>CATIWC010001523.1:0-282268 GCA_948472305.1 Vicia faba | reverse complement strand
AACGAGCCATAAACCAAAATCTTCGAAGCATAATTCGAACTCGACTCTTGAAGCAAATTGTAGATGATGAAATTTGTAACGTCGTTCCGTGAGAATTGTCCAGAAACGAAAAAAATCGAGAAAGTTATGATTTTTGCAATGTCGAGAAACTCAGTCATAGTTCTTTCTTTTCTTTGGTTGCACGACTTTTCCATCATACTTTCATGTTCGATTTGAGAAACGAGCCATAAACTGAAGCCTTTAGAGCATAATTCAAACTCTACTCTTGAAGCAAAGTTGTAGCTAACAAAATTTGTGATATCATGCCGTGAGAATCGTCTCAAAATATGGAAATTGAGAAAGTTGTGATTTTTGCAATATCGGGAAAACAGTTGACTGAAAATCCGTTTCACTGTGTAATTTTCTGGGAATTTGCACTTTCGGAGATCTTCTTAACATTATTTGCTTCCTACCCAAACATATGAAATATAGACGATGTCAAGGCGGTTCTAATTCCCAAAGACCCACTTAAAAATATTTTTCCGGACAAAAGTTATGAATTTTTTAAGTCACACTGCGAAATGCCAATTTTCAGATCAAATTGTTTCGAATCGACTGAAACGCTTGATTTTCTCTACAATTCTGGGCATGCCGGAACACATGGGAACTTGGCATGATATGGACTTGACTATTCACTAATTATATAGCCTGGAGAACACTCTGAGTGCGTTGACTGACGAAATAAACATTTTCTGTAACCTGACGAAGCTTGAAAGAAATTCCTTGATCCCATGACCATAGAACCAATGATATGTATGTATGCATATGATAATGAAATATAAGCCAAATGGGGTTAAAATGAAGAGGGTAAATTTTTGGTACAACAACTGTCCCTATTCAATCGTCTTAAACTTGAATGCGAGATTGGCGTCATCCTTTCGAGCAATAAGGTAGAAAGGGATTGAATACAAATATGAACTTAAAAATTTGCACTCTAAATTATGACAAGGTGTATCATCATCGGTGACTGTATTTTAGTAACTTTATGGTATCAAACCAAAAGAACTAGGTCTGCAACCAGGGAAGAATAGTGAACGTTAAGCCCTTATCAAAGAATACCAGTGACCACTGGTCTTGAAAAATAAGGACAATAACCATTGGACTCGAACCAAGAAGACTAGTAACCACTAGACTCAAAAGAATACCAGAACATTGGTCTCGATAAAAAATGAGACAGCATACATTGAACCAATACATTAGAACATTAGCGGAACACTGAGGATAAGTTAAAGGTAACGAGTGAATACTTGACCTTAGGAATAAAGAATGTGCCAGGAAAGAACTGGATCACGAACAAAGAAAATGAGTGAACACTTGAACAAAGAAGACTAGTAACCACTAGCTTCTAAAGAATACCAGAACATTGTATTCAAAATCAGGTAACAAGTAGCGGACTTAACCTTAAATGGAACTGGTGACCACCAGACCTAAAAATGTTGTGTCGGGAAAGAACTGGATCACCAAAAGGTAACGAGTAACCACTAGATCGAAGAAGCCTAGTAACCACTAGACTCTAAAGAATACGAGAACGATGTATTATAAATAAGGTAACAAGTAGCAGGCTTAACCTTAAAAGGAAACTGGTGACCATCAGACCTAAAAATGTTGCACCAGTGAAGAATTGGATCGCGACAAGGTAACGAGTAACCACTCAACCGAAGAAGACGAGTAACCACTAGAATATAAAGAATACCAGAATGTTGTATTCTTAATAAGGTAACAAGTAAACAGACTTGACCTTAAAAGGAAACTGGTGACCACCAAACCTAAAAATGTTGCGCCAGGGAAGAACTGGATTGCAATAAGGTAATGAGTAACCACTCAACCGAAGAAGACTAGTAACTACTAGAATCTAAAAAATAGGGACACCAGTGAATACTGAATGTGAGAGGACTGCAAAGAGGTAGTATCATAGGATAAATAATTCGGGAGAACCCTTCTGGGAGTATTATAGAACATCTACGGGGATTAACGAATCACCAGTATATCGAGCAACTGAGCTAACTCACTGGGGAGGAAGGTAATAAAATTGGTTTATAATTTGATGCATATTTGAATTTTTCTATGGAGTAATGTTCCAAAATAAATGTAAACACTACACATTTTAGTAGATGCAATTTAATGATGCATGTTTAGATGTTTCACTGGGGAATAACAAACTGAATAACCAGTAACCGCAGGCCGAGTTCTGATAGGATTTACAAAAAAAATTTGCAAACTTTGATGTAGAGAGTCAGAACACACTGCAAACTCTGAGCGAGGACGGAACTGAAGATTGGATGCTGCCAAGGGGTACCAATAACCATTGGATCTGCGGGGAATAACTTGTCAACCTTTTCGCTGGGGTTAAAGTGATTTTCCGAATAAAAGTGCATTTATACGCTTCTTCCAATATATGAGTATCCTTGAATAACAATGCCTCAATAAATAGAACTCTACTGAGGATACGAAAGATCTTGACAAAGAAATCCTAATAAAGCTTCTATTGGGGAACAAGAGTATTTTCAGCATAACTTGGCTGGGGAATGAGAAAGATCTCTCAGTTGGTGAGAACTCTGTTTCGTGAATGACCACTCACCAATAAGCTCATATTTGCGAACATTCACTAGGAACTTACAAATTTATGTCAAGAAATCTTTATCAATCAGACCTTACCAGTCAAGGATTCTTTGTATAGCAATCCACTGGGGGAAGGAAACTTCAAACTTCATTAAGGAATAAATCTTCATTTGTGGAGGAAATAATTCTTGTAAAGGAAGACTCTAAAATTTCAACTTTCGATGGGGACTAATACAAACTCTCATGTCGATGGAGAGTGGGAGAATTCTTAGAAGTACTCTCTAAAATGGTAGACTTCACTAGGGAATGCTTTTATGTTTTTATGCTGGCGTGTCATACTCCTGCGAGCGAATGTCAATTCCTACAAACCAAAACCAACAAAGCCATACAAGCTCTTACTGCAAATTCAAATGTTTCTTATCATGTGTAAAGATTTCAAATTTTTAAATTCAATGTTTATCAAAAGTTAGACGTCATTTTGCGAGCAAAACAGTAGAAGTAAAAATGAAGAGCGAGCTTTTAAATAAATTTTTTTATTGATTGGAGATCGGCCTGTAAATAGGCAAGTACATCAAGAAGCAATTCCTAGGAAGAGGTAATTTCCAAAGCAAAAACAAAAGAGTAATACAAGGATGGAAATGTGAAAACGGATCCCTCTCAGGTTCCGACTCTGCTATAACTTTAATGACCTCGACAATCTCATCACTTTGATTTCTGTAGAATATGATTGGATTCATTCCTACCCTTCGGGGTTGCCAACTTTAATAGTGAGATGAAATCAAAGATACGATGTCAGATGTATTCATTCGCTTTAAATCCCTAACTTTTTCCTGGAACGCCCTTTCTAGTTTTAAATCCACTGGGATACCTTCTCTTGCCTAAGCCACCCTTTTGGGTTTTCAGCTTAACGAGTGTACTTATTATTTTTTTCATTCCTGACATTTCTTGTTTTTTATCCCTAATTTTTGCCCGAACATTTTTTGTTCATTTTCATTTTTTTGTTCGCCGAGATGCCCTTTTTTGCCTGAGCCATCGACTCAGTGGGTCTCTTCTCATGCGAAGTATTTTTTTGACTACATCTACATTCACAGGGAGTGGAAAGTATTCACCATCCATTTATGTAAGCATTATGACACCACCAGAGAAAACATTCTTTACGACTGAAACAACTGGCTGAACAAATCATCCAGATGAAATCCATGAAGTCGCCATCGAACGTTTTTTATCCTACGGGAAGGGAAAGGTAAACATCGAGTAAACCTGAGAAGAGTGAAATCACATTCAAACGACCGAGAGATCGGGTAAGAGAGTCTGTTATACGAAGGGAAGGTATTAGCACCCCATACACCTGTAATACTCTATGGTATCCACTCTTGTTGTTCTAATCAAAGAGTGTGTTATAATCTAAAGCTTACTAGCTAAGGTGAAAAAAAATCAAAGAGGCAATGCATGCAAAATAAAACACATGGAAAATAAAGGAGATACTTACAAATTTTTACTCGGCTGAGCCCCCTAACCAGATGCCTACGTATCCATTTTAAGGAATCAGGGCGCCGTAGTTAAATTCACATGTTTCAGTTTGTTTTGTGTTTTTTAATGAACAATATTAATTTTTCCTTCTGCCGTAACTCGGCCTTTGGAGATTCACGCGTCAGCACAGAAGTGAATTAACATGTTATTTGAAAAGTTTGAAAGAAAGGGACCAAAGGCGAAAAGAGTTTGCATTGGTTGATATTTTTTACCTTGAAAAAGGATTTGAAAGTTGTTTTATGTTTTATGCTTTTTCCAAACAAAATGAAAGTTTTAGTTTTAATGCAATGATTTAAAAAGAAAAGAAAAAACGTCTAAGGGAGACTATCCTAAATCTATCCCTAATATTATCATACAATGATTTATCCTAAGATTGAGTTTTGAAAGGGAAATCTCTACACTATGTTAGCATGCATGGATTACAATCCTAATGTCTATCTCGAATCACCACCAAAGGATGGATCAAGAACTCCTAAGGGAACATAGCAAAGGTTCACAACCTAAACCTATGTCTATCTCGAATCACCACCAAAGGGTGAATCAAGAGCTCCTAAGGGGACATGCCAAAGGTTCACAACCTAAGAAAACATGTACACAAGGATGAAAAGCAAGTAATCAACAAGCTCAAGACAGAACACGTATGTCATGAGTATCACACGCTAACTCAAGTCAAAATTCCTAACCAAGATATCAAATCATCGAGGTAGGAAAGGGGAAGCTTTATCCAAGGGGTCATATCAACCGAGGCAAACAAGCTATATGTGAGAACAAAGTGTCTGTACCATGGCATCGTATTACCAGGAAAGAAGAGTAAACGGGGAGTGAAAAAACATGGAGCATCAACATCACCTGATGTCAACTCAAGATAAAATGTGAGGGGTTAATTACGAAACCCTTTTCCACTTAACGACTCGATAACAAGAGTAGGCACAACTCTGAAGCAACATGGTGCGTCACAAGCTAAGGATGACACGAACAAAATGCGGGGGTTGATTGTGAACCCTCTCCGCTAGCCTCCTTTTGAGGACTTATCAAGGGGGAATAGGAATGAGCGCCTTCTATGAGGTCTTTAGGCACAAGTATAAACACACTGCAGAAAAGCCTACTTCGAGGTAGGTCTTTAAACAAAATAATAACACATTTAGTAAACAAGTGTGGAGTTCCTGCTACAGGACTTTTAAACGGCGACTTCGAGTGTACGCTCTTTATAATCCTACTTCTCATGATATCTAGAAAGCAATAAAATTCGGAAAGATAAACCAGAATCAGAATGATACCAAACAAACAATAGTTCGTAGCACACCAAGCAAAGTAGAGAAACCCAGAAAACTTCGAGTAAGCTAAACCATGCAACAAAAAAGAGTCAGAAATCAAATGCTCGGAATAAGCGTGGAAACATCATCGATGTGAAAATAAATCACAATCAGAAACTCAAGCATATCCGCATATCACACAATAAACCTGCATAAGACTTAAATCTCGACAAGCAAAAGTGAATCACGAGTCTCAAGTAATCAGATAATCATGAATTAACTCCTAAAATTTGTTGCACCCCAAAATTTTCCCTCCTAATTTCTTTTATATGGATTAGACTTTTGCATTCATCTGCATATATTCCATTAGGTCACTAACATAGCATGCATTGCATTCAATAAAGCGCTTGAGGTTCAAAGTTCAGTGGCCATGCAATATTAGGGTTTTACACTAGTTAAGGTGTCTGTATCCAATAAAGGCTGATTTCTTATTCAAGAGATGAGCGGGGGAATTAGGGTTGTGAGTCGTGGTCATTAAGAATTTCTTCTTTGTCAAGCTATGAGGCCATTTGTAACACCTCAGTTTCAATTATTTGATTTATTTAATTGGAAAATTATTTTATTAGAATTAATAAAATAAAGAGGAATTATTTATTTTGAAATATGGAGGAAAATAAAAGAAATAAGGATACATTTGGGACTTAAGTTTTTTTTCATTATTCACGATAACACAGATTTGGGATTATTTGGGAAATAGAGCTCTGAAGGCGAGAAGAACGAAGAACATCGCTCAAGAACTCAAGCTGCAAATTGTTAAGGTAAGGGGGGCTATTACTCGATTTACCTTTGTTTATGGGTTTATGTACGGTTGATTTGGGTAATCGTAGGGAAAAACCCAATTGTTAGATGTTATTAGGGATCGATACCCTTAGGATTGAACTTTGTTAAAGAGGGTTTAGGTTCTCAATTTTATGAAATCAATTAACGATTTTAGGTTCCTAATGGTGGATTGGAAGTATATCTGCATGATCGTGAATTTACCTTAGAAGTTATAGGGATAACCCCAATGTTAGCAGATTTCCCCAAAATGAACGACTAATCACTTCTAAGGTTACTATAATGATTGTTGGTAATTAGGAAATTGAGGTGTTGTTTTGAATTATACAAACTCGATGTCGTTAGGTATCGAAATGCGCGTTTAGCTGGCATTTTCCCGCGTTTGGCTGCTGTTCTGAGCTGCTGCAGGTACAGGAAATTTCTGTACGCGCTCAGCAACATGGGCCGTGTTGCACAACACGGGCACCCGTGTTGCTCTTTTGTGTTGGTGAGATAATGTGTTTTCTGGACACATTACAACACGGGCCGTGTTGCTTAACACGGGCACCCGTGTTGATGCTGCTGTGTTGATTTTTCTGAATTTTGTTTTTTGTGCGTTATTGTGGATTTTATTGTCATGCTTTTGGATAATGTTATCGAGCATGAATTATGATATGACTTGATATGATTGATGTTTAAATAGTATGCTGAGTGATTACATGCTATCCATATCCTGTTATGATTGATGTTGTTGATGTGCATGATATGTTGATTGATGTTCATAGTATGCTGAGTGTTACATACTTACATATCATGTTGCATTTGTTAATTCCCATTGTGTGGAATTAACATGGTGGCCAATATACGTGTCCGCGATTTAATGGAACGTTGAGGTGGTAGCCGTGTCCGCGATATAATGGAACGGTGAGTTATCCGTGACCCGAGATTTAATGGGGCGGTAAAGTGGTACCACATGCATGGGTGTGTTGCATTACCTTGAATATAACATGAATGGATGATTTTTCCAATGTTGTATTTGATTGTTTGTATGCACGTATGGTTGCTAAATTGTTGACGATATTTGATGTTAATTGCAAATATGAAAAGTAATATATTATGGGTATATGAATTGTAAATATTTTTGTAAACTATGAAATATGCTAATTGTTGGGTGATGCTTATGGTTTCCTGAATTGATTGTTATGAACGTATAATCAAATGTATAATTGAGATGCTCACCCTTACTGTTGAATATTTCAGATTGAGGAGCTTCGTTCAGGTGCTTGGCGAAGGCTCGTCGTTTCTAGTTTATTTTCGTTTTAGTATTGTCCGGGTCATGCTCTGATAGTTGTAACTCCGGGAACGTTTGTTTGTCGAGCTGTTTTAATCAGACTCGTTTAATTCCTTATGTTTTGTTATAATATAATGTTGACATTTTCCAGGTGATAATCCCTGATGATTTTGAAAATATTATAACATTGATTTTATTAATTAAATTATTCCGCTGTGTAAACATGTATGAGTTACTACTACGTTATGCATGACAGGAATTTGTTTTATTAAAAGAGAATTGTAGCATCCTCGATTATACATGTACTCTGAAATTATGATTTTAATATTTGCGAAAATTCGTTCGGGGTTTTAGAGGGTGTTACAATAGTGGTATCAGAGCATAGTCGGTCGTTGCGACCAGAGTCTTGAGTCAGTCATTCCTTTTGTATGCGACTAGTGCAAGGTAACACTGTCGATACTGTATTCTAATGAAGAGTATGTTTTAATTCTCAGGAATATGGCTGGAAGAGGTAACGGACGAAATGATGCCGCACTAGCTGAGGCTTTGGGGATGTTAGCTGGTGTACTTGCTGGAAACCCAACTGGAGGCGTGATTGGTGCTGATAGGCAATTGGGAAATTTCCAAAGGAACAATCCTCCGTTGTTCAAAGGTACACATGACCCTGAAGGTGCTCAGAAGTGGCTGAAGGAAATCGAAAGGATTTTCCGTGTGATTGATTGTGCTGAAGATCTGAGAGTCAGATATGGTACGCATATGTTGGCAGAAGAGGCCGGCGACTGGTGGGTTGCCACAAGGACTGAAATGGTTCAGGATGAAGAGGCACTGACTTGGGCTAACTTCAGAAGGGCTTTTCTGAGGAGGTACTTTCCTGAAGATGTTCGGGGAAGAAAGGAAATTGAGTTTTTGGAGCTTAAGTAGGGCAATCTGACTGTTAGTGAATATGCTACTAAGTTCACTGAGCTGGCAAAGTATTATGCACACTACAACAATGATGAGGCTGGGGAATTCTCTAAATGTATCAAATTTGAGAATGGTCTCCGAGATGAGATTAAGCAGGGAATCAGGTACCAGCGTATTCGTAGATTTTCTGATCTGGTGGATTGTAGCAGAATCCTGGAAGAAGATATTACCAAGAATAGGTCGTCTCACTCTCGTGGGGCTGTTGATAAAAGAGGAAAGCAAAATATGGACCGTGGCAAGCCATATGGTAGAGATAACCAGAAATCAGGTGGATGGAAAAGGCCTAGTGGGGGAGATTCTAAGGCTCCTATCAGATGCTACAGGTGTGGTGAGTTTGGTCACCACATTCGAAATTGCAAGAGTGATGAGAAGAAGTGCTATAAATGTGGAAAGGCTGGTCATTTGTCTATTGATTGCAAAGGGAAGTCTGTTACTTGTTACAATTGTGGCGAAGAAGGTCACATTCGTCCGCAGTGTCCTAAGCCTAAGAAGGATTAGTCAGGTGGAAAAGTGTTCGCTTTGTCTGGATCTGAGACTACTCCAGAGGATCGATTGATTAAAGGTACGTGTTTTATTCATGGCACACCTTTAGTTGCAATTATTGATACTAGTGCAACTCATTCTTTCATTTCTTTGGATTGTGCTGAGAGGTTGAAACTGGACATATCTAGTATGCGAGGTAGCATGGTTGTTGATACTCCTGCATCGGGTTCAGTGACAACTTCACTTGTATGTAGGAATTGTCCTATTGAGATTTTTGGTAGAGGTTTCGGTATGGATTTAGTGTGCCTACCGCTTGAACAAATTGATATTATCCTTGGGATGAACTGGTTGGAATTCAACCGGGTTCATCTGAACTGCTTTGCTAAGACGGTGATTTTTCCAGAAGCAGTTGGTGTCGAGAATTTGACTATGACTGCTAGGCAGGTACAAGAAGCAATGGAAGACGGTGCTAATGTGTTTATGTTACTTGCTTCGTTAGATGCAACAGGAAAGGTCAGGAGTGGGGAATTGCCAGTGGTGTGTGAATTTCCAGAAGTCTTTCCTGATGATGTTGGTGAGTTACCTCCAGAGAGAGAAGTGGAATTTTCTATAGATTTGATTCCTGGTACGAGACCGGTGTCGATGGCGCCATATCGTATGTCTGCGTCTGAGTTGGCTGAATTGAAGAGTCAGTTGGAAGATTTACTGGAGAAGAAGTTTATTCGTCCAAGTGTTTCGCCTTGGGGTGCTCCGGTATTGTTGGTTAAGAAGAAAGAAGGTTCTATGAGGCTGTGTGTTGATTACAGGCAATTGAACAAGGTAACCATTAAGAATCGGTATCCGTTACCGAGGATTGATGATTTAATGGATCAACTAATTGGAGCCAGTGTATTCAGTAAGATTGACTTGAGATCGGGATATCATCAGATTCGTGTGAAAGCGGAAGATATACAAAAGACTGCTTTTCGAACGAGGTATGGGCATTATGAATATTCTGTTATGCCGTTCGGGGTTACTAATGCACCTGGTGTTTTCATGGAATATATGAATAGGATTTTTCATCCGTATCTGGATAAGTTTGTTGTAGTTTTTATTGATGACATTCTGATTCATTCCAAGAATGACAAAGAGCATGCAGAACATCTCAGAATTGTGTTAGGGTTGTTGAAAGATAGGAAGTTGTATGCAAAGTTGTCCAAATGTGAGTTCTGGCTGAATGAAGTTAGTTTTCTTGGACATGTGATTTCTAAGAATGGGATTGCAGTGGATCCTACAAAAGTAGAAGCAATATCTCAGTGGGAAGCGCCGAAGACTGTTTCTGAAATCAGAAGTTTTCTTGGTCTTGCAGGTTATTACAGAAAGTTTATCGAAGGATTCTCAAAGTTAGCTTTGTCGTTGACGAAGTTGACTCGTAAAGGACAAGCGTTTATTTGGGATTCGGAATGTGAGAAAGGTTTCCAAGAATTGAAGCGGAGATTGACTAGTGCTCCTATTCTGATTTTGCCGAATCCAGTGGAATCTTTTGTGGTCTATTGCGATGCATCTCTGTTGGGTTTAGGTGGTGTTTTAATGCAGAATCAGCAGGTAGTTGCGTATGCTTCGAGACAGTTGAAGGTTCATGAAAGGAACTATCCTACTCATGATTTAGAGTTGGCAGCAGTTGTGTTTGTCTTGAAATTGTGGAGACATTATCTGTATGGTTCGAGATTTGAAGTGTATAGTGATCATAAGAGTTTGAAGTATCTTTTCGATCAGAAAGAGCTCAATATGAGGCAAAGAAGGTGGTTGGAATTTCTCAAAGATTATGATTTTGGTTTGAATTACCATCCTGGTAAGGCAAATGTGGTTGCAGATGCTTTGAGCAGGAAATCCTTGCATATGTCTATGATGATGGTTCGTGAATTGGATTTAATTGAACAATTCCGAGATTTGAGTTTAGTTTGTGAAAGTACTCCGAAGTGTGTTCGTTTGGGTATGTTGAAACTTACTAGTGGTATCCTAGAAGAGATCAGGATCGGGCAGAAATCTGATGTTAATTTAGTTGATAAATTGACATTGATCAACCAAGATCCAGGTGGTGAGTTTAGAATTGATGAGAATGATGTTATGAGATTTGGCGATAGAGTTTGTGTCCCTGATGTCACAGAAATCAAGAAGAGTATATTAGAGGAAGGACATCGCAGTGGGATGAGTATTCATCCGGGTGCCACGAAAATGTATCATGATTTGAAGAAATTGTTTTGGTGGCCGGGAATGAAAAAGGAAATAGCTGAGTTTGTGTATGCATGTTTAATCTGTCAGAAATTGAAGATTGAGCATCAGAAGCCGTCTGGATTTATGCAACCAATGTTTATTCCAGAATGGAAGTGGGATAGTATTTCTATGGATTTTGTATCTGGGTTGCCGATGACTCCTATGAATTGTGAAGCAATATGGGTCGTTGTGGATAGGTTGACTAAGTCTGCTCATTTTATACCGGTGAGAATGGATTACTCAATGGAGAGATTGGCACAGTTATATATTGAGAAAATAGTGAGTTTGCATGGAGTTCCTTCTAGTATTGTGTCAGATAGAGATCTGAGGTTCACTTCGAAATTTTGGGAAGGATTGCAGAAGGCTTTGGGTACTAAATTGAGGTTGAGTTCAGCTTACCATCCTCAGACTGATGGACAGACGGAGAGGACGATTCAATCGTTAGAAGATTTATTGCGTGCGTGTGTTTTAGAGAAGGGTGGAGCTTGGGATAGCTATTTGCCATTGATTGAATTTACTTATAACAATAGTTACCATTCGAGTATTGGTATGGCTCCGTTTGAGGCATTGTATGGTAGACGGTGTAGAACGCCTTTGTGTTGGTATGAATCGGGAGAGAGTTCAGTAATTGGGCCAGAAATTGTTCAGCAGACTACTGAAAAGATCAAATTGATTCAAGAGAAGATGAGAGCTTCTCATGGTCGTCAGAAAAGTTATCATGACAAGAGGAGAAAGAATTTAGAATTCAGTGCTGGAGATCATGTGTTTATGAGAGTTACTCCGATGACGGGTATTGGTCGAGCGTTGAAATCTAAGAAGTTGACTCCGCGTTTTATTGGTCCGTTTCAGATTACAGAAAGAGTTGGGGAAGTTGCTTATCGTATTGCTTTACCTCCGAGACTTGCGAATTTGCACGATGTTTTTCATGTTTCTCAGCTGAGGAGATACATTCCAGACCCATCTCATGTAATCCAAATAGATGATGTACAGGTGAGAGATAACCTGATAGTAGAAACATTGCCTATGAGGATAGAGGATCGGGAAGTGAAACAGTTAAGAGGTAAAGAGATAGCATTAGTGAAGGTTGCTTGGGGAGGTCCAGCAGATGGAAATATCACTTGGGAGCTGGAGAGCCAGATGAAAGAGGCTTATCCGGAACTGTTCGTCTAAGGTATGTTTTCGAGGGCGAAAACTCTTTTAGTGGGGGAGAGTTGTAACACCCCAGTTTCAATTATTTGATTTATTTAATTGGAAAATTATTTTATTAGAATTAATAAAATAAAGAGGAATTATTTATTTTGAAATATGGAGGAAAATAAAAGAAATAAGGATACATTTGGGACTTAAGTTTTTTTTCATTATTCACGATAACACAGATTTGGGATTATTTGGGAAATAGAGCTCTGAAGGCGAGAAGAACGAAGAACATCGCTCAAGAACTCAAGCTGCAAATTGTTAAGGTAAGGGGGGCTATTACTCGATTTACCTTTGTTTATGGGTTTATGTACGGTTGATTTGGGTAATCGTAGGGAAAAACCCAATTGTTAGATGTTATTAGGGATCGATACCCTTAGGATTGAACTTTGTTAAAGAGGGTTTAGGTTCTCAATTTTATGAAATCAATTAACGATTTTAGGTTCCTAATGGTGGATTGGAAGTATATCTGCATGATCGTGAATTTACCTTAGAAGTTATAGGGATAACCCCAATGTTAGCAGATTTCCCCAAAATGAACGACTAATCACTTCTAAGGTTACTATAATGATTGTTGGTAATTAGGAAATTGAGGTGTTGTTTTGAATTATACAAACTCGATGTCGTTAGGTACCGAAATGCGCGTTTAGCTGGCATTTTCCCGCGTTTGGCTGCTGTTCTGAGCTGCTGCAGGTACAGGAAATTTCTGTACGCGCTCAGCAACATGGGCCGTGTTGCACAACACGGGCACCCGTGTTGCTCTTCTGTGTTGGTGAGATAATGTGTTTTCTGGACACATTACAACACGGGCCGTGTTGCTTAACACGGGCACCCGTGTTGATGCTGCTGTGTTGATTTTTCTGAATTTTGTTTTTTGTGCGTTATTGTGGATTTTATTGTCATGCTTTTGGATAATGTTATCGAGCATGAATTATGATATGACTTGATATGATTGATGTTTAAATAGTATGCTGAGTGATTACATGCTATCCATATCCTGTTATGATTGATGTTGTTGATGTGCATGATATGTTGATTGATGTTCATAGTATGCTGAGTGTTACATACTTACATATCATGTTGCATTTGTTAATTCCCATTGTGTGGAATTAACATGGTGGCCAATATACGTGTCCGCGATTTAATGGAACGTTGAGGTGGTAGCCGTGTCCGCGATATAATGGAACGGTGAGTTATCCGTGACCCGAGATTTAATGGGGCGGTAAAGTGGTACCACATGCATGGGTGTGTTGCATTACCTTGAATATAACATGAATGGATGATTTTTCCAATGTTGTATTTGATTGTTTGTATGCACGTATGGTTGCTAAATTGTTGACGATATTTGATGTTAATTGCAAATATGAAAAGTAATATATTATGGGTATATGAATTGTAAAGATTTTTGTAAACTATGAAATATGCTAATTATTGGGTGATGCTTATGGTTTCCTGAATTGATTGTTATGAACGTATAATCAAATGTATAATTGAGATGCTCACCCTTACTGTTGAATATTTCAGATTGAGGAGCTTCGTTCAGGTTCTTGGCGAAGGCTCGTCATTTCTAGTTTATTTTCGTTTTAGTATTGTCCGGGTCATGCTCTGATAGTTGTAACTCCGGGAACGTTTGTTTGTCGAGCTGTTTTAATCAGACTCGTTTAATTCCTTATGTTTTGTTATAATATGATGTTGACATTTTCCAGGTGATAATCCCTGATGATTTTGAAAATATTATAACATTGATTTTATTAATTAAATTATTCCGCTGTGTAAACATGTATGAGTTACTACTACGTTATGCATGACAGGAATTTGTTTTATTAAAAGAGAATTGTAACATCCTCGATTATACATGTACTCTGAAATTATGATTTTAATATTTGCGAAAATTCGTTCGGGGTTTTAGAGGGTGTTACACCATTCTCCACCCAGTTTCATTAATTCCAGAGATTAGGGTTTGTTTCCCTATGTATCACATGAAATTAGGGTTTTATCATAGGGGTGTCTGTTGTACCCTAAAATTTTCCCTCTCATTTCTCAATACATTTCTCACAAAGATATGCAAAAGCTCAAGCTTGCACAAAGTATTGACTAGGTTAAGCCATTTCCTCAACACTGATACCTCGAAATTAGGGTTTGGGCTTGCACAAGGACAATTGCACCTCTAATACTTCAAAATACTTTCATGGATCACTATGGACCTCCAAGAATGCTCATGACAAGTTTCAAGCCTTGGATCACCAAAATTGCTCAGTCAATTGATCGAGTTACCTAAAATCAGCTATATGATGAAAAAGTCAATTGTAGCACCAAAAGTCAAACATTGACTCTTTGGTCAACATTTAGTTTTAAAGATCACAATTGATCAAGACATTCAAAACTACAAAGTGTTTTTGTAAGTCAAGCTTTTCAAGACTTAGAAATTTTTTCTAAGTGTTTTTGTACATGATAATTCCATAACTTCATACCAAATTTTCATCATGGTGCAAGATGATTCAAGGAAAACTTCCAACATGAAAGTTGTAGATCTCAATGAGATCTAAAACATTATAGGGAAGGACTTTTTCTATAAATGCTTTGATTTTAAGTTATAAATTCATGAAGTTATGGCATTTTTGATTAAACACTTAGAGAAATTTTCAGCAGCTTTGGTCAGGTTTTTATCCCAACTTCTTGGCCAATTTTCATCAAGTTCCAATTGGATTCTTTAAAAATGGAAAACATGAAAGTTTTAAAGGATGTTTCAAGATTTCCAAAACATCCAAGAGCATGAATTTATTATACTTGAGCTAGGATATTCAAGGGCATGAAGTTAGGCATCCATTCTTGAATTGCAAGTTATTTTGTTGAAGAACATATAACAAAATCCTTATGTCAGGATGTATAATCTTACTTTGAAGGCCTATTGACTTGCAAATCTATCCATAATCATATGTTTAAACAATTGATTGAACCATTATCCAAGTGATTTAAGTATTGTCCATTGCATCTTTCCATTTTTGGCACAAAGGCACCATTGTCATTCTTGAAAAGCTTACTTTAATGACAAAGTCAATTTCTTGAGCCTCTAACTTGTCGTTATGATCACACTCAACTCCTACAAGTCAGAACAAACATGTTTAAAGTGATCAACCACTTTAGATATCTTGGTACAAGCATTAGAAACATGTTCTTCATGCTTGCTTCAAAAACAAGCAAGATAGCCATAACATGTGATTCAAAATCTGAGTTGTTTCAATTCTCAAACCTTCTCTATAAATAGAGAGACCAATTGCAATAGAAAGAGGTCAGAAAAAAGAGAGAGAAAAGCCAGAAGTTTTGTTGTGTAGACAACCCTTAAAATCCCATACTCTCAAAAAACCATAACTGTCCATAAAGCTTCCACTCTTGAGCTTTGAAATCCAAATCCTTTAATCCTTCATACCTTACAAAGTTATGTCCAAAAAAACCATATAAATAACTTACATACATCCTATAGAGGTTGTTCAAACACAAGAAAAACTTATGTAACATCATTATTTTCCAAGCTCAAGAACAGTCAAGACAGCAACTCAAAGCTCAAAGCACAAAAATCCAGCTGCAAGGTAAGTCTTCTTGACTTTTAACACTTCATACAAGCATAATTAGTGGTTCATTTGTGAAGATGAAATGTAGATATCATTTCCTTGAAGCTAACCATATGCTTATCTTTCATTTACACTAACCATGTGTTGAGAACTAACCCATGTATGCAGCAGAACAATGATAGGGTGAAAAAATTGCAGCATGAGTCGACACATACTCACATGAGTAGACTCATTTTAGTGGTAGAATAGGTTATGAGTCGACACAAAGCCTCATGAGTCGACATATACTGCTATAACAGGCACAAAATAGAAAGAAAAAAAGGCACGTAAGTCGATACAAAACGCGTATGTGTCGACAAATTAAAGCTATGAGTCGACACATACCATTATGCACCGACTCATACTGAGTTGATTTGGTATTACAGGGGCAAGCGAAGGTTATGTGTCAATGCATACAAGCATGTGTCGACACATAATGTTAAAAAATTCATTTTTCCTCTCTTTTACACTGTTTTTACATATTTCACATATTTTCTTCATTGCTATTCAATATGATTGTAATATTTAAGCTCCTATTTCATCCCCATTTGTAAATTGTACCCCCATCCTCTAAATGATGTAATAGCGTAGGATTTAAATTTCCACAAATTTATCGCTTTCAAATATAAATGCTAGTAATTAGGGTGTGTATGGCAAAACTATAATAAACAAGTAGACAACCCTAATTCAAGATAAAAATGCATGAAAACAAACATTTGCACACTTGTACCTCTAGGGTAACCCACACTTTTTTCCTCGGATAAAAATAGTCATGTCCCTCAAATGTGGGATACTTTGGCAATGACCCTCGAATACAAGATCGTAGTCCCTCGATGACCCTTCAACCTTGCCTTTAGTAAACGATCTTAGACCCTTAAGAAAAATTGGTAAGGTATCCTACAATGTTGCTTTCTATGGTTATACGATGACCCACGCCCTTCCCTTCACATCCAATGATAGGGCTTCTTATCAATCAATGGTAAGATAGCAATATCTAAAGGAGGAGGAAACAAACTAAAACTTTTTGAGTAGGTAGAACGCTCGTAGTTGCTTGCCACAACCATTTTCAAAACATCTTTCAAAAACACACCAACACTTTTTCATGAAATATTTTCAAAAGTCAACACTTTGTATGCATTCTTATAGAGACGAGAATCATTAAAAAGTTTTCCTAAACGAAGGCGCTTTTCAAAAATACTTTCAAAACCCATCACAAACACATTTCAAACAAAGCAATTTCAAAAGTGATCTAGCAAGCAACTAAGAGCCCGTAGATAACTATGGATGAAAAGGGTGCTAATACCTTTCACTTTCATAACCTACCCCCTGAACTCAAGAAAATATCTCAAAGGTCTTTCATGTTATTTTCACCCTTTCCTTATGGGATAAAAGAAAAGTCGGTGGCGAATCTTGCTATCCGCAACAATTGTGATCAAACGCAAAACACTCCAAGTCAGTTCTCTCATCGTATTACAGAACTGGCGACTCTGCTGGGGATGAAGCTTAAAAGTGGGGTTACCTTAGAGCTAGATCACATTTATTTGCTTTCATTGTTTGATTTGTTTGCTTTACATTTATGGGTCCTTGTTTGGGTTTGTATTGATCCTCTACCTGGATCTGGGAACATCATTAGGTAAGTAGCAATAGATTGTGAAAATTATATGGTGTAGACCAATATGGTTGAAGCAATGGCTACGTTAGTGTGACACATTTGTTGGTACCGGTATCCCTTGTGTTGAATCAAGGAGAATACGGGGCCGCTGAGCGGTGCCATGAAGCCCTAACTGACCTTAGAACCTTTGATTGAACAACTTGGCCATAAGGAAGTAGTGAGATAGCCGGTTTTAGTGGAAAGCTGAAAATTGGTTTATACTCGATACTACACTTAATGAGATTGGACTTTTGGGATATCTCGGCCGCAAGAAAATATTAATTATGCTGAGACAATTCCTAATGAAGAAAGATCAATGATATTGAGATTCCATAGAACCCAATTACTTTCTAGGACAGGTTGAACCAACTAAACTTCAAGAGAGTACTTACCTATGAACTCCATACAAGCCTAAACCTAAGGACTTGTTTTTCTTTGCTTGTATATGTTATTTTCACATAACATCATAACATCATGCCATAGAATTTTCAATAACCATTTCAAGGGTCTCAAGGGTCTGTGATGCAGGGTTATGTTGAACTAGACATCCATCAAATGGCAAGAGGATTTATTTTCCTCTAACCAAATTCCCTCAAAGACCAAAGAACGATAACTTGAGTCAAGGGCTATGAGCCACTTGACATTGTGAGCTTGATTCTCGTAGAAGGACATTCAATGATACAAAGTTATTCAACCAAAGTCGTGATCAAAATTCAACTACTAACATTTTCTTGCGTTTACCCCGCGAGATCCTTGAAAATATTGCATCCACATACCATGCATCATATCATGACAGGTTTTCCCCATACAGGTTTTCTCATCTTCTTATTGTTTATTTCAGTATAGATGGCTCTCTAACAAACTCTCCAAGATCTTTAGACCCAAAATGATCAGCTTCAAGAGTTGTCCCTAAATTTATCCAAGGGGCAAGAAGAAGTGAAAGCACTCCTCGTTGCGAGCATGACCGAGAAGAATCCTGAAGACGACAAGGATGACCAGTTGAAGCAATTACAGGCTGAGATAGCAACAATGAGAATCTAGATGTTGGGACAAATGGCTCTTATCCAAAACTTAGCTCGGGGACAAGAAGAGTTGAGAATTCTCGTCAACAAGCTTCATCAAGACGGATGCAACCATATGAAACAAACAGTCAAGGTTAGGAATCAAGTCATTAATTAGCCTCCGGTAGGACAAGAAGTTAGTTTGGTTGAGATAACACCTTTCAAAATGGCTACTACACCAAGAGTCCAACAAAGACCTCACCAACCACGACAGAGTGGCCCACGTAAGCAAGATACGCCCAAAAGATAATTTGCCGAGGTCAACATGCCTTTGGCTCAAGCATTGCATCATATGTTGGAAGCCAAGCTGGTTATGTTGAGGGAGCCTCCTCAAAAACCTAATACTTCTGCTCCCCGCTACAAACACAATGAGAAGTGCGCATAGCACTCCAACAGTCGGGGACACGACACTAACCATTGTTGGGTATTGAAGAACAAGATTCAAGACCTGATTGACGAAGGAGTGTTGGAATTTATACAATATGGTCAACTAGAGTTCTTCTGTCACCCCTCAAAGACGCACAATCTGAAGCGAGAAGTTTAGGTAGAGAAACTTTAGTTTATTCAAATTTTTAGTTGTAATTTCTTTGTTTGCTTAAACATTTATCTTTTGTCATACTTTGGTTATTCTCATTAATGCATTGCATATGTTTGTCTTGAGTTAATCCATTTGTTTTCACTATACAAAAATTATTCTTTTACTTATTTTTGTATGATATTCAACTCTCATTAAAAGTTGTAAGCCTTTAGAGGGAGGATGACGAAAATAATACCATAATCTCATACAATATGCTTTTGGATAGACTTTGTTGATGATGTACAGGCGTTGTTTCAAATCCCAAATAGTGGAGTTATAAGGAAGATAATCCCTAGTCAACCCTTTTATCCAAAGAAGTAGGAGTTTTCTTTTTTTCACACAAACTGAAACCTTTAATCATAACCTAGGGCGGGGTAGTTTCTCAGTTAATTCAAATGCGCATCCAATCGCCAGCTGTCACTTCACAACGAAAATATCCTTCTGAGTCAAAAAATGTTGTTGGTTCCCCATAAAATAGGCAGTCATTATCTCTCAAATGAAAAGCCCACTAGGTCAAAACCTATGAAGGAGACTTAAAAAAACTAGGGCATCCTGCTGACTGTAGTCTCAAAACAAAAACAGTCAGGCAAAACTTAGGGACAATACATCAAAAAACAAGGTCGTTACAAATCCTCAACAACATGAAAAATGATTGCCTTCTAAAATAAACTTCCAGTATCCGAACCATCACTAAAATATCATTCCAACTTTCATTGGAATCAAAACACGCAATTAACTGAGTATAGGACTGGAGAACATCATGAAGAACGGGTGGGTACAAATAAACTTTGAGCCTTATCCTTTGTTTCTTAAAACCGTGAACCAGACCACATTATAACCCCTTAAAAGTCCTAATTGAAGCATGGGTTAGTTCGAAAGTGTTTTAACCTAAAATTTTCCCTCCCATTGTCACTCAAGACATGCCTCTAGAGGTCTTCAATTGCTCAAGGATGACCAAGAATGGACCAGACAAATTCTCTCCCTAAGGCAACAAGCCTCAACTAGGGTTTCAATTTTAAGCAAGATGTGTGAGTCCAAAAGATCCCAAATATTCTCCATTTGTCTTAATATGTCCTCAAGATCATCCATGCAAAATTTCATGCCTTGAACAATAAGTTTGCTCAGTCTACTACTCAAATGCCTGGAAATCAAATGTACTAGGTCAAAAGTCAATTGTGGCCCAAGTACATTCAAAATTCAAGATTTTTGGTCAACATCAATATTTTGAATTATTATCAATATTTGATCAAGGGTTGATCATGATTCCTCAAGAAATGCTCCTAACTCATCAAAAGTCAAAAATGGCAAATTAGGGGTTCTATAGGAAAAGTCAACCAAACTTTGACCAGGCATAACTTTCTCATACTTTGTTATAAATGTTTCCTCCAAGGCTCATTTTGAAGAGAATCCAATTCCAAAAAACTTCTCTTCAGCCCTCAAGTTCAAGAAATGCCTCAGTCAAAAGATACAAGCTCAGACATTATAGGTCCTTTAAAAAAGTCAACAAAAACACCTTTTGGGTCAAAGCTCCTTACATGAACATGGAAGATCCAATTGAGGTGAAATAAAAAAAGGGTTGTTTAGAGGACATCCTAGGATCTCAAAAAAGTCCAAGAACACCCTCATAGGGTTAAAATTGAGAAAGATATGCATTGCTAAAGTTGACCAATTTTATGAAAATGCACAAAAGTCAATGTGAGAAAATTGGATCCTTTGGACCAATGGGCGTGGGTTTTGGATCTCAAGAATATCCATGAACGTATTTAGGATATTTACATCCACTATTTTATTTTTATGAGATTTCTTTTTATTTATTTGAATTTTTATTCAATTAAATCAGAATAAATCAAATAAAATAGTGAAATAATGAAATAAAATCCAAAGATTTGTTTTAGGATCATATCATAGGTCTAGAATCAGATGATCAAGTCAAGATTTCGTGCAAGAGTTGATTGGAAGAAAAAAAGCATGTTTTGGCCAAGTTTAGAAACAAAAAATCCAAATTGCAAATCAAATCTTCCTTTCACAAATCTTCAAGATTCTATCCAATTTTGTTAACCTAATGCATTCTCATATATATATGTACAACATTGCCAGACCAAAAAAAGGAGTTTTTGCCGCATAGAATACACATAAGAAGTTACAAATTTTTGACAAAAAAGTGACAATTGGATTGATATTTGCAGAAGGTTTCAAGGAGCTTTGACGTTTGAAATCCATTCCTGGGGACGTTCTGAAACTAACAACATCATGCTCACGCATCAAAGCACCCAGAATCACCACATACATCATCACGGTTTGCACATATTTTTCTAAATTTGATTTTGATCATACACGCATTATAAATAGGTTTGATTATGCATTATTGTTTGTATGAGCATTTAGAATGTATTTGAATACTTAATTTCTAGTTTTGATAGATATATGACAAACTGCCATTGTTAGGGTTTTAACCTTCATTTTAGGGTTTTAAGATGCAGGAAAAATTGGACCTAACAATGGATACCATCATGCTCAGAGGATCAAACCCAGTTGATTCATGTATTTAAATTGAATTTATATTGCCTGTTGTGAATTTTAGAGATTTGCAGGTGCTTTAGTGACGAATTTGTCCGTAGGTAAAAGGTGTTGGTCTAAAACGACGAAAAGATGAAGAAGATGATGGCGTGGAGTGATTTGGTTGGGCCATTTAAATGCAGCGTGCGTTTTTATTAAATAAATTTTGATCATTTATTTTTGGGTTAAATTGTTTTTTTGTTGTTTACATAACGAATGAATACATTGGCTCAGACGGTAAACAAAACACGCTGGAAGGGGAAGGACCTGGGTTTGAGTCCCAGGTCTAACATTGTATGTTTTCTCACATGTTTCTTTCAGATCCAATGCGCCTGATTGCCCATGCGTACACCTTGCACCATCAATTCATGCCATCAGATCTGCATGGCGCCAGATCCAACGCTTCCAACAGGCAGTCTCCACCATGGACCTCCAAGAGGCAGCAACACCAAATCACGTGCAAAGGACAATTAGGCTGGTTGATCTGGGTTCTGCAAATTCAACTTTGCACCCCCCAAAATGCTTCGATATCAGGCCCATTCTTCTTTTTCTTTTTACTATTTTTTCTAATTTAATTTCTATGTTATTTTAATTAATTTCAAAAATCAATTTTTATTATTTAATCATAAAATCAGTAAAATCGCAAAAAAATAGGATTCAGATTTTTTTTATTAAAATTAATTTTGTAAATTAATTTGACTTAATTATTTTGATTGGTTTCTTTAAAATAAAATCAATTAGAATCTAGGTTTAAATTTCTAATCTTTTTCTTAAAAAATATCAAAAAATATTTTTTATTCAGATTTAATTTTTTTAATTCATAATTTGTCCAATTAATTACTTTTTCATCATTTAATTTATTTCAAATAAAAAAACAATAAAAAATACTTTTCTTTTAACTTATGCGCACTTTAGGATTTAGACGCTTCGCGTATTTATTATTTTTGCCGTATTATTTTCCAATTATGTAATTGTTCCTTGTTTGTAATAATTAAATTAGATTTAAATTCCTGTCTATAATTATGTAACTGCCCCATGGCCCTGTAGTAGTTAGGAACTTTATTTTTCCGCAATTTACTTTCCGTATGATAAACTGCTTAGATGTATGCTAATAGGATTGTATGGAAAGATAACAATTAATTGAACATAGATAACCCTAAATGCGCAAGATAAACGAATAGAATTAAGAACACTTGCACATTCTCACCCTAGGGTATCTCCCACTTTGGTTGCCTTCGAATACGGTCACAATTCTCGAAACGTGAGAATCCTTAGTGGTTGTCCTTGAGTCTAAGAGATCACTAGTCCCTCAATGACCCTCTCGACTGTTTCCTCGGTTAAAAAGGTGATCTTAGGGCTTTAGGATAGTTTCTAAGAGTTCTTGCCCAGTTGCCTTAATGACCGTAACGTCCCTTTCGATAGTCCCTCAACATCCGACGATAGGGCTACCTACTCACTAATAGTATGATATCACTATCTAAAGGGTAGGAGGAAAAGAACACCCTTTTTCGAGTAGGTAGATGACTCTTAAGTACTTGCTCAAAATCTGAATCTTTTTACACTTACACACTTTCAAAACTTCTTTTCAAAAAATGCTTTATCACACTCTTGAGGAGTGATACAAGAGTTATCATAAAGCTAACAAGATCTTTCAAAACACACAAACACGAAAGCAGTTTTCAAAAAATGAGCAAGTACCTAAGAGCCCGTGGAAAACCACTGATGGAAAGGGTGCTAACACCTTCCCTTTTCATAACCTACCCCCCTTACTCAGAAAGTCTCGAAAAAGGTCTTTTTTTGTTCTTTTCACCCTTTCCTTTATTGGATAAAAGAAAAGCCGATGGCGACTCTTGCTTACCGCGACATTTGCGATCAAAAATGCAAACCAGTAAAATAGTCAGTTCTGCCACCGTATCACAGAACTGACGACTCTGCTGGTGACTAATAATAAAAGTGGGGTTCACCTTAGGGTCTAGATCATTTCTAAATTGTTTTATTGTTTGTTTTCTTTACTTTTAAGTGATTGTTTGGGGTTACTATAGGTCCTACACTCAGATCTGGGGAACAAACAGACAAGATGCTCAGAGACACGAAGGCTATAGCAGAATGGGAACCCCATGGGATTATTGCACATAACTATCTTGTCTTTGTATCAAAAATTTTATTTTTTACGACAACATTCTCTTACTAGAATATTTGTCTCATTGTACAAAAATACTTACTCAAAGTCAATACAAAGATATCCCTTTGAAAGTGCAAAATTATCTGTTTTGTTTACAAAAACTTCCAATGATTTATTGTTGAACATATGCATTTGAATATAATTACTGTTTACAAATAAACAAAGTAAAAAGACAATCACTGATGGCTTTAAGAGATAGGGCAATATCTTTGAGCTATTCCATAAAATTCTCCGCAGTGTGCAATTTAATCCCCAGCGGAACAAAGCTTCCAGTATTTTCACAGGATTCCCCAACAGGTTTTTACAAGCAGCACACAACATTTCCCTTACAACAGAGTTTATTTCTCTAAACGAAAATTTGTCAACACTTCAACTTCACAACATGAAGACTTACCCTCCATATCCTCAGCAGTAGTCAGGGATTCTATTTCCCCCTATCCAACAACAGTGCAGCAAATTAGCTCACATACGCATACATCACATCCATATATCATAAACATCGATAACACGAATGCATATATCACAATCTCATTGTACCATTCATTTCATACATCATAACAATGTATACAGCTAATGTTTTTACCCTTTTCAGGATAAGATTAATCAATAGCTACCATTAACAATGTGCAAAGGATTTCCAGATACAATTCAGATACGCTCCAGACACGGATGCCATTCTGATACTCATTCAGATTCAACTTTCAGATACAGTCCAGATACGCTCAAGACACGGACGCCATTCTGATACTCATTCAGATTCAACTTTCAGATACAATTCAGATACGCTTCAGACACATACGCCATTCTGATACTCTTTCAGATACAGTTCAGATACACTTCAGACACAGATGCCATTCTGATACTCATTCAGATTCAACTTCTAGATACAGTTTGGATACGCTCCAAACACGGATGCCATTATGATACTTTTTCAGATACAATTCAGATACGCTCCAGACACGGACGCCATTCTAATACTCATTCAATTTCAACTTATAGATACTATTCAGAAATCATTTCTGGATGCCATCTACAAGACCATCTCCAAAAACTTTCTGCCATCTCTCCAAATGGCATCTTTAAGCCCATTCCCTCTATCATCACATCACCGAGTGCAAATTTCTGGGCACTCCATTGTCCAATCATCTTCCACCTTCGAGTCACGAATGGAAAAACTCGCCAATCTAACTCTTCAGGCTTAATAAGATTGAACAGGGGCAACTTTTGTACCCAAACTCTAACTTATCAAGAATTTGCTCACAAGATCTCCTTGGACGCAAGACTGCACTAGGGTTTGATCAGCTCAAGACACCTCTTTAAACATTGATGATCAAATTAGGGTTTGAGATTGCATAAGGATTTTTGAGCTTCCAATACCCCATATTACTTTCATGGATCATTATGGACCCTCAAGATCACTCATGTCAAGTTTCAAGCTTTGGATCACACTTTTGCTCAATCAATTGAGTAGTTGACCTAAAAATCAACTATATTGGGGGAAAAGTCAACCATGGCCAATTTACAGTCAAACTTCATAATTTTTTATCCACGTCAACATTTTAGACTCATATGTATCATTTGATTAAGTTTGGACTACAATTCCCCAAGAAATTTGATCAAATCTCCAAAAGGGCAAAATGGTCAAAATTAGGGTTTTGACTAGGAAAGGGCAATTTCTGATTTTTGACTTAGAAAATGGTCAATTGGTTTAAGGCATGATATTAATATTCCAATTTCATCATTTTTACCTAATGACATGGCTCAAAGCATTGCTCAAGTCTAATGGATTGACAGATGACTTTTTAGTCAACTGATCAAAAGTCAACTGTATACTGAAAAGTAAAACTTTGACTTTTTGGTCAAAATCAAATTCCAGAGATCACAATTCATCAAAACATGTCAAAATATGAAACTTATTCATCAAGAAATCAAAAATTCAAGATTTCATTTTGAAAAGTTAAAATTTCTAAACTTAGAAATTTTTCTAAGTGTTGGAAATATCTTATTTTTTCATAACTTTGAGCAAACTTTTCACCATGATGCAAGATGATTCAAGAGAAATTTCCAACATGAATGTTGTAGATACCCATGAAATATACAACTTTTCTTCACACAACTTCTTCCAAAAGTGTTTGGATCTCAAGTTATAATTTTAAGAACATGTGGTCATGAAACCAAACACTTAGTGAAATTTTGCCCTAATTTGGTCAGGACTTTGACCCAACTTCATGGCACTTTTTCATATAGTTCCAAGGGGAATCTTCAAAATCAATTCAAAGATGGGTTGTAAATAACATTGCAAGCTTTACAAAATATCCAAGAACTCCTTGAGATCATTTTTGAGTAGGGAGAATCGAAGAGATGAAGTTAGGGTTTTATCACTTGAGTTACAAGTCATTTTGTGATGAACCAATTTCAAAATTCAAACTATGCTGCATAAAATCTACTTTTCAGGCCTCAAACTTGTTAGGCACTCCATAATTAATGGCTTTCACAGCTGTTAGAGGTCTCATTTCAAGCATTCAATGCATGGACATGCTTTATATCCATTTTTGGAAGAAAGTGTACATTGCCATTTTGATAAAGTGCTTTTTTGCATAAAACTTGTTCTTAAGCCTTGCAATTGTTCTCTTCTGATCACACAAGTCTTATAACTCATGAGAAATGGTTTAGACACTCACAATCACCCATCCCATGCTTGTACTACACATTGAAACTTGGTTTCCCTCTTTTCTTCAAAATCAAGTAACCTAGCCAAAAGCTTGTAACTTGTACTTCTGACCTGCCAATGCACTCCAATCCTTTTGCTTATAGATACACAAACTATTTGCATTAAAGACACAAATGATCATGCCCTGAAAATAGCTAGAACTCAGAATCACATTCCATACCTCCATTTTCACATAAACTGACCAAAAACTTGAAACTCATAACTCCCTCGTGTGTTTTCAAGCCTTTTGTTTCCTAAAGCTTCTAAACATCATTTAGAACCAATCCCATGACCTGTTACAGAACTGTAACACCATTAACACTATCCTCCATTTTCAAAAATAGAGCTTTGCACTTGGACTTCTCCAGAACTCCTCAGGCCATTTCAGCTCAAGCTAAGCATTCCATTAGCTTCCTGGGAACTTGAGGAAGCTAACACAACCATTGGAACTCCTTAAAAGCTGCTCAAACTTCAAACCCGATACCCTCTTGCAAGGTATGTTTTCTAACTTTGGAACTTCTCATACAAGCATCATCAATGATTTATTTGTGAACAAAACATGTAAATACCATTGCCCTAAAGCTAACCATGTCCATAGTTTCCATTAATTTTGCTTGAGCTTAGAGAATTTGAAGATTGAATTTTCTGAGTTTTTTAGGGTTTAGTTTAGGGACAATGAAATTCATGCTTATCTTTGATTTATAGTTTTAATGCTTTACATTTCTGAAACCGTGAGGAAATTTTCTACAAGTTTCATGTTTACAGTTTTCATTTTTGTTGAGAAATGAACAAGTTACAGTAGGTCTGACTGGAGGTTGAAGATGAAGTGTAAATTATGGCGCGTTTTGTATCATATATTTATTGTTTTGCTTATGTTAACGGATGTATAGCCACCCCAGTGGTAGAAGCGTGCGCCTGTAACCTTTGGGACCTGGGTTCGAGCCCTAGTGGTACCCTTTTGATTTTTTCATATTTTTGCATTCTGACTTTTGTTTTTTTGGATAGGCGCTGGGCCTCTTTGGGCTTGGCTTTTCTTTTTTTGTTTTGCTAGCTAACCCCCCTGTGGACTATTTGCGCCCCTGGCCCTATTTTATTTTATTTTCTTATTTTTATTTCATTTATTTTCTTAATTATTTTTCTAAATACTAAAAAAATCACAAAAATACAAAAATAGTAGATTTATGTTTTGACATAATTTAAATATTTTTCTCACACAAAAAATTATTTTATTCATCATACTTTATTTATTTTTACTAATTATCTTGTAAATTTAATTTAAACTAGGTTATTATTTATTTTCTTTTACACCTATTCAAATATATTATTTTAATATAAAAAAGGCCAAAAATATTTTATAATACTATAGTTTATTTCCAAGACAAAAATACCAAAAAATACTTTTCTTACAAACTTATTTTCTTTTAATCAATTAATAGATTTAGGGTTTTATTTAAAATATTTTCTTAATAAATTTAGGTTTAATTAATTTTTCCCCTTAATTAATTAGGTTAAAACAATTTCCCTTTTCCTAAAAAAATCCAAATAAAAATATTCATTTCCTTCACATTTACATTCTTGAATATTTATTCATTTTGTACATTTATTTATTTCAATTCTTGTATAAATTCAATATGGTTGTAATAGATTAATTAGGTTTATATTCTTGCAATCCTCATTTACAATTTGTACACCCTCCCACAAATATTTTAATAGCATAATAACTTTAAATTCCATAATTTATCGCTTTATATACGAATGCTAATAATTAGGGTTTGTATGGAAAGACTAAAATCGATACTTAGAGAATCCTAATTCAAGACAAAATCAAGCATGAAAACAATACACTTTCACACATGCACCCCTAGGGTTAACTCCACTTGTTGCCTTATGAAAAATGACTGTATTACGCATGTGATGTATCTTAGAAAAAACAAGCAAATATAAGATCATAGTCCCTCGTTGATGCTATCTAAAGTTGCCTTTCAAATGATCTTAGTCCATAAAAAGAATGCTAAGATACCTTGCAACATTGCTAATCATGGTTATACGATGACCCACGCCCGTCCCGTTTACATCCAAAGATAGGGTTACTTACCAAATCAATGGTAAAATAACAATGTCAAAGGAAAAGAAAAATGAACAAGAAAGACCTTTTGAGTAGGTAGAATGCTCCTAATTACTTGCTCAATTTCAAACAAAACATCCTTGCTATTTTCAAAACAAACACCTACACTTTCAAACATCTTTCAAACTTGAAAACATTTTCAAAAGATCAAACACTTTGTATACATTCTTACGGACGGGAATCATTACAAAGTTTGCCTAAACAATGACCTATTTACAAAATACTTTCAAAAACCACACAAAGCACAATTTCAAACAAAAAAGAAAGTGATCTAGCAATTAACTAAGATCCCATGTAAAACCATGGATGAGAAGGGTGATAATACCTTCCCTTTTTCCTGTGCTTTTTCACCTTTCCTTTTGGATAAAAGAAAAGTCGGTGGCGACTCTTGCTAACCGCAACATTTGCAATCAAATGCAAAACCTTTAAGTCAGTTCTCCCACCGTATCACACAAGGCAATTGAGTTTACTCCAGCGACTGGTCCGAATGTAGTCCAGAACCCAATGCCTAGACATGGAGGGGGTGTTGTTAATATGATTGACGATAATTGAGAAATGTTGAATCTAGTTGTGAATATGAAACAAGTGACTACTCTATTATGGTATATTAAAAGGTATTTGCTTGACAATTCTATTTTCCCGGGTTGTGCTTCAGACTGTGCCAAGTGTAGAGAGCAACCGAAGGGCTGTGATGATTTGAAAGATGACATCCAATTCTTGATGGATGAGGGTTCCCTATAGTTTGATAGAAGTCCAAGATGTCGAAAGGTTACCGAAGAAGATATTAATGTGATATTTATTCCTTACACCCCTGCATCCATTCCTACTCTATCTAGGGCGCCTCCTTTGATGATTACGGTACATGGTCCCATACCATTTACTAGTGAGAAGGCCATCCCATGGCATTATGGTGCTGATGTTTATTACCATGGGTGAAGAAAGAGGCAAACCCTGGTCCTTCCAAGAAAGAATGTACTGAAGACAATGAAGGGGATGTTCATAATTTCTTTGGCGTGGGCCGAGGGACTAGAAGCGGGAGAGTGTTTGGTCCTTCCAATGCACAAGATGTGGCAGATTCCTTTGCAAGAGAAAAAGGAAAACAACAGGTAACCATTGGAAATCTGAGAGTTACACCAGCAAATGTGGCTCAACCAATTCCAGTACCAAAAGCTTCTATAGTTCCCGATGAAGTTGAGGAGTTAATGTGAATTATCAGGAAGAGTGGTTATAGCATAATTTACCAATTAAGTCACACCCCTTCTAAGATGTCTATCTTGTCTTTGTTGATTTATTCAGAACCTCACAGAAATGCATTGATGAAGTTGTTGAAGAATGCATTCGTGCTGCACGAGATAACAGTCAATCAGTTCAAGAATGTTTGTGCTAACATATCTATTGGGAATGGTTTGGGCTTCACAGATTTTGATCTTCCTCCAGAAGGACGAGATCATAACAAAGCGTTACATATTTCTATGGAGTGCAGGGGCACTACTCTATCTCAAGTTTTGGTGGATACAAGGTCGTTTTTGAATGTACTACCCAAGTCAGCATTAATGATAATTGATTATTCCGGCCTGGAGTTACGTCCCAGCGATTTGATAGTAAAAGCCTTTGATGGGTCTCGAATAGCAGTATTTGGGGAGGTGAAATTACCTATCAAGGTGGGTCCTCTCACTTTCAATGCTAATTTCTTTGTGATGGACATACAACCAGCATATTGTTGTTTGTTGGGGCGGTCGTGGATTCACAAGGCAGGAGCAGTCACCTTTACTCTTCTCCAGAAGCTAAAATATCCTACAGAGGGAAAAGTGATAACTGTAGGTGATGAGGAAGAGTATATCGTGAGTCATTTGACATCATTCTTCTATGTTGAAGTTGAAGGTGAAATACACGAGACTTCATTTCAGGCATTTGAGACAGTTAATGCAGTCAATTTTCCGCCCCCCGAGCAGAAAAAGAAGCTGGAAACTGTTATGTCTTCTCTCAGGGATGCTAGAGTGGTGGTAGAGAACGGAAACCCTAAAGGTTGGGGTCGAGTGCTGGATGTTACCCTAAAATTCAACAAATTGGGTCTTGGTGATGTGTGCGATCGACTTAATATGTCTAACGGTATCTTAACTACAAGTGCACAGCCTATCGTGGTAGTAATAAAAAGATGTCGAACCCACAGGGACTTTGTAATCACTCTAGTGCTATAATGTTTGCTAGTTTAGCTAAGGCAAATGTTGTCACGTTTGGTTGTTTAGAGGTTAAGGTAAGGGAAAAATAAATCGAATTAAGGGAATAATAATAATAAAACAGTCGGTATGTAATGTAGTGAACCTAAGTGGATCTAATCGAACCTAAGCATATAAAGGTGTTTAACTTAGATGGTTCTGTAGAAATTATCAGTTTAAAAACCCTCAACTCACACTCTCGTGGTCTTATATCGGATTATACCCCTAAATCCCTATGCCTGCTCTCGCTAGCCCATAAGTGTTTAGAAAATACTTTTTGAAAACTTAATAAAATCTAATTCGTTTTAAAGCGCTCTCGCTGTATTTAAATCAAATGCCTAACTTTAGCTATCCGGTTAAAACCTCACACTCTCGTGGTCTCGATTCTAACCTATTCTACTTTTCTTACTCTCGTAACGAAAAGATTGATTTTAATTATAAAAAGTCACAGCCAGAATTAAGTTAATTTAGATTTTAGCTTAGGCACAATTTAATCCATTTGGTTACTATTATTACATCCCGACTCTAGAAAATTAGCTAGTCATAGTATTCGAAATAGACATACAGAAAATATAATCGGGACAGAATAAAGCATTCATGATAAAATAAATAAATAAATAAACATAAAAAAATTATATTAAAATTTAATGTGATTTAAAACCTGAATAACAATATTATTCGTCAAGCTCCCTCTTCCACAAGTCGGCAAGATTGGAACTTCGAAATCGGAACTTGAAACAAATTCTGAGGCTAGAAATAAATTCTGACTACAATAAAAATTTCCTAATGTTGGAAATAGTTATTAATTGGAAAAAGGGAAAAAATAAAGCAAGAAACAAAATGCAGTATTTAATTTTGGCAGGGCTTCGGCAAGAAAATCTGTAGCAAAAAACTCTTCTGGCGTTCCATTAATATTCCTCCTATTTATAGAAGAGGATTTTTGCAGTTAAGAGAATTTAGGAACGTGGACTTGCATGCTTGAGTGGAGGAAGACTCTGACTGTTTGTTTCTTAGTTGAGAGAAATTGTAGGAGAAGAAAACATCCATTACGTTGCCCACGTCTTCTGTTATGCATAACGTTAAATTACGCGTGTGACGGTCGTCATGAGGAGGTGATGGTCGTAATTCACCTAAATAGCGTGTTACGTTCGTCAATGATGTGTGATGAGCGTCCTTCAAGTTGTGAGTGTGTTACGCTCGTAATGGGAGTGTGACGATCGTCACAACATCAAATTCTGCAGATTTTGCAGATTTAGTTCTTTTTCTTCTGATTTTTGGTTAGCTTTCTTCATTTGATCCTTTTTCACTAATTTGACTTGAAACATGTTGTACCTGTGAAAAGACATAAAAACTCGGAATAATCAGGAGTTAAATGGGTTAATGCATTATGAAAATCGATTAAAAATGTAGTAATTATATGATACGATTTCTCGTTATCAAATCCCCCCATACTTAAACCTTTGCTTGTCCTCAAGCAAATAATCATTTAGAAAGATCAGACAAGTTTTATCAAGCGCACATGCATGACATACCTTTGGTTTTTAAAGCAACTACGGGAAATCCTCGTCAGTTCGACCGATACTTAAGTGAAACACTAACGATATGCTAATGACACAAGCAATAGGCTAAGTCATGGGCTTCCATTTCAAACGAACTGTCCAATAGTTCCGTTATAATTCTGCCCAGAGTTTCTCGTATCTATTTCACCCGGTTTTGTTCTGGTGTAATCACATTAAGCCCTTTGTCTTAGCACGCACATAGTGGAGTAACCGGTTAGTGACTTTGATCCTTTTAGCACAGGGTCTGGTACACGAATGTGGCAACCCTATACATGTTATCCAAATTGGAGGTTATGGGGGATCGAGCCGTAGCACGCCCTACCAAGTTCAGAACTAGATACCTCTGAACCAACCAACAATGGACTCCTTCATTAATTGCTCGTCTCTTATATGCGACCTCGTATTTTGGTGCAATTTTTTTTTCTTTTTTAGCAGCGAGATAAGAAGGATATTTCATTGATCAGGCATCAAACACTTATATTCATCGGTTCCCCACGTGGTTTGTGTCAAGACGATGTTGACTGCTAGTATAAACTACTAGGGGTTACTTTAGAACTAAAACTCAATATATAGGTATAATGGTCATTGAAATGTATCACGTAAGTAGGAAGTCTAAGGTGTCATAACCATATAGATCTTGTTGAATCATTCTCGGCTTCCTAACTAGGATAAGGTAGGTATGTCGGGCTATGCGAAGATAAAGCAAAAAATTTCGGTATGGCTAAATAAAGCGGGAAAGAATTTAAACTGAGAAATAACGTAAAAAATTACTTGTTTATGGTAGATGAAAAGGTACCTCTCCCACACTAAATCCGACATTCTCCTCAATGTTGCGGCATAAAGGCGGGGAAATACAAGTACAAACAGAAAGAAAAAAAATACAGAAAAAGTAAACTACTTAGAAAATAAGAAAAACTACTGATGGCCACGTCCTCTACTCCTGGTGCGAGATCGCCTGGTAGGTTTGGATTCGGTATCAGTGTCCTGGTAGCCAAGGGTGCTGACGTCCAACCTTAAGGCATTAAGTTCAGATAGGGCCTCATCCAACCTCTCGTTCATGCTCCGCTGGCCAATCAGAATCTGAGTGTTTTGTGTACATAAATAGTCATATTGTTCTGGTTGTCTTCTTTCCAGTGCGGCACTAATTTGATTTTGGTGATGGATGGCGCGGAGAACTTCTTCAAGAGTAATAGGAGGTGGTGCGGATGAAGCTCCTGGAATGTCGTGGACGGGGGAAGCACTGTCCAGCTCTTCTTACATTTCGTCTGCGGGGGCATTAGGCTGGTCTTCATGAGTAGGAACACGGCCCTCAGGAGCTGCAGGATCGAATAACCAGTTAGCTCTGTTTTGTGGATCGATTCGGTCCCTGCAAGGCAAAGTAATGTTATGATAAACAATTTTTCTGATCACAGGATGGAATCTGCCATCCTCCCGCTCGTAGATGACGTGTGCGGCCTTGCAGTGGTCCAGAGTCAGCAATGTCGTTGCCATAGAAGGCATATCTGCGAGAGCGGCACCATAATTCAGGGTTATGGCAAGAGAAGTGACAATCCCTCCGAAATAGAAGGGTTTTCCGCCTCTAGCACAAATGGAGTGAATATGGGCCAATAAAAATGGGGCGGCGTTGATCTTCTGGCCGGTGAAAGCGCAATGCATGAAGAAGAGCTCCTTGGAGTTGAGCTTGTGATTTCTGTCTCGGGCAAAGATGGTGTTGCAGAGGATGCGGTGAAAGTATCGGATAGCCGAATTATGAATATGTGTGGCGTTAAGGTGGTCGTAAGATCTGGAACGAATGTTCGTCATACTGTGCCATAAATTAAAAGCTTCCTCGCCGAAATTATCTGGCACCCGAAGGTGAACACCTTCGTCATAACAGAAACCGAGCAGCCGTGTGAAATTGGTTTGGGGCAGCTGATGCTCAGTTCCAAACATACGAAATTTGGCCACGCCTGAGAGTTGGTTCGTGGCACCAGGGGGAGTAATGTATGCAAAGGAACTCAGAAACTCAAAGGTGAGAGTTTCGTAAATGGGTTACAGTTTGCGGCACAGGTTCCATAAGTTCACATTCTGCAAAAGTTGTCGGACGCTGTCTAGTAGTCCTAAATTCCTCAAACAATCAAGGTTAACATATCGAGTAGGTTGGAGACCGCGGCGTTGGAACTTTTGGAATTTGAGTCGTTGGGTTTCACCTTGCTCGGCGGCTCTGTAAGTGAGATTGGGGATTTGCTGGTTGTTGGCCATATTGCATGCAAGAGATTGAATCGTGAAAGGGTTTGGAATGTGGATTGAGTAGTGGGGTAATGGAGTTTAAGTGTTGGAGTGTTGGAATTTAAGAGAAAATTTGAATTGGTACTGTTATGGTCTTGGGAAAAAGGGAAGAATGAATGGAAAATGGAATGGCTTCTGTAATAGCAGAATCTGCTATTAGGCGCGCGTGACGACCTTCACAATGGGCTGACATGCGTAACACGGTGAAACGCGTGTTACGCTCGTCATGGGGACGTCACGATCGTTACGGGTGCAAAGAATCATATTTATGAAATGAATGAAACAATATAATTCCAAAACATTATAACACAGTAATTCAATACATGCAGAGTATTTCCAACATAGATCGTATAACAAAATTTTGCAAAATTATAATGCGAACAGTGAATATAATATTTAATGCAACACACAGTATATTAAATGAAAATGGAAACAAACTGAAAATGAAATAAAATGAAAATAAACTGAAATTGAAATAAATATATGTTTCTAACAGAACTTTAAAAACTGTAAAGAGTAAACTTGTTTGAAATGAAATCATAAACTGCCTAGAAACATAAAACACAAGGTAAAAATAATTGCTGATTCTGCTGCTTCATCCGAGTCGCGTCTTCAAATCTTCGAAAGCTGCATTTATGTGATAAAACTGCTCCACAGTTATATCAGTTAAGCCTATCACGTCCAGACGCATACCCTTCAACTCGTTCTTGATTCCATTGATGTCCGTCTGATAAACATCCAGCGTAGAAAAGATTTTATTCAAAATTTCAGCATATTCCCCTTTTGTTATTGCAGGGGCATCAACATCCTCTACGATGTTGTTACCATCATGGTAACCCGGAGGGGTATCGGGGTCACTCTCATCGGACATTGTGGTATCATAAACTTGGTAGGATTGGGGTGTCTCAGGTGTCGTAGGGTGGTCGGGAGGGTTAAGCTCATACAGCCAATTGTCGCGATTGTGGGCACTTGTTTTGGCATGGTTAGGAAGTGTAAATATCGTGACTACTTCGTCCCTTATCAAGTAATCGAAGGGTGCAGGACCTAGGTTACCTATTATTCGTAGGTGGAAACAAAAATCAATGTTCATAGGGCAGATTGAACCAAATTGTGTACACCTATGTAGCTGGTATCTAAGTCTGAGGGCGTTAGCAATCATGGTAACAAGGCCTCCTATGATGATTGTCTCGCTAGGGTTCTCAGCAATGCGGGAAAAGGTCTGCATTAAGAATGGAACTGCATTTACAGGTCGGCCCTGGGTCATACACTGCAGCAAAAATATCTCATCTTTAGATACGGCAGTGCGGTTCTGTTCTTTGCCGAAAATGGTATGTGCTAGAATCTTGTGGAAATAGCGGATAGCGGGGTTGTGTATTTCATTATTATCCATGCTATCCGGCTCAGGGTGGTAATTTCCAGTTAAAGTCCCCCAAAAATAGTCTAGCTCAAAATCCATTAACTCTACCTGGGTGGTAGAAAAAGCAAAAGGTCCGCTAGGGAATCCTAGAAGGTCGGCTAATTCTTTATGGGTGTAAGAAAATTCAATACCAAATAACCTGAAGGCTATAAATCCCTTTCTAGTTCCGAAACCGCGCTCGGGTATATGAACTAAGGAGCTCAGAAACTCAAGGGTGAGCTCGCGGTATGTAACAAACCTAGATTTAATGTGGGCCTTTTCCCACCCCAGCTGGCTAAACAGATAATGGACACTATCCTTAATGCCTAAAGTGTCCATTGTTGGTTCATCATAATATAATGTCATACCAATATTTCTGTGTGGTAATTCCTCAAACCTCATCATTTGGTTCCTGCCTCTAAAAGTGGTTTCCATAGTAAATAGCAAAGGGGGAAAGCAAATCAGGGGAGAAGGTAGGATAGAAAAAGACTTTTTCAGAAAACCTGTAAAGTTGTTTGAAAATCAGCAGCAGTTGTATAAAAATTTTTAGAAAAAAATGAAAAAGAAAAAAATGAAAATAATGCTTTAAAAGAAATGAATAGAGAAACGGGATAGAAAATCAAAGATAAAAACAAACAAAAATAATAACAAAAACAAACAGGTGGGTTGCCTCCCACTAAGTGCTATTTTTAACGTCATAAGCCTGACGTAGTGCCTAGTAGTAGATCCTTCAGGGGAAATAGTGGGTAATTCTAAGAGTTTTAGACTATTCGCATAATTTATATTCTCTATATGATGATATTGCTTTAATCGCTACCCGTTCACTGTGAACGGGTCACTATTCCTACCCTTAATTTCTATTGCTCCGCTAGGGAATATTTTTGTTATTTCAAAAGGACCAGACCATCTGGAATTTAATTTTCCAGGAAAAAGCCTAAGTCTAGAGTTAAATAATAGCACGACGTCTCCTACACTAAATTTCTTCCCGGTCAAACGCTTATCGTGCCATCTCTTGGTTCTTTCTTTATATATTTTAGCATTTTCATAAGCGTGTAGTCTTAATTCTTCTAATTCATTCAAGTCGAGGATTCGCTTTTCTCTAGCAGCTGTGTAGTTTATGTTGAGCGTTTTGATTGCCCAATATGCTTTGTGTTCTAATTCTACCAGGAGATGACAGGACTTTCCATATACAAGTTTGAAAGGTGTAGTTCCTATAGGGGTCTTGTAGGCTGTCCTATAAGCCCATAAAGCCTCGTTAAGCTTAGATGACCAATCTTTGCTAGATATGGCGACTGTTTTCTCCATGATTTATTTAATTTCCCTGTTCGAGACTTCGACCTGTCCACTTGTTTGTGGATGGTACGGTGTTTCTACTCGGTGTTTTACTCCATACTTGGATAACATTTTGTCGAATATTTTCGAAATGAAATGGGAGCCACCGTCACTAATGACAAGTCTAGGCATACCAAATCTTGGAAAGATTGTATTTTTAAAGAGCTTAGTTACTACTCGTGTGTCATTTGTAGGAGAGGTTATAGCCTCAATCCATTTTGAAACATAATCGACAGCTACGAGTATATACTTATTTCCGAAAGAAGATGGGAAAGGTCCCATGAAATTGATTCCCCAGACATCAAAGATTTCTACTTCCAATATTCCTCTTTAAGGAATTTCATCGCGTCTTGAAATATTACCGGTGCATTGACACCGATCGCAGCTTTTAACGGCGATGTGGACATCCTTCCATAGATTAGGCCAAAATAGGCCGGCTTGCAGGATCTTTGCACAAGTTTTGGAAGTGCTGGCATGTCCGCCATAGGGGGATGAATGACAGTGGGAGATAACATCTTCCATTTCTTCTTCAGGTATGCATCGGTGGAAAATTCCGTCCGGTCTTCTTTTAAATAATAAAGGTTCATCCCAATAATAATACTTGAGATCATGGAAGAATTTCTTTTTCTGTTGGTAGGTTAAGTCTTGTGGGAGCGCGCCTGCAGCTAAGTAGTTGACTATGTCGGCATACCATGGCAGTCCCATGATTGTATGGATCGCTTCCACGGCTTCTTTGGCTTTTGGTTTGTTTTGGTCCAATTGAGCTAGATCGCATCTTATATGTGCTATCAGCTGTTCATACGGAAAATCGTCGTTGATCAGTACTTGTTCGGGTTTTATACCTTCTAATCTTGACAAGTGGTCTGCTACGATGTTTTCTGTTCCTTTCTTATCCTTAATTTCTAGGTCAAATTCTTGCAAAAGTAGGATCCATCTAAGGAGTCTTGGTTTTGCATCTTTCTTTGTTAGTAGATATCTGATAGCAGCGTGGTCTGTGTAGATGATTATCTTCGCTCCTACTAGGTAAGAACGGAATTTGTCAAGCGCAAAGACAACTGCTAACAGTTCTTTCTCAGTTGTGGTGTACTTCATTTGACCTGAGTCTAGCGTTCTACTAGCGTAGTAGATCGCGTGAAGTTTCTTGTCCTTCCTTTGTCCAAGAACTGCGCCTATGGCGTAGTCGCTCGTATCGCACATGATTTCGAAAGGTAATCTCCAATCGGGTGGTTGCATGATTGGTGCAGTGATGAGGGCTGATTTTAGAGTTTTAAACGCTTTTAGACAATCTTCGTTGAATATGAACTCAGCGTCTTTCATTAATAGACCGGTGAGAGGTTTAGTGATCTTTGAGAAGTCCTTGATAAATCGTCAGTAGAAACTGGCGTGTCCTAAAAATCTTCGTTTTTCTTGAACGGTCTTAGGTGGTTGAAGTTCTTTTATCACTTCTATCTTGGCTTTATCAACTTCAATTCCTTTGTCAGATATAACATGTCCTAGTACGGTTCCTTCTCTAACCATGAAATGGCATCTTTCCCAGTTAAGCACGAGGTTTACTTTCACACATCTTTCTAAAATCTTTTCTAGGTTTGATAAGCATCCTTCAAAACTTTGCCCAAACACAGAGAAGTCATCCATGAACACTTCCATGATGTTATCGATGAAATTCGCAAAGATTGACATCATACATTGTTGAAAGGTTGTTGGGGCATTGCACAGTCCGAAGGGCATTCGTCTATAAGCGAATGTTCCATAGGGACATGTAAATGTAGTCTTATCTTGGTCATCAGGGTGAATAGGAATTTGGAAAAATCCAGAATAACCATCTAGATAGCAGAAGTAGGAATGCTTTGCTAGTCGTTCTAACATTTGACTATGAAAGGTAGAGGGAAATGGTCTTTTCGAGTAGCTTTGTTCAGTTTCCTATAATCAATGCACACTTTATGCCCATTTACTACTCTTTGCGTTATCGGTTCGCCCTTTGCGTTCTTCACGACAATGATACCTCCTTTCTTTGGCATGACGTGTATTGGGCTGACCTATTTACTGTCGGAGATCGGATATATGATTCCTGCTTCCAATAGCTTCTTAATTTCATCTCTGACTACAGTGCTAAGGATTGGGTTAATCCTTCTTTGGGGTTCTCTAGAGGTTTTGCAATCTTCTTCTAGCATAATACGATGCATGCAAATTGAAGGATATATTGCTTTTAAGTCAGATATGTTATAACCTAATGCAGTCGGGTACTTCCTTAGGACGTCTAAAAGTTTCTCAGTTTCGAGCGTTCCTAAACTGGAGTTGATTATTACTGGTCGTGTACATTTGGTATCTAGGAATTCATATATTAGGTTCCTGGGTAAGGTTTTTAACTCTAAATCTGGTTTCTTTGGACATGGCATATGATCAGGTGTAAGTGCTAGACTTTCGCTTAGACTATCGTCTTGGTATGGTTCATGCCAATTGTCGTCTTCGAATATCAGAGGGGTTTGGATTTTCATTATTTCAGAGTATGTGGTCTGTTCCGCTTCCATCTCTCTTACGCACTCATCTATAATGTCGATTAGATAACATGTGTCCTTCATGGCTGGTGCTTGTAAGAATTGAGTGAGGATGAACTCCACTTTTTCCTCTCCAACTTTGAATGTCAGTCTGCCCTTCTTTACATCAATTATAGCTCCAGCTGTGGCTAGGAAGGGTCTTCCTAATATGATAGGAGTAACTGAGTCCTCAGTAATACCCATGATTATAAAATCGATCAGGATATAGAATTGACCTATTCTAACTGGGACGTTTTCCAATATACCTACAGGGTATTTAACTGATCGGTCAGCTAATTGTACGGACATTTTTGTGGATCTAAGTTCTCCCATTTCTAGCTTTTTGCAAATGGATAGGGGCATGACACTGATACTTTCTCCCAAGTCGCATAGAGCTTTGTCTATGACAAACTTTCCAATGTTACAGGGTATAGAGAAACTACCTGGATCTTTTAACTTAGGGGGCATTTCATTTTGAATAATAGCGCTACACTCAGCAGTAAGTGTAACTGTTCCGTTATCTTCTATCCTTTTCTTGTTAGATAGGATTTCCTTGAGAAATTTAGCATACGAGGGCATCTGAGTGATAGCTTCTGTAAATGGTATTGTGATATTTAGTTGTTTCAGAAGTTCAACGAATTTCTTGAATTGGACCATCGTTTTGGAATTGGTAAGTCTCTGAGGGTACATAATTGGCGGTTTATAGGGCGGTGGAGGCACATAAGGCTTCTCTTTCTCCACTGCCTCTTGGTTCTCGTTTTCCTTTTCCTTTGGTTTATTCTCAGTTTCAGCTGGCTTGTTCTGCTTTTGGTACATGGCTGGATTTTCGAGTTTTGGGTCAATAGGTCCGTCAAGTTCTTTTCCACTTCTCAGGATTACAGCGTTAGCTTTTCCTTTCGGGTTAGGTTGTGGTTGACCAGGGAAAAATCCAGCTGGGGCAGCAGTAGATGCTTGTTGTTGAGCCACTTGTGAAATTTGAGTTTCAAGCATCTTATTATGGGTAGCTAAAGCGTTAAATTTACTAGATAATTGTTTAATCTGCTCATTAGTATGTAAATTTTGATTCAGAACATCTTTATTAGTTTGAGATTGGGAAGCCATGAAATGTTCTATCATGATTTCTAGATTGGACTTCCTAGGGGCATTGGATGTATTAGGTCCGTTATTGGGGTGATTTGGGGCAGCTTTTGGATAGTCAGGTGGTGTGGCAGGAGCTTGTCCAGGTGCGTATAACGCGTTGTTGCTTTTATATGAAAAGTTCGGATGATTCTTCCAACCAGGGTTATAGGTATTGCTATAAGGGTTTCCCTGCACGTAATTCGCTTGTTCGGATGGAACTCCTGTTAGAAGTGGGCATTCTGGAGAAGGATGTGATTGAAGACCACATAGATTGCAAGCTTGAGCTACTACAGCTACGGTAGCTGCGGGAGCGGTAGTAAAGTTTTCTAGCTTTTGGGTAAGGGCTTCTACTTTAGTGTTGACTTGATCCAGACTATTCACTTCAATCATGCCACCTTTTGTTTGGGTTTTTTCCATGTTAGCTCTTTCGCTTCCCCATTGATAATGGTTTTGAGCCATGCTTTCGATGAGTTGATTTTCCTCGGTATACGGCTTATCCATCAATGCGCCACCAGCAGCAACGTCTATAGTCATTCTTGTGTTGTACAAGAGACCGTTATAGAACGTATGAATGATCAGCCATTCTTCTAAACCATGATGAGGACAAAGTCTGATCATGTCCTTATAGCGTTCCCACACTTCAAAAAGCGATTCGTTATCTTTTTATCTGAAACCATTAATGTTGGCTCTAAGCATAGCAGTTTTGCTTGGTGGGAAATATCTAGCTAAAAAGACTTTTTTCAACTTATCCCATGTGGTGATTGAGTTTGAAGGAAGAGATTGGAGCCATGCTCGAGCTCTGTCTCTTAAAGAAAAGGGAAATAGGCGCAATCGTATCGCCTCGAGGTTTACACCATTCGCTTTTACAGTGTCTGCGTACTGCACAAACACTGAAAGATGTAGGTTAGGGTCGTCAGTAGGTGATCCAGAAAATTTGTTCTGCTGAACGACGGATAGAAGCGAAGGTTTCAACTCGAAATCGTTTCGAGCGATAGCAGGAGCGGCAATGCTGTTTTGAGGCTCCGCTTGAGAAGGAACTGCGTAATCCTTAAGAGCACGAGGTGAATTTGGTATGTCATCCATCTTAGATTCTTCAATTAATTCAGGGATTGAGATATCAGGGAGCTTAGTCGGAGGAAGATTGTTGATATCACGGTATTCTTGAACTTTGTGTCTTACTCTGAGATAGCGCTCGATATCGTTGATTTGTAAATGCAAAGGCTCGCTTTGGGAGTGAGTATTTGGCATACAACTAAGGGGAAAAATAAATAGTTTCCTTAGTCTATACAGTACTACTTTACGAGTGCACTAGTGACTAAATCAAAATCCCCGGCAACGGCGCCAAAAACATGATGTGTGTGATCGACTTAATGTGTCTAATGGTATCTTAACTACAAGTGCACAACCTATCGCGGTAGTAATAAAAAGATGTCGAACCCACAGGGACTTTGTAATCACTCTAGTGCTATAAAGTTTGCTAGTTTAGCTAAGGCGAATATTGTCACGTTTGGTTATTTAGAGGTTAAGATAAGGGAAAAATAAATCGAATTAAGGGAATAATAATAATAAAACAGTTGGTATGTAATGTAGTGAACCTAAGTGGATCTAATCGAACCTAAGCATATAAAGGTGTTTAACTTAGATGGTTCTGTAGAAATTATCAGTTTAAAAACCCTCAACTCACACTCTCGTGGTCTTATCTCGGATTATACCCCTAAAGCCCTATGCCTGCTCTCGCTAGCCCATAAGTGTTTAGAAAATACTTTTTAAAAACTTAATAAAATCTAATTAGTTTTAAAGCGTTATCGCTGTATTTAAATCAAGTGCCTAACTTTAGCTATCCAGTTAAAACCTCACACTCTCGTGGTCTTGATTCTAACCTATTCTACTTTTCTTACTCTCTTAACGAAAAGATTGATTTTAATTATAAAAAGTCACATCCAGAATTAAGTTAATTTAGATTTTAGCTTAGGCACAATTTAATCCATTCGGTTACTATTATTACATCCCGACTCTAGAAAATTAGCTAGTCATAGTATTCGAAATAGACATACAGAAAATATAATCAGGATAGAATAAAGCATTCATGATAAAATAAATAAATAAATAAATAAACATAAACAAATTATATTAAAATTTAATGCGATTTAAAACCTGAATAACAATATTATTCGTCAAGCTCCCTCTTCCACAAGTCGACAAGATTGGAACTTCGAAATCGGAACTTGAAACAAATTCTGAGGCTAGAAATAATATCTGACTACAATAACAATTTACTAATGTTGGAAATAGTTATTAATTGGAAAAAGGGGGAAAATAAAGCAAGAAAAAATGCAGTATTTAATTTTGGCAGGGCTTCGGCAAGAAAATCTGTAGCAAAAAAACTCTTCTGGCGTTCCATTAATATTCCTCCTATTTATAGAAGAGGATTTTTGCAGTTAAGAGAATTTAGGAACGTGGACTTGCATGCTTGAGTAGAGGAAGACTCGGACTGTTCGTTGCTTCAGTTGAGAGAAATTGTAGGAGAAGAAAACATCCATTACGTTGCCCACGTCTTCTGTTATGCATAACGTTAAATTACGCGTGTGACGGTCGTCATGAGGAGGTGACAGTCGTAATGCGCCTAAATAGCGCGTTACGTTTGTCAATGATGTGTGACGAGCGTCCTTCAAGTTGTGAGTGCGTTACGCTCGTAATGGGAGTGTGACGGTCATCACAACATCAAATTCTGTAGATTTTGCAGATTTAGTTCTCTTTCTTCTGATTTTTGGTTAGTTTTCTTCATGTGATCCTTTTTCACTAATTTGACTTGAAACATGTTGTACCTGTGAAAAGACATAAAAACTCAGAATAATCAGGAGTTAAATGGGTTAATGCATTATGAAAATCGATTAAAAATGTAGTAATTATATGATACGATTTCTCGTTATCACTTGGTTACATCCCGGGTCAGCAAAATGCAGATTTCAGAGCTTCTAGTTTATCTACTCCTGTGAGATTCTCCTGTCCTAATGCTACTCAAGAAGGATGCACCAATGCAATTGGTGATGATAGGGCTGATGGATACAATATTGAAGATTGGATCCGTCCAAGCATTCTAGGTTAAGCGCTCAACAATTGGACTTCTATGGATGTTATCCAAGTTTCAAGCGCTGAGGAGTAATTTTTCCTGTTTGCTTTTATTATCATATCAAAATTCCTATGCTCTGCCCAAGGCATAGTCGATCATTTGTGTAGGGCCACCATGTTTATTTTCAAAAGTTTGTCATAAATAAAGGACGTTTTTGCATTCAAAAATATTGTCCCATTCTTTTCTTTTTATTTTATTTTCTTTTAAATGGAAATGTTCCCCTTTTCACACACCGTCACTAAAACACCAAAATATTGTTTATGCAAATGCACTTCCACCACGGATTATATTGATAACAACTCTGCTATCATGCACTATGACTTTGACAATCCGATTTTTCAAGCTGAAGAAGAGGCATATGAAGATTGTGATCTTCATGAGGAATTAGAAAGATTGTTAAAACAAGAAGAGAAGGTTATCCATCTGAATCAAGAGTCAATTGAGGTGGTGAATATTGACATAGAAGAGGTAAGAAGAGAGGTCAAGATAGGGGAAGATCTCGAAGAAAGTATAAAGGTCAGACTAATTGAGCTACTCCGTAAATATTTGGATATCTTCGCTTGGTCCTATGAGGATATGCCAGGGTTGGATACAGATATCATGGTGCATCGACTACTGCATAAAGAAGGTTGCTCTCCTGTCAAGCAAAAGCTTCGAAGAACTTATCCTGAGATGTCCAAGAAGATTAAAGAAGAAGTTCAGAAACAATTGGATGCAAATATCTTAGAAGTCATCAATTATCCGCCATGGATAGCAAATATTGTACATGTGCCCAAGAAAGACGGTAAGGTCAGGATGTGCATGGATTATAGGGGTTTAAATAGATCTAGCCCTAAGGATGATTTCCCTCTTCCTCATATTGATGTGTTGGTCGATAATACTGCTCACTCTATAATGTTTTCATTCATGGACGGTTTTTCGCGTTACAATCAAATTAAAATGGATCCGGAGGATATGGATAAGACAATGTTTATCAAGCCTTGGGGAACCTTTTCCTATAAGGTGATGCTGTTTGGTGTGAAAAATGTTGGGGCAACTCATCAGCGTGCCATGGTTACTCACTTTCATGATATGATTCACAAGGAGGTTGAGTTATATGTGGATGATATGATTGCTAAGTCTGACATGGAAGAGGAGCATCTGGTTCATCTGGAAAAATTGTTTGAGAGACTGAGGAAATTTCTGTTGATGCTGAATCCTAATAAATGCACCTTCGGGGTGAGGTCCGGCAAGTTGTTGGGATTTATTATAACTGAAAAAGGCATCGAGGTTGACCCAGCTAAAGTGAAAGCGATACAAGAAATGCCCGAACCAAAAACAGAAAAGGAAGTATGTGGTTTCTTGGGGAGGCTAAACTACATTTTCCGGTTTATTTCTCATCTCACGACCACATGTGAACCTTTATTCATATTGTTAAATAAAAATCAGACGGTAAGGTGGAATGAAGATTGTCAGAAGGCATTTGACAAAATAAAGGAGTATTTGCAGGAACCCCTGATACTTATGTTGTCGGTGGAAGGAAAGCCGTTAATCATGTATTTAACTGTGTTGGAAAACTCTATGGGTTGTGTCCTCGGTCAGCATGATGAGACAGGGAAGAAAGAACAAGCCATTTATTACTTGAGTAAGAAGTTTACGGAGTGAGAGTCAAGGTACTCATTGTTGGAAAAAACATGTTGTGCACTTGCTTGGGCTGCCAGATGCTTAAGACAATACATGTTAACTCACGCCACCTACTTTATATCCAAAATGGATCCAATCAAGTACATTTTTTAGAAGTCGGCACTTACAGGCAGGGTAGCCCGTTGGCAGATGATACTCACTGAATATGATATCCAGTACACTATGCAAAAGGCGATCAAAGGTAGTATATTGGCTTATCATCTTGCTCATCAGCCCATGGACGATTATGAACCGATGAAGTTTGACTTTCTAGATGAGGAAATAATGTACATTCAGGATTATAATATACCAAGCCAAGACGAAGGACCCGAGCCAGGATCATGTTGGACGCTTGTGTTCGACGGTGCCTCCAATGCCATGGGAAACAACGTCGGAGCTGTTATTACTTCCCCTGAAGGATTCCACATTCCTTTCACACCTCGTATTTTCTTCGATTGTAATACAAATATGGCCGAATGTGAATCTTGAATTTATGGCATTGAAGCAGCAATCGACCTGCGGATCAAATATTTGAAAGTTTACGGGGATTCCAATCTTGTTATCAGCCTGATTAATGGAGATTAAGAGACTCGTCATCAGAACCTGATTCCCTATTGCAAGCATGTTATGAGGTTGATTCTGTACTTTGAAGAGATCAAATTCGAACACATTTCCAGAGAAGAGAACAATTTAGTTGATGCATTGGCAACTTTGTCTTTCATGTTCAAAGTTAAGTGGGCTAACGGAGCACCTTCCATTACCATCAGAAGGTTGGATGAGCCAGCTATTTCTTTGAATCCAATTTGGAATCAGACGTTAAACCTTGGTTTTATGATATCAAAAGATATCTTGAAACGCAAGAATACCCTGAAGAGGCATCTGTCACAGATAAGAAGTTCTTGAGAAGATTTTTGGCAAAGTTCTTTCTCGGTAGTGGTGTGTTGTATAAGAGGCATCATGATGGTTTACTGCTCAGATACGTTGACAAAAGAGAAGCAACTAGAATCATTGAGGATATACACGAGGGTGACTTCTGGACTCACTCCAGTGGGCATACCATGGCCAAAAAGATTTTGCGAGCTGGTTATTATTGGTCCACCATGGGGACTGATTATTATAATCATGCACGAATTTACCACAAATGTCAAGTCTATGCTGATAAGGTACATGTGCCACCCGTACTAATGAATTTCTTGACTTCCCCTTGGTCGTTCGTGATGTGGGGAATTGATATGATTGGCAAGAGTGAACCGACTGCATCCAACAGACACCGTTTCATTATGGTTGCCATTGATTATTTCACTAAGTGGGTCGAAGCCGCATCGTATGCCAATGTCACCAAGCAGGTGGTAACTCGGTTCATTAAGCACAATATCATCTGTCGTTACGGAGTGCCTGAGAAGATCATCACCGACAATGGGTCCAATTTGAACAACAAAATGATGAAGGAGTTTTGTGAGTCCTTCAAAATCAAGCATCATAACTCTTCCTTGTATCGGGCGAAGATGAACGGTGTTGTCGAAGCGGCCAATAAGAACATCAAAAAGATTGTACAGAAGATGGTAGTAACCTATAAATATTGGCACGAGACGCTGCCCTTTGCTCTACATGGTTATCGTACCAATGTGCGTACTTTGACTGGGGCAACCCCATTTTCCTTGGTCTACGACATGGAAGCATTGTTACCTGTAGAAATTGAAATTCCTTCTCTTAGAATCATGAGTGATGTTGAGATTGATGGAGGCAAATGGGTGCAGAATCGGATGGATCAGTTAGAAGTTATCAATGAGAAGAGGTTGACAGTTGTGTGTCGTGGTCAGATATATCAGCAAAGAATGAGGAAAGCTTTTGACAAAAAGGTGCGGCCCCAGTATTACAAGCCAGGTGACCTTGTGCTCAAGAGGATAATTCTTCCCTAAGGGGATCCCAGAGGCAAGTAGGCTCCCACTTATGAAGGACCATTCGTGGTCAGAAAAGTTTTCTCTGGTGGAGCGATGATGCTCGCAACCATGGATGGAGAATACTTCCATCTTCCTGTAAATGCTGACGTAGTTAAAAAGTACTTTGCATAAAAAAAAAAGAACCCCGCTAAGTTGAAAACCTGAAAGGGCAGCTTAGGAAAAAAGAGGGTGTCCTGGTGAATCGAAAACCCGAAAGGGCGATTCAGGAAAAAGTTAGGGACTTAAAGCAAATGACTGTGCTCAACACGATTTCCTTTGTTTCTCTCTTTCAGTCACCTGGCAGAGGTTTAGAGCCAATCCAAGACGGTTGTGTCAAAATTAGGAAGACGAAGGCGTTAAAGTCATAAGAGTTATAGCAGAGTCGGAACATGATGGATATTCGTATTCACATTGCCATTTGTAAACACTTGTTTATTTTTATTTTGCATTTAGCTACCCCCAAATGTAAATGCCTTTTTCACAGGATGATTTCTCAAAATCAATAAAAGATCCTCTCTTATATGTTCACATAAACTCATTTTTACTGTTTTGTTTGCAAAAACGTCCAATATTTTGATAAACATGTGCATATGAACATTGTTGGCCCTACATGAACATGATAATCTAAGTTATTGTTGCTTGAAATACGGATAATAAGTACAATTATCATGCTATGCAAGGGGCATGTTAATTTTTCTTCTTGTTGATACTCAGCTACTTTTCTTGTGGGTACTTTGCTAAGTTGTTTCTTGGCCCCGTATTGATGGAAAAGGTCGCGGGTCAGGATACAGCCAGGATTGTAGTGCACCGTCCAGATTGGCAAGTCCGGATGGAGACAATCCTCTTCCATGGTGGCATTTTTCTCTACTGCATTTTCATGTGTATCTCGATTGACTATTTTAACATTGTTTGCATGCAGGAACTTGTTTATTTTTTAAAGTCAACCCTGATGCACTGAATATGTTTGCCTTGAAGTGTTTCTTTTGTTTTTTTTTTACTTAAACCATTCATTATTACTCTTTAAATTATTTTCTAGCATTTTGATACCAATTGTGCCAACTCTTTTGCCTAGTCAAAATATTGGAGGAAGGGCGATATCTCTGATTGTATGCTTTTGAGTAGAACCATGTTGACGATGTACATGCCTTGTTTCAATCCCCAAACACTGGAGATACAAGGGAGATAGACCCTCGTTAGCCCCCTCTAAGCCTTCAAAGTAGGAGTTTCTTTTCTGCACGAAAGAAAACCTTTATTTTTTTTAACCCGGGGCAGGGTAGATGTTCAGTTAATTTGATCAAACATTCAAATTTCAAAAGGAGTCCCATATAAGGATCACTGCATTTTTATCCCCCGTATTATGAGATCAGGAGATCAAATTGATACAACAATGGTTATCCCTCGCCGACCAAGGAATGAGGTAGTTACTTTTCTCCCTAATGGTTCTAAGACCTAAGATCACACGATTTCTTCACAAAAACAGGGAAGAAAAGGAAATGAATAAGAAACAAAAAGCCCCGCTAAGTCGAAACTTGAAAACAAGTCGCTTAGGCAAAAGTTAAGGTATCCTGCTGGACTCCCAATTTGAAATTCAAAAGAATTCGTCCAGGCAAAAATTAGGGAAGGAGAAAAGGAATGTAAAATCCTGAAAGGCAGAAAAGGGTTATCCAATAAAATTTTCATCAAAAGAAAGAAAAATCGTTTGTTCAAATAAAAAAAAGAAGAAGAAAACAAAGGTTAAGTGACGATCATGTCAAGGAATTTGACGCGATTACTCAACCATTATGAACCCTTTTGAGAGATGAGCGTTTGTGTCAAGTCAACTGAACTTAGGACCGGAGAACATCACGAAGGGGGTGGGCACCAAATAACTTGAGCCTTAAAAACTTTTTCTAAAAACCCCGAATTAGGTCACGTTACAACCTTTAAAAAGTCCTAACTGAAACATGGGTTTAACTCAAAAGCATATTACAATAGGATAGTGCTTCCTAAACTTATGTTAGATATATATATATATATATGTTGGTATCTTATCGCCTGCATCATGTTTGTCTTAAAAATAAATAAAAAAGAGAGAATTTTTTTTACTCTAACTAAGTGATTCACTAACGACAGGGATGCAACATCTTTTTCATTCAAGATTTTCAAATTTCAAGGTTTACGTAATTGTCGCATCAGGTCTATCATTCCCATAATAAACATCCTTCTCCATACAAAACATTTGTTTGACATCAAAAAGAGCTTACACAATGAACATCAATAAGGAGCTTAATGTTGTTAGGAGGGGAAGATTTGGATTTTCTGTTGGACAGAGGCCATTCGTGTCATGAAAAGGATCTTTCACTATTCCCAGTGAAGTTTCGCTTCCTCAGAAGAGTTTTATTGCCCCGTAAATCTTTTTCAAGAGAAAGGCTTCGTTCTGAGACTCCAAGTTTGAAGATGCCGCATGTCCCCAGTGGAGTTGTTTAAACGGGAACTCATATTCTGAAGAAGTTTCAATTCTCTAGCGGAGTTTCCAATTAGAGATTTATCATCCTGACCTCTCATCTCCCAGCTAATCTGTTGCTTGAGGCATCCCTATGTTAGGATCTTTCCTTATCCCTAGTAAAGTCGATATTGTGTGACTATCTGCATGATCTATCCAATAGTTGCATTCCAAAAGTTCAAAAATCTCCAACAAAATGCTCTTCGACAGAGTTTTGTTTCCCTTATGAAGTCCCGTTTCCTCAGCAAAGCTTTGTTCCCCCTGCAAAGATTTTAACCCCTCATGTCTGGTTTGTTATCTTGGTGTCATCCTTAACACGGTTGCGCACTATCTTTTCCAAAGAGTGCAGTCTTGCGCTGATCTTTTCCCACGATGTCCGATATTCATTTGGCATCCCTCTCCAGATGCTACAGTGTTGATCTGATCTTCTCTAGGAGTTCGCAATTTATTTTTTCAACTCCTTTCTGTGTTTGTAACCCGCTTCTACCGGTTACTCACTTGTTATTCCCCGCAGAGTCTCATCTCCTAAAGGGTTTTTCTCCAGCGTTTCCTAGTATCTTCTCTTCTCCAACATATTTTGCAATTTATTTTTGCAAAGTCTTGCCAAATCTTGACTTCTTGGTCACTGGCTTCTCAAAACAAGCATGCATCATTACATTGCATCTCCCAAAACGTGTAGCATTTCCATTATATGGAACATTACGCTATATATATAAAAATTCAAAAATGCATCGGAACATAAGCCATTACTGTTTCTGTTTATCCCGAGTGATTTGCTAATTCTGCAAGTTTATTCCCAACGAGGTCTTCTTCCGCATTATCTCAAGTTTCACCCTATACAAATATCCTTTTGATGTCAATCAATTGATTGGTTAAGTGTCTACTCTTGATCGTAGTTCAATTTTTCCCTGGCACAGTCTTCTCGGGTTTAGTATACACTACCCTCTCCGGTTCATTCCAATGTCTATTAATCTACCTTTTGAATACCTGGTTCGTCTTGATAGTCGCTTTCAGCAGGTTTTTAGGTGTACGCCCTAATCTCCTTGCTTTGGGTCGAGCTCAGAGTTTCGTCTCCTCACCTTGCGCATGAAATCCAGTTTTGTTCTGGTACTCATCTAGTTTAGTGTCGCCTAACTAGTTATAATGAGTCGAGTTTCACCTCGTTTTTTTGTTTTCATACCTTGGACTTCATCAGTTATCGTATACTGAACCCTTTTTCGGTTATCGTTTACCGAGTCTCTTTGTGGTGTTTGTACTGTGTCCCTGGTTGAATTTAGTCTCTTTTGTTCCTTGGATTCTTCTATCAGTTTTCGTCACTATTTATCCATTGATCTAAGACCAGCAGGTGCTCTGAGAAATATGCGCTCTCATCATTTTGCTTTGGGTCAAGTTTCAATCTCGTCGCCTGTGCATGAAATCCAGTTTCGTTCTGGTAGTCATCTAGTTTAGTGTCACCTAACTAGTTATAATGAGTCGAGTTTCGTCTCTTTTTCTGTTTTCATACCTTATACTTTATCAGTTATCATTTACTGAACCCTTTTTCGGTTATCATTTACCGACTCTCTTTGTGGTGTTCGTATTGCGTCCCTGGTTGAATTCACTCTCTTTTGTTTGTTAGATTCTTCTATCAGTTTTCGTCACTGTTTATCCATTGATCTGAGACCAACAGGTGCTCTGAGAAACATGCACTCTCATCACTTCGCTATGGGTCGGGTTTCACCTCGTTACCCATGCATGAAATCTAGTTTCTTCCTGGTACTCATCTAGGTTAGTTTCGTCTAACTGGTTAATTGGGTCGAGTTTTGTCTTGCTTTTGTTCCTCACTCCTGGGATTCTTTCAGTTCCTTCATACTGGTTATCTTAGTTTGAGATTAGCAGGTGCTCCTAGAATCATGCACTCTAGCCACTTCGCTTTGGGTCGAGCTCAGAGTTTCGTCTACTCACCCGCGTACTTTTTCTTTTCCAGAGTTTAGTTTCGCCTATTCTCTTTGGTTTGAGTCTTATCTCCCCCTTTTATGGTCTGATTTTGTCCTGCCGCATTTTTTTGTGGAGGTTTAGTTTCGCCTGTTCTTCTAAGCTTTGGTTTTGTCTCATTTTTATCTGTGTTACAACTTCATTCAGACGTAGGTCTTGGGGGTTTTTCTTCTTTTTCTTTAAGAGTGTAAATTTTCGGGTTCTTTTATATTCAATCATCTTCAACTCTGAATGCTCGAAAGCTATCGCTTTTCTCACATACCCAGTTAAAGATAATTGAATAGGGGTATTTTTTGCACCCTAAAATTTACCCTCTTGATTCAGGCTTATGTTCCATCATAAACATCATATTGCATTGCATTCATACATGGTGATGGGATCAAAATATTCTGGTTATCAGGTATTCCTCAAGCTTTAGAAGTTGATTATGTCGACAAGTTGCTCAAGGAGAGCCTTAATATTTAAATCTTTGGATCTTTCTAGCCCAAAGGATTCACATATCCTAAGATAGCCTATCCACTTCATTGAATCATCATAAGATTGAAGGTTGTGTTGATTATAAGGAGAATCACATCCTTTTGATTCATCAGTCAAAATTAGGGTTTTTGTTTACTAAGGCTATTGATGCATGATCAAGTCTTGATTTTGAAGTCACAACACCCCATTGACATTAGAGATATCTTTGTGCAAGAAATTGGCCAAGATATCCAGAGGATTTGAAGTTTTGAAGATGATTCATCATTCTCCTAAGGTGTTGACCAAAACTAGGGTTTGGGATTTCATCAGGTTTTCTTGAGTATTTAGAGATTAAGCTTTATACATGGTCTCTATATGTTTGGAAGATCATATGTTTTAAATTTTGATCATCAATTTTGAAGAGAAGTGGATCAATTGATTCAAAGGGGCAAAATGGTCATTTTGGCCAAAATCAGTCAAAGTCAAAGTTGACCAAGTGAACTTTTGGTCAACCATCAATTCAAGGATGTACTTTTCATTTTTCAAGTCCATTTTGATCATTAGATCAAGAATATTGAAGTTTGGTTTGAAACTTGTTCATGACGAAATTTGGAAAGTTACTATTTTTGGATGTTTAAGTCATTAACTTCAAAAATTCATAACTTTTTCATCTTTGATCCAAAAAATGCAAATGAGGTATGCGTTTGAAGCTAAGAGGAAACTCTTTAACATTGTGTTTGTTTGAAGATCATACTTAAAATGGTGAAGAGTTGTGAAGCTTTAAAGTCATGGAAATTATAGGTCATTTCCCAAAATTTGGGATTTTCATGTCAAGTTTTAGAGGCTTTGTTTGAATCTAATGTGATGCCTTTTAGTACCACTTTGAAGGGCTTTCCAAGACCTTTCCAAAAAGTACTCATTTGCCTCAAGATTCTAAAGAATGAGCGAGTTATGATCATTTGAAATTTGGCCATTTTTATTGAATTTTCACAAAGTGTCAAAATGCCAAAACTGGAGAACTTCATTTTCAGTCTTTCTCTTTGCTTCTAATCAGGCCCATAACCCATTTGTGATTTGTGAAAGCCCATAATGGCAGCAAAATCGTGCCCCATGTGCAGCTGTACCACCATGACTCAAAAATTGACAAAACTTGCCAAATTTGCAAAAACCCTAGCATGATCTCATCATGAGGAATCAAGGGCCAAGATTTGGTAGATCAAAATCTGAGTAGGAAAGGCCTCAAAAGAAATTCAAAGGAGAAAAAATGCATGAGCCAAGGGCATGATCAGAATTTCATTTTCAACATGGCAAAAAAATCCAATTGGGCAATGCACTCACTTTGAAGCCCATTTCTCTTGGAAAACATACTCTACATGTTATATTTAATAAGAAGCAGGCACTAAAGGCAGGGGAGAGAGATCACAACTTTCAAATTTCATATCTGAACTCAGAATTTCCATAGCTGCACTTTTCTACGAATCTCAAGTTTCAATGGTGCATTTGGAGTTTTTCTTCTTGGTTCTTCATCCTCAAGTGCTAAGGAAGCTAAAGCAAGCCTTGAATCGCATCTGGAGTGAGGGAATCAAGCATTCAGATTTTGAAATGAGGTAGGTTCATTCAACTTTGATTTTTGAAATGTAGTCGTTTATTGTTGAAATTAAGCATGAATATCTATTTGGGGATGTCATATGAACGTTTCTGAAGCAATTTTAGGTTTGATTTGGTATACAATGCTTGTTTGAGATCTCTGCAACTCTAGGTTTCAGTGACTTTTGGCTGTTTTTACGCATAAATTTCTAGATCCATGTTCGATTACTTGATGTAATTCGAATTACATTGAATTCCTTGTCATGATGGCTTTAATTTGCACTTGATTTGATGAAAAATGGTTGAGAAACGAGTTTGTTTGGAGGATATGAAGTTGAGATGCAACACTGATGGCGCGCACATTTTTTATCTGGCTGGAGGTTAGGGATGATGAGGTGTCATCATCTCAGTGGTCCGATTTGAATTTTGAATATTAGTTTATATTTTGATTTCAATTGATTTTCTGATTTTTGTTTCTTGATCAAAACAATTTAAAAAATTCTATCGCAATTCCAAAACAATTCCTACTATCCTATGTAATTTTATTGGAATATTTAAAAATGTTTTGATTGGTTTAAAAATTCGTAAGTTGAATTAATTGTTTGTTCGATGTTTATTTTTGTTTTAATATTTTCTTTGATATAAAAATTCCATGAAAAATGTTTTGGACTCAAAATTATTTAGAAATTGATTCTGAAATTTGTTTGGTATTTTTCCTATTTTTGATTAGAAATTTAATTTGGGAGTTTTATTTGATCCTTTTTGTTTCACAATTTTTGTTTTAATATTTTACTTAATCTAAAAATTCATTAAAAAAATTATAGAAGCTTGTTTTTAATCATAGTATTTGAAGAATTTTGGTTTGATCCTCTTCTGATTTTTGGTTAGGGTTTACATTTTGTGATTTAAATAATGGTTTAATGGTCTATTTGTTTGTATTTGATTTTATTTTAATATTTTCCTTAATCCAAAAAATCTACAAAAAATCAGAGATGTTTGCTTTTAATTCTAATATTTGAATCTTAATTTTGGGTTTAATTTTCTTCTGACTTTTAATTAGAATTTTATTTTGAAATGTAAGTGATTGTTTAATTGATAAATTATTTAAATTTGATTTTTTTTTACTTTTCTTTAATTCTAAAAAAATTGGAAAAATAGACATTCTGATCTCTTGAGTTTTCTCATGATTGGTGTATATTTGTTTGGAATTGTTTGAATTTTGATCCTATCTAATTAATATTTAAGATTAAAAGTCAAACAATTAGGGTTTTGTTGCTTATTGTGCAAGTTTCAATTTTAAAATCACTTTGCCCTGAATTTCCAATGGGATTTGGATCTTGTTTAAGGTTCATAGATGGGTTGAAGATCTAAATCTAATTTTTCTTGGATTATTGGAATTGGTTTGATATTTTTCCACAAAATATTTTGAAAACTTGTCTATTTTGGTAGTTTGGCCAACTAGTTTTTCACTTTGAGCCTTATTTGATCCCTTCATCAACTATTCATGAACTTAAGACTTGCTTTTTGACTTCTATACACTTCAAAGATGTTAATATTTTTTGTGTGTGATTTATTGATCCTTGTTTCTACTTTTGATGTATTTTTAAAGTGAAGGTGATCAATTGAGTTTGCATTCTTTATTTCAACTTGTTTATTGGCCAATGAACTTATGTGAGGCCTGTAATTTGGGCATCTAATGATCATGTTGCTTCTGTTTATTCACATAAACTTAAGTCAATTCATTTAATTTCCTCATAATTGAATGTTGAGCCTTTTGATGCATGCTTTGTAACTTTTGTTTTTCTTATTGATTTTCACTATGAAACTTGAGCTTTTAGCTTGAGTTTGAGGTCATCAAGTGGCCAATGATAATATGTAGAGAAATGACACTTCAATGATAGTCTCATAAGTACTTGAGAATAATTGATCTCTAGTGCTTGAATCATTTTCATTCATATATGAATTTGATGTTCCTTTCTTTTCTCATTTTTAATCTTTGAGGTATATTGAATGCACTTGTGCAACATGTATTAGAATCAACATTATAACCTTTTGATCATATCCTCATAATATATTAGAAGCTTGATTTCAAATCTTTGAATGGTTTAAGCTCTCTAACTTTGTTTTTGTTTAACTTTCTTTCAGTGCTAACTTGTAATCCAAACTTTGTGGTACATTTTTGTAAAATCCCTCTTCTATTATGCTTGTGAACCATAATGAAATATATATGCATGGTTGAGTAGTGTTTTATAATGACTTTAAAGTCTTTAATTGTATTCTTCTCCAGCTCCTTTGATCCTTGATTGATATTTACTTGTCAATTCAACATGGTGATTAAAAGGAGCAATAATCTTCTAGCTTTAACCAAATTGTTGCCTATGCCTACTTGGTGTTTCTCATGTCTAATACTATGATATTTTTCTATCATGTTTTCCCATTTCCTTATTGTGTCATCATCCACCCCTTATGTGATTCATCATTTTATCTATGAGAACACTAACTTGTCTATTGAATGTGCGAGGTACTTCGAGAAAAGTTTTCCATTATTGACTTGAGGCTGCAGTGTTCCACCTTATTTGTGGAACACAATTGGCTATGCTTTCACCATTCTTGTGCTTGTCATATTTGATAGTCTTTGCAGGATATATATGTGATTATGATTGTTGTACATCACTTGTGGGATATGCTCATACTTAAAAGCCTTCGTGCTTACATTTTGATGGCGTAATTTCTGACTTGATTTATCTACTGACGCTAGCTTGCTTGAATTTCTTTGGGTTTATTTTTCTTCTTGCTCAATTGCTACGGATAGTTATCCGTTTGGTATTGCACTATTTCCTTTTTACTATTTTCGTTCTTTATTGCTTTCTATTCATGATGGGACCTCTGTTGCTGATATATGTCAGGAGGCCCTCTGATTTCTTTAAAGACCTATAACAAGCATTATGCACTTTGTTTGTTATATGTGTTATGTTTGTGTTTACTTCCTTAATTGTTGATCGATGAGTCACTCAATTTAGAAATTGAGATCATGACTTCGCTCTGAGTGTATGTTCCCTATAGGATTTTTATTTCCTTCCTTAATTGTTGATCGATGAGTCACTCAATTTAGAAATTGAGATCACGACTTGGCTCTCAATGCATGTTCCCTGTAGGATTTTTATTGCTTTCCTTAATTATTGATCGATGAGTCACTCAATTTAGAAATTGAGATCACGACTTCGCTCTCATTTCTTGTTCCCTATAGGATAGTTTTGTTAGACTTTCTTCGGCATGCTAACCTAGATAGGATCTCTAGATTCGTGCTCTTGAGATTTCTGGTTTGTTTGCTTGATTTCATCTTTGTGTGTATATTTTGAGATGGCACACCCTCACCATGCTCCTTTAGGATCGCTCGTGCAGGTTTAGTTCTCGAGCTAGACATTAGGATAGGTATCCATGCATGCTAACTTAGGGTAGAAAATTCCCTCTTTCATCCTCAACTTTAGGATCAACCATTGTATGATAACATTATGGATAGTGCTAAGCTAGTCTCCCTTAGTTGTTTATCCTTCCTTTCTTATATTGCATCTTAAAACTAAAAAAATTTCTTGGCAAATCATAAAACATCTCTAATAAACTTAAATATTTATTCAAGGTAAAAAATACAAACCAATCTTAATTGTTTGTGCGCCTTTTTGTTTTATTTTAAACCCTGTCAAATTGATATTTCATCATCTTTGCCATGATACCTTGTTATCTCTTAGCCGATGTTTCGCCATCACATATTTGTTCGAAGCTGATGTCTCGCCAGCGCACATGTTTGCTATCCTACTTTGATTCTCAATATCATTGTTAGGTGTGATGTTTTATCATCTATTTTGTTGATGTTTTTCCATCTTTTCCATGTTATTCTATTATCTTTTGATGATGTCTCTCCATCGCACATGTTTTCTATCCTACTTTGATTCTCAATATCATTGTTAGGTGTAATGTTTTATCATCTATTTTGTTGATGTTTCGCCATCTTTGCCATGCTATCTTGCTACCTTTTTGCTGATGTTTCGCCATCGCACATGTTTGTTATCCTACTTTGATTCTCCATATCATTTTCAGGTGTGATGTTTTGTTCTCTGGTTTATTGATGTTTCGTCATCTTTGCCATGTTATCTTCCGATCTCTTAGCCGATGTTTCTCCATCACACATTATTTAAGCCGGTGTTTCGCCATCGCACATGTTTGCTATCCTACTTTAATTCTCAATATCATTGTTAGGTGTGATGGTTTATCATCTATTTTGTTGATGTTTTGCCATCTTTGCCATGTTATTCTATTATCTTTTGCCGATGTCTCTCCATCGCACATGTTTGCTATCCTACTTTGATTATCAATATCATTTTTAAGTATGATGTTTTATCATTTATTTTGTTGATGTTTCGCCATCTTTGCCATGCTATCTTGCTACCTTTTTGTCGATGTTTTTCCATCACATATTTTTTTGAAGTCGATGTTTCACCATCATATATGTTTTTTATCCTACTTTGATTCTCAATATCATTGTCAAGTGTGATGTTTTTTTCTCTGGTTTATTGATGTTTCGTCATCTTTGCCATGTTAGCTTCCTATCTCTTAGCTGATGTTTCGCAATCGCATATTATTTTAGCTGGTGTTTCACCATCGCACATGTTTGTTATCCAACTTCAATTTTCAATATCATTGATAGGTGTAATGTTTCATCATCTTGTCTAATATTTTGCTATCATGCTGACGTTTTATCATCTTATCTGAGTTTGTGTTGCCATGTGATGTCTTGCCATCCTTTTTTGTTTCTTTATCATTTTGTTGATGTTTTATCATTTTATCTGATGTTTTGCCATCTTGATTGTTTCTTTTATCTTTGTAACTAAAAACACAAACCAACCAAAATATATGAGTCGAACTACTGCTGCTCTGATTCCTTAAAAGGGATACGTAGGCATTGGGTAGGGCCCAAGCGAGCACAACTTTTATTTTCCCTACATTTTTTTCTCCTTTCTTTTGCATGCATTCCCTGTACATCTTAGATATAGATTTTTACACACATTAGATTAGAACAACAAGAGTGGATACTGCAGAGTACTATGGGCATGTGGCTTGCTAATACCTTCCCCTCACGTAACAGACTCCCTTACCCGATCTCTCGATCATAAGACTGTGATTTCACCCATCTCAGGTTTTCTCGATGTCTACCTTTCCCTTTAGGCGGGATAATAGACGTTCAGTGGCGACTTCATTGATTTTTATATCAGATGACGGTTCGGACGATTATTTCACTAGTTAACCCCTTTGAGCCAAGGAAGTAGGAGTTCTCTTTTTTTCACACAAACTGAAACCTTTAATCATAACCTTGGGCTGGGTAGTTTCTCAGTTAATTTAAATGCGCATTCAGTCGCAAGCTGTCACTTCACAACAAAAATATCCTTCTGAGTCAAAAAATGGTGTTGGTTCCCCATGAAATAGGCAGTCATTATCTCTAAAAAAAAGCCCACTAGGTCAAAACCTATGAAGGAGACTTAAAAAAACAGGGGCATCCCGCTGACTATTGTCTCAAAACAAAAACAGTCAGGCAAAACTTAGGGACAATAAATCAAAAAACATGTTTGTTACAAATCCTCAACAACATGAAAAATGATTGTCTTCTCAAATAAACTTCCAGTATCCGAACCATCACCAAAATATCATTCCAAATTCAATTGGAATCAAAATGCACAATTAACTGAGTATAGGACTGGAGAACATCATGAAGAAAGGGTGGGTACAAATAAAATTTGAGCCTTATCCTTTGTTTCTTAAAACCGTTAACCAGGCCATGTTACAACCCCTTAAAAGTCCTAATTGAAGCATGGGTTAGTTCAAAAGCATAATGTTATAAAAGGTATCCTGACTCCTGTAAGGCTTACTGTAAATCCTGAGTCAAACTCATATTCTTACAAAATTATTTTATTTGCTAAAACTACATTTTCAAAACTTCAAGACAAACATAAACTTTGCATTGTTTGAATACCATTGTTTGCATATAGCCAATTGTTTGACAACAGAGAAATTCGCACGGAGAATATCCAATGAACGGAAATTCTCTCAATGAACAAAATCACTTCGAATGGGAAGACACTTCCAATGACAAATATCCCATAATAAAGGGGGCATGACATGTTATTGTCCAAACTCATCAATGGCAGTCAAGTCAAGATTCCAAGAAATCTCTCATAAAGTCCTAAATAGCCAGGGACAGGTCTCCACCTGAATCACTTGGGGCATTGAACATGAATTCCAATAAAGGGTCATGTACGACCAAGGAAACGTTTTTTGGTAGTGCTACAAAACTTACTACTTTGGACAATGACAAATCTCCACAAAGTCCCTTTCATAAGATGATCCCCAATGAAGTCGCCAGAGCCACCTCTACAAGGCTATCCCCGACAAGCGTAGAAGCATCTTCAAACAAAAGTTAGGCAACCTTCAGCCGATGACATAGTCAAACTCACCAGTGGATAGAGGAGTTTGATCTTCTCCCAACGAATTCCCACATCATGCCAGTTCCCAAACAGATGGAAATTGTCGGCAGATTATCATCTTCTAGACACAATGCGGATACAATCTAAATACAGATTTATTTTGACATTCATTCCAGACTCTCCTATGGATACAGTTCAGATACAATCCAAATATGGATGTCATTCTGACACTCGTTCAATATCTCCTCAGATACAATCAAGGCTCAGATTCATTCTAACATTCCCCAGTTGCGTTGGTCTTAACTGAAAAAAAGAAACCTTGCGGAGTTCTCCCCAAAATAACTCATCTTCCCAATAAGTTCTTCAAAATATTCTCCTTAATAGGGTTTATTTCCCCAACAAACTACAGATTCCGCAACACAAGTCTTTTCTCATACTATTACAAATCAATGGACAAAACCCCTTAATCCTCGGTAGAGTCATTGCATTCCCCAACTGAGTCGTTACTATCCCAGTAAGTTACTACGAAGCATGGAATTCAACCAGGTAACCGTTTAACTTCAATTTTCTGCGAAGTCTGGAATCTGACCAGATAACATTTCGAGTTACTGAAACTTGGACCCGACCAGATACCAGTTAACCTCAAGATCAAATTGCCGAAACCTGGACCCGACTAGATAATAGTTCGAGTTGCTGAAACCTGGACCCGACCAGATAACCGTTCGAGTTACTACGAAACTTGGACCCAGCCAGATAATAGTTTAACTTCTTCAAATCACTGACAAAACTCCTCTTCCTCAGTAGAGTTTGTCACTATCCCTAGTGAGTTGCTGCAAAGCCTGGAACCCGACTAGATAACAGTGAACTTCTTTATCCCTAGTAAGTTATTGTGAAGCCTAGAATCCGACCAGATAATAGCTAAACTTTCTTCCTCTACAATCAAGAGATAGCTCCCCAGTGGAGTAATAGACAACTAAAACTCCTGAACTCTATTCCTAAAGCAGAAATCAACACTCCCCATAGAGTTTTCTCAAGCAAAGTCAATGTTCCCCATCAGAATTCTCCTCAAATAACAAAGCAGGAATCCCCAGAGGAAACACTCTAAACAAGGTTTGAAGATGCACATACTCTTCATCCTCAACGATGATTCGGGATTTAACTTCCCAAAACTCTCCAACATTTGTCAAGGATTTATTTCCCGGACAAAGATGCACTTCAATAACATTTCGCGTTCATACATCATAGCATATGCATACAAAGGACATATAACACAACTTCATTTTTCAGAACACCATTACACAATCCATTTCATACATCATGACATTGTATACAACTAAATCTTTACCTTTTCACGAAAGATTAATCAATAGATAATTATCATCAACAATTCTCAACAGGTCCAAGAATAGTTCCTGAAACAAGGTAGAGCAACTACCTACGCGCCAGATGCAGTTTCACATAGACTCATCCTAAAGCAATCTTACACAGATTCCTTCTCATTAATTTCTAGATGCAGCTTCACACGGGCTCATCATGAAGCAATCTTACACAGGTTCCTTCTAATTTACAGATGAAGGTTCACACAGACTCATTTCGAAGTAGCCCTACCCAGGCTCCTTGTCATATATTTCCAAATGAAGTTTCACATGGACTCATCCCGAAGCAGCCCTACCCAGGCTCCTTCTCATATATTTCCAGATTAAGTTTCACACGGACTCATCCCGAAGCAGCCCTACCCAGGCTCCTTCTCATATATTTCAAGATGCAGTTTCACACAGACTCATCCTGAAGCATCCCTACCTAGGCTTCTTCTCATAAATTTCCAGATGCAGTGTAACACGGACTCATTCCGAAGCAGCCCTACCCAGGATCCTTCTCATATATTTCTAGATGAAGTTTCACACAGACTCATTCCGAAGCAGCCCTACTCGGGCTCCTTCTCATGTATTTCCAGATGAAGTTTCACACGGGCTCATCCCAAAGCAGTCCTACCCATGCTCCTTCTCATATATTTCCAAATGAAGTTTCACACGGACTCATCCCGAAGCAGCCCTACCTAGGCTCCTTCTCATACATTTCCAGATGAAGTTTCATACTGATTCATTCTGAAGCAGCCCTACTCAGGCTCCTTCTCATAAATTTCCATATGAAGTTTCACACGAACTCATCCTGAAGCAGCCCTACCCAGGATCCTTCTCATATATTTCCAGATGAAGTTTCACACGGACTCATCCTGAAACAGCCCTACCCAGGCTCCTTCTTATATATTTCCAAATGCAATTTCACACAGACTCATCCCAAAGCAGCCCTACCCAGGCTCCTTCACATATATTTCCAGATGAAGTTTCACACGGACTCATCCCGAAGCAGTCCTACCCAGGCTCCTTCTCATGTATTTCCCGATGAAGTTTCACACGGACTCATCCTGAAGCAACCCTACCCAGGCTCCTTCTCATATATTTCCATATGAAGTTTCACACTGACTCATCCCGAAGTAGCCCTACCCAGGCTCCTTCTCATGCATTTCCAGATGAAGTTTCACACTGATTCATCCTGAAGCAGCCCTACTCAGGCTCCTTCTCATAAATTTCCAGATGAAGTTTCACACGAACTCATCCTGAAGCAGCCCTACCCAGGATCCTTCTCATATATTTCTAGATGAAGTTTCACACGGACTCATCCCGAAGCAGCCCTACCCAGGCTCCTTCTCATATATTTCCAAATGCAGTTTCATACAGACTCATCTCAAAGCAGCCCTACCCGGGCTTCTTCTCAAATATTTCCAAATGAAGTTTCACATGGACTCATCCCGAAACAGCCCTACCCAGGCTCCTTCTCATGTATTTCCTGATGAAGTTTCACACAGACTAATCCTGAAGCAACCCTATCCAGGCTCCTTCTCATATATTTCCAGATGAAGTTTCACACGGACTCATCTCGAAGAAGCCCTACCCAGGCTTCTTCTCATACATTTCCAGATGAAGTTTCACACAGACTCATCCCGAAGCAGCCCTTCCCATGCTACTTCTCATATATTTCCAGATGAAGTTTCACACGAACTCATCCCGAAGCAGCCCTACCCAGGCTCCTTCTAACGAATTTCCAAATGTAGTTTCACACAGACTCGTCCCGAAGCAGCCCTACCCAGGCTCCTACTCATATATTTCTTGATGAAGTTTCACACAGACTCATCCCGAAGCAGCTCTACCCAAGCTCATTCTCATATATTTCCAGATGTAGTTTCACACAGACTCATCCCGAAGCAGCCCTACCCAAGCTCCTTCTCATATATTTCCAGATGAAGTTTCACACGGACTAATCCCGAAGCAGCCTTACCCAGGCTCCTTCTCATGTATTTCCAGATGAAGTTTCACACAGACTCATCTTAAAGCAGCCCTTCCCAGACTCCTTCTCATATATTTCCAAATGAAGTTTCACACGGACTCATCCCAAACCAGCCCTACCCAAGCTCCTTCTCATGTATTTCCAAATGAAGTATCACACGGACTCATCCCGAAGCAACCCTACCCAAGCTCCTTCTCATATATTTATATATGAAGTTTCACACGGACTCATCCCGGAGAATCCCTACCCAGGCTCCATCTCATGAATTTCCAGATGTAGTTTTACACGGACTCGTCCCAAAGCCGCCATACCATGGCTCTTTCTCATAAATTTTTAGATGAAGTTTCACACAAACTCATTCCCAAGGAGCCCTACCCAGGCTCCTTCTCGTGTATTTCCAGATGATGTTTCACACGGACTCATCCCGAAGCATCCCTACCCAGGCTCCTTCTCATATATTTCTAGATAAAGTTTCACACGGACTCATCCCAAAGCAGCCCTACCCATGCTCCATCTCATGAATTTCCAGATGTAGTTTTACACTGACTCGTCCTGAAGCAGCCATACCCAGGCTCTTTCTCATGAATTTCCAGATGAAGTTTCACACGAACTCATTCCCAAGCAGCCCTACCCCAGCTCCTTCACATATATTTCCAGATGAAGTTTCACACAGACTCATCCTGAAGCAACCATACCCATGCTCCTTCTCATATATATCCAGATGAAGTTTCACACGGACTCATCCCGAAGCAGCTCTACCTAGGCTCCTTCTCATACATTTCAAGATGAAGTTTCACACTGATTCATCCCGAAGCAGCCCTACTCAGGCTCCTTCTCATAAACTTCGAGATGAAGTTTCACACAAACTCATCCTGAAGCAGCCCTACCCGGGATCCTTCTCATATATTTCCAGATGAAGTTTCACACGGACTCATCCCGAAGCAGCCCTACCCAGGCTCCTTCTCATATATTTCCATATGTAGTTTCACAGAGACTCATCCCGAAGCAGCCCTACCCGGGCTCCTTCTCATATATTTCTAGATGAAGTTTCACACTGACTCATCCTGAAGCAGCCCTACCAAGGCTCATTCTCATGTATTTCCCGATGAAGTTTCACACGGACTCATCCGGAAGCAACCCTACCCAGGCTCCTTCTCATATATTTCCAGATGAAGTTTCACATGGACTCATCCCGAAGAAGCCCTACCCAGGCTCCTTCTCATACATTTCCAGATGAAGTTTCACACGGACTCATCCCGAAGCAGCCCTTCCCATGCTACTTCTCATATATTTCCATATGAAGTTTCACACAAACTCATCCCGAAGCAGCCCTACCCAAACTTTTTCTCATGAATTTCCAGATGTAGTTTCACACGGACTCGTCTCGAAGCAGCCCTACCCAGGCTCCTTCTCATATATTTCTTGATGAAGTTTCACACGGACTCATCCCGAAGCAGCTCTACCCAAACTCATTCTCATATATTTCCAGATGCAGTTTCACACAGACTCATCCCAAAGCAGCCCTACCCAGGATCCTTCCCATATATTTCCAGATGAAGTTTCACACGGACTCATCCCAAAGCAGCCCTACCCAAGCTCCTTCTCATGTATTTCCAGATGAAGTTTCACACGAACTTATCTTAAAGCAGCCCTTCCCAAACTCCTTCTCATATATTTCCAGATGAAGTTTCACACGGACTCATCCCGAAGTAGCCCTACCCAAGCTCCTTCTCATGTATTTCTATATGAAATATCACACGGACTCATCCCGAAGCATCCCTACCTAGGTTCCTTCTCAATTATTTCTATATGAAATTTCACACGGACTCATCCCGAAGAAGCCCTACCCAGGCTCCATCTTATGAATTTCCAGATGTAGTTTTACACGGACTCGTCCCGAAGAAGCCATACCCAGGCTCCTTCTCATAAATTTCCAGATGAAGTTTCACACGAACTCATTCCCAAGCAGCCCTACCCAGGCTCCTTCTCATGTATTTCCAGATGAAGTTTCACACGAACTCATCCCGAAGCATCCCTACCCAGGCTCCTTCTCATATATTTCTAGATGAAGTTTCACACAGACTCATCCCGAAGAAGCCCTACCCAGGCTCCATCTCATGAATTTCCAGATGTAGTTTTACATGGACTCGTCCCGAAGCAGCCATACCCAGGCTCCTTCTCATAAATTTCCAGATGAAGTTTCACAAGAACTCATTCCCAAGCAGCCCTACCTCGGCTCCTTCACATATATTTCCAGATGAAGTGTCACATGGACTCATCCTGAAGTAACCATACCCATGATCCTTCTCATATATTTCCAGATGAAGTCCCGAAGCAGCCCTACCCAGGCTCTTTCTCATACATTTCCAAATGCAGTTTCACACGGACTCATCCCGTAGCAGCCCTACACAGGCTCCTTCTCATGAATTTCCAGATACAGTTTCACACGGGTTCATCCTGAAGCAATCTTACACGGATTCCTTATAATACATTTCCAAACACGGCTTAACACGGGTCTATTCCAGCATATCATTCAGAATTAAATCGACCAAATATTTATTCTGATACTTCTCCCAGTTACAGTTAAGCCTAGACTTAGTCTAATTTCTATCAACAATCACCTTTGGATGTCATCTATAAGCCCATCTCTGACAAATTCTTTATCACCTCTCCAAATGGCATTTTTAAGTCCATTCCCAACACAATCAACTAGCACATCATCAAGTGCAAATTTCTAGGCACTCTAGTCTTCAATCATCTTCCACCTTCAAGTCACGAATGGCAGACTTGCCAATCTAACTCTTCAGGTTTAAGAAGATTGAATAAGGGCAGTTGTTGTACCCAAAAATTTTCCCTCTCATTTCTCAAGACATTTATCATAAAGATATGTAAAAGCTCAAGCTTCCACAAAGTATTGACTAGGTCAAGTCATCTCCTTAACACTAATACCTCAAAATTAGGATTTGGGCTTACACAAGGACAATTGGACCTCTAATACTTCAAAAGACTTTCATGGATCATTATGGACCTCCAATAATTCTCATGATAATTTTCAAGCCTTGGATCACCAAAATTGCTCAGTCAATTGATCAAGTGACCTAAAATCAATTGTATTGATGAAAAAAAGTCAACTGTAGCACAAAAAGTCAAACTTTGACTTTTTCGTCAACATTAAGTTTCAAAGATCACAATTCATCAAGACATTTAAAAATATAAAGCTTGATCATCAAGAAGTCAAGAAAGTCCAAAGTCAATATGAAAAGTCAAACTTTTCAAGACTTAGAAATTTTTTCTAGTGTTTTTGTACATCATAATTTCATAACTTCATACCAAATTTTCATCATGATGCAAGATGATTCAAGGAAAACTTCCAACATGAAAGTTGTAGATCTCAATGAGATCTAAATCATTATAGGGTCGGATTTTTTCTAGAAATGCTTGGATTTTAATTTATAAATTCATGAAGTCATGGAATTTTTTATTAAACACTTAGATAAATTTTTAGCAGGTTTAGGTCAGGTTTTTATCCCAACTTCTTGGCCAATTTTCATCAAGTTTTAATTTGATTCTTCAAAAATCGAAAACATGAAAGTTGTAGAGGGTGTTTCAAGCTTTCCAAATCATCCATGAGAATGAATTTATTATGCTTGAGCTAGGAGATTCAAGGTCATGAAGTTGTGCATCCATTCTTGAATTGCAAGTTATTTTATTGAAGAACATATAACAAAATCCTTATGCCATGCTGCATAATCTTACTTTGAAGGCCTCTTGACTTGAAAACCTATCCATAATCAGATGTTTACACAATTGATTGAACCATTATCCAAGTGATTCAAATATTGTCCATTGCATCTTTCCATTTTTGGCACAAAAGCACCATTGTCATTCTTGCGAAGTTCACTTTAATCACAAAGTCAATTTCTTGAGCCTCTAACTTGTTATTCTGATCACACTCAACTCCTACAAGTCAGAACAAATATGTTTAAAGTGATCAACCACTTTATATAGCTTGGTACAAGCATTGGAAACATTTTCTTTATGCTTGCTTCAAAAACAAGCAAGATAGCCATAACATGTGATTCAAAATCTGAGTTGTTTCAAGTCTCAAACCTTATCTATAAATAGAGAGGCCAATTTCAAGAGAAAGAGGTCAGAAAAAAGAGAGAGAAAATCCAGAAGTTTTGTTGTGTAGACAAGCCCTCAAAATCTCATACTCTCAAAAAACCATTACTGTCCATAAAGCTTCCACTCTTGAGCTTTGAAATCCAAATCCTTCAATCCTTCATACCTTACAAGTTATGTCCAAACAAACCATATAAATACATTACATACATACTATAAAGGTTGTTCAAACACAAGAACAACTTCTGTAACATAATTATTTTCCAAGCTCAAGAACAGTCAAGACAACAACTCAAAGCTCAAAGCACAAAAATCCAACTGCAAGGTAAGTCTTCTTGACTTTTAACTCTTCATACAAGCATCATTAGTGGTTCATTTGTGAAGATAAAAGGTAGATATCATTGCCTTGAAGCTAACCATATGTTTATCTTTCATTTACACTAACCATGTGTTGAGAACTAACCCATGTATGCAGTAAAACAATGATATAGTGAAAACATTGCAGCATGAGTCGACTCATTTTAGTGGCAGGACAGGTTATGAGTCGACACAAAGGCTTATGAGTCAACACATACTGTTATGATAGGCACAAAACAGAAAGAAAAAAGGCACATGAGTCGACACAAAATGTGTATGTGTCGACACATGCAAGGTATGAGTCGACACATACCATTATACATCGACTCATACTGAGTTGATTTGGTATTACAGGGGCAATGGAAGGTTATGTGTCGATGCATACAAGCATGTGCCGATGTAATACCCCAAATTTGTCCTACCCTTTCACTTTTATCTTGTTTATGCATTTTGTGGCTTTGAGGCTCATATCTTCATCCAAGGGATTCAATCTGTTTCTTCAACGCATGGGAAATATACATGGTTGTTTATACAGGGCATTCTACAAGGGTCTCCTTCTAAGGACTATAATCTAAGACATTGGTCGATTTCTTTTGTTCATCACTATTCCGTGATTCAAGGTTTATTTCCCTGAACGTGTGGCCTTCAAGAGGGTTTCCTTATGAAGTCTTAAATTTAAGGTAACCTCATCATTGTTAGTTCGACTGAATAGAATTAAGGATCATTGAAGATGCAAGTCGATTAGAATTTATTCATTAAGATTTGAAGAGAATTCGAGGTTAGTGGTAGTCAAAGTGGATTAAAGGGTCTTAGGTATTGGCTTGCTCAAGAATCTAATTCAAGCAAGATTGGAAGATTCATGTGGTTTAAATTTCCATTTCCAGGTTCACTTAATTCATCTTCCATTATTCAAGATCTAGGCATGGCATATAAGTGGATTTGGTTTCCGTTCTTTGTGAGATATCAAATTGGATTCAAGTTTTGATGCCAGATGTCCCATGATAAATTCCAAACGTCAATTTGGGAAAGTTATTTTTTTAACAAAAGTTCCATTTAAATCTATGACACTTTCATTTGGGTTTCAACATTTGGAGGGAAATCATGGCGTGACAAATTAGAACATGGGATAAAAGGGGTCTCAAAGCAAGTTTCATCAATGGTCCAAATATTCTAGACCGTGCAAGTATGACTCAAATAAGCTCATCCCCCAATCCCATTCAAAAACTTCAAGCATTATTCACCATGAGTCATTCGAAGTTCTACCACAAATTAAGGCATTTCATTCAATCAATATGCGCTCAGATCACAATACAGATTCAGGAAGAAATATTTCAAACCATTACACTATATTTCCTCAAACAAAAAGAATCCTATGTAACTGCCAAATTGGAACTTAGTCCTAGGACTGCCCATGTTTCTTCCACCGTGCCTCATGAGTTTTGATATTTGGTAATGGGAGATGTGATCAACACTGTCTTGGCTAAGGATACTTGCGTTTGTTATAACTTGCTTCATGGAAAGGTCATTAATATTGCTTCCTCTCCCATATATACTTGTATTTAGCAAAAGGAAAAAGCTAGCATCATGAATACATGCAAGTTGCTCTATGAGACTTGAATAACTCCAACCATTCGAGTATAAAATCGAAGACTTTGGCAATTGTCTCATAATAATTACAAACCATTATCATCAAGATTGTGGCATGAATTAACATGCAGTCTTCTTCAGATTCTAGCATTATAACACCACCTGCAAGCAGTTGTAATACCTACATCGGGGAAACGAGAATGTTAGCATACAAGTTGACATTCGAATCTCATGTCCAAGATTCAAAAACAACATGCACATAAACTCAAAAACGGGAGCAGAAATGGAGCAATTCCAAATATTAACATGTTTAGAAGCTCATACAAGTTTAGGAATATATGCAAGTTGAAAGAAGGAAATCGGTCGAACAAGGGCAATATCATAAGTTGGAATCTGATTCAGTTAAATTCAACCCTACTAGCATGTTATTACTAACAGAATCCTATAACTAAAAATAACAGAATTATTCACCTCTAACTAATAGATTTTCCAGCTCAGCAGCTAACCAACTGCTAACAGAATTACCAAAACCGCTTCCAACTAACTTCACAACCTAAACCCCTAACTGAAGTTGTAACTAATTCCAAACTTGTAACTACCCTTAACCAATTTCTAACTGTCAAAAACAAGTTGTAACAAACTTCCAACTGACAGAAGGAAAAAAAATAGAATAACTGAAAAGGGAAGAGGAAAGGAGGACACGATCCTGACAGAAAAATAACAGAAAGCTATCCTCTAACCATATCCTAACCCTCTAACCAACCTCCAACGTTTTTCAAAATAGAACTAACAACAAACTTATAACAGAAGATAGCAGAAGAAAGAAAGGAGGGGATTCATGATTAAGAAGGGGGAGTAAAGAGAAGAATGAGAATTGACCTTCAATCTGGATGATCGCTCTTCAATCTTTTTCTCAGAACCTATGCATTTCAGCCTTCATCTTCTTAAAATCATCTTCCTACACTCCCCTCTTTCTACCACAATCATCATTTTTACCTGCCTTTACTCAATTCTATTTAAAAACACAACAATACCATCACTCTCAATCTCAATTCTCTCTTCGTATTCTCTAAAATATCTCTGAGTCTTCTACACATCTCATCAACTGCATCTTCAATCACCTTCAACATAACCTTCATCTGCAGCTGCTTCAAGGCTTCATCATCATTTCACATCTTCATCACCATTAATTCTCTACAACAACTCCAATTGTTTTTATTGGAAATTGACAGACGCGTCGTAGCTGTAATTGTCATCATCACCTTCATTCAAATCTCAGCATTCACTGCATCAATAACAACGCCACTGAATCAATTTGTCTCTTCATCACAATGAATACAACATAACAACAAGAAGAATCATAACAACGTATAAGAAGCAGAAGGAAATAAGTGAGAACTGGAAACTAAGAATCAAGAATGATTGTCTGAGTTTCTGTCTTCAGATTTATCATTAGTGTCATGCTTGATAAAGTGATGAACGGTGATCAACGGTACTGTAACAGAGGAGTTTATTGAGGTAAACAGCGGAATAATGTTTTTAGTTCATTGAAGAAGATGGAAGAGAGATGAGATGAAGGAGGAATCGAGATGGATGGAGAAGAATTCATGAGAGATCTGACTCGAATCAGACAACCACGATGGACACAGGTATTGCAATTTCGATCGGAGAAGGGTATGATAGCCGCAACGGTGAGGGTTTGGAGAAGAATGGGAAGATCTTGTTATGAACAACGAAGGAAGTTCGAACAACTTTCCACAGCAGTGAATCGAAACGGAGATTAGAGCTTCATTCAAAGAGAGAGTGAAAGTTTTTCATGAAGAAGACGAGGCATCACAACATTGATGTAAAATAAAAAAAATGAAGTATGGACTTGGAATGTTATGGTGGACATTATATTTTCCCCATGGGTCTTGGACGTGAATTGTTTACTTGAGCCCATAACACTTCTTTTTAGCATAGCTGAAAGAAGCACAAAAAGGCTCATGGACCCATGTTGAGTGGGCCTAGCGCCCTGATCTCTACACCCATGTATTCCAGTTTCACCCCATGACTCTTATAACTTCATTTTTTATTATTTTAGTTTTCTTATAGTTTAATCTTTTTCTTTCAATTGATAAAAATGATATACAAAAATAATAGAATATTTTAGAATTTTGGGTTTTCTCCTTAGAATTTTATTAGAGTTTTCGATTATTTTGTGTTTAATGATCACTTTCATTGTCATTTTTTACCAAGATTTTATGATAGAATGATTGATGTAATTTTCACAACGTGGAATGTTCGGGGGTTAATTCTTTAATCACTCGTGCAGAGCAGCTTCTGTAGATTTTCTTATCACTTACTTGGCTTTGAAGAGGCAACGGACCTTCTCCATTTGGTATTGTTGTACCCCAAAATTTGCCCTCTCATTTATCAAAGGGTCAACCTGGACCCTCAAGTTTGCTTCCATCCAATTTCAAACCATGAATTACAAATTTTCCAAGAAAGCCATTCACAAGGGCAAAATGGTCATTTGCGCACTAAAAAGTCAAACTTTGACTTTTGGATCAAAATCAAGCTTCAAGAATCATATATCATCAAGGAACGTTGAAATATGATGTTTGTTTCATCAAGAAATTCAAAAGTCAAAATTCTAAATACTTAGAATTTTTCTAAGTGTTTAAGAAATATGACCAACTCTGAACTTCTGATCAGATTATCACCATGATGCAAGCTGATTCTGGAAGAACTTCTGGCACAAAAGTTATAGATTTCAACAAGATCTAAAACATTGCAGAACAGAACTTCTCCTGGAAGTGCTGGAATTTCAAGTTATGAATATCCAAAGACACGTCCATGAAACTAAAACACTCAGCAAATTCTGGACACTTTCAAGACAGTGTTGGGTCAGAACTTCTGGGCCAGTTTTCATAAAGGTTCAGTTAGAGTTTGCAAGGGCAATTCCAAGAGGGTTATGAAGCGTGCTACAAGATTCCTGGAAAGTTTGAGAGTTCCTTCAGAACATGCTGGAGCAAAGGAATTCAAGGATCAAAAGTTGATTGTCTATTCTAAGTCACGCTGAAGCTGAACTTCTAATCCAGAACTAAGCAATGATGCAGAATATCACGTTGCAAGATTTCTGGGTTGATCAATCTCATCATCATTTAATGCTCAGAACCACTTATGGGTCATTGTTTAAAGGATTTCTCCACGTGTGGCATAGAAGTACCTTTACTGTCTTGGAAAAGCAAACTCTTGTACAAAAGTGTGTTGGGCCCATGCGTTACTTTTTCTTTGGAAGTTACTTTTCCTTAATTCCTGCTTACAGTTCCAGCTTAGGAGTTGCTAAGGCTACTAACCACCATACTTGCTTCAAAAGCAAGGTAGCACCCTAGCATGTGATGGTTTCAAGATCTTTGCCTATAAATTTAAATCCATTGGCCACTGTAAAAGGGTCATAAATTTGAAAAAGAAAAGCCAGGAATCCCTGCTAAAATTCCAAGAGCCCAAAAAACTGTAAACACAACATACAAAACATGTTAACTTTTAAACTCCATTTGTTCTCAAGTGTTTCTTGACTAAAATCATCCACAAAGTTTCTAATTCACATATTATAAGCTATTTTAACTTCTGTATTCATACTGCAATACACTCTCCGTCCACCTCCACCTCAAAGAAATCAGAATATAACCCCTTGGTTGTTCCAGAAGCTGAAAACTTCCAACCTGCTGAGTGCGTGAAGAAGTTGTTCAGAAGATCACCAGAGTTCAGGACCAACCTCCAGTTCACAGAATCTTTTCCTGCTGCAAGGTAAGCTTCTGTTGACTCTCATCATATTACTTATGCATTGTCAGATTTTGCATGTTTAAAATACAATGTAGACATTTCGATTCTGATAATGTACATATTCTGAGATTTCATGAATTTTCCTGCCTAAGTAGAGGGAATTCCATTTCAGAAGCTTCACGAAGAAATTAGGACTGAAAATTAGGATTAGCAAATTCATGTTTGCTTCTGATCTATATTGATGATATTTCTTGCTTCTGAAACATTATGAAACATGTCATGACTGTTATATGTGTAATTTCTGTTCTGTTAAGAAATGACTAAGTTGAAGGTGTTCTGACTAGCATGGAGAGGGAGACGAAGTTCTTCCAGTGGCATCTGAACTTCTGAAAACTTCTTTATTCCCAGCAGATCCAGAACTTCTGACCTTCCCTATTTCTATTAACGATGTTTTTGTTTGTTCAGTATGTCAAAGTCAGAACTTCTGACCTCTCTTATTTCAGCATTTGGCGCTGATCCTGCCTTCCTTCTCTTTGTTATTTTTTTACCATCACCTTTATGTTTCATTAATCAAAAACACCAAAAACATTTTACATTTTACATGCTTTATTTTATTTCTTAAAAACAACAAGATCAAAAATATTTTCTTAAACAAAACTTATTCCTTTTCTTAAACAAAACAAGTCCATTTCACATTTTCTTGTACATTATTATCCATTCAATATGGTTGTAATAGTAACTTATGACTTAATTTTATTTGCAATCCCCATTTGTAAATTTGTACACCCCACCCCCCTAATGATTGTAATAGCGTAGAATCTTTATTTTTTGCACTTTTTATTGCTTTCATATAATGCTAGTAATTAGGGTGTATATGGCAAGACATCAAATTGACAAATAGACCACCCTAATCAAGACTAAAATGCACGCAATCAAACACACTTGCACACTAGCACCCTTAAGGTTAACTCCACTTGTTGCCTAAAAATGGTCATGTTACGCATGTGGGGTGTCTTAGCAAAACCAATTGAAATACAAGATCATAGTCCCTCGATGACGCTATTCAAAGTTGCCTTAAAAATGATCTTAGTCCCTAAAAGAAAATGCTAAGATACCTTGCAATATTTCTTTCTATGACTATACAAACGTCCCAACATCCGTCCCTTCACATCCAACGATGGGGCTTCTCACCAAAACAATGGTGAGATAGCAACATCTAAAGGAGGAGGAAAAGAGCATCTAAAGACCTTTTGAGTAGGTAGATTCTCTCCTAGTTGCTCGCTTGCTCACAACAAAAACATTATATACACTGACACTCTCACTTTGAAATATTTTCAAAAGACAACACTTTGTATGCGTTCTTATAGAGACGAGAATCCTTACAAATAAAACCCTTTTCAAAATCACTTTCGAAAATACATTCCACAAACACCTCTTTAAACTATTTTCAAAACAACACTTTGTATGCATTCTTATAGTGACAAGAATCATTACAAAGTCACATTTTCAAAATACTTTCAAAACCCACATCACAAGCACACATTCAAACAAAAGCAAGTGATCTAGCAAGTAACTAAGAGCCCATGGAAAACCATGGATGAAAAGGGTGATAATACCTTCCCTTTTCATAATCTACCCCCCGAACTCAAGAAAACATCTCTAAAGGTCTTTCATGTGCTTTTTAACCTTTCCTTTTGGATAAAAGAAAAGTCAGTGGCGACTCTTGCTAAACGCAACATTTGCAAACACAAACGCAAAACAAAAAGTCAGTTCTCCCACCGCATCACAGAACTGGCGACTCTGCCGGGGAGAATTCTAAAAGTGGGGTTACATTAGGGTTTAGATCATATTTGCTTGCTTAAATTGTTTGATTTGTATGTTTTACATTATGGTTCTTTATTTGGGTTTGAATCCTCTACCCGGATTTGGGATACATTATAGGTAAGTAGCAATACATTGTGGAAACTGTGCGGGGTATACCGACATGGTTTAAGAAATAGCTATGTTAGTGCGACATATTTGAGGGTACCGGTAGCCTTTGAGTTAATCAAAGAGAATACAGGGCCGCTGAGTGATGTCATAAAGCACTAATGAATTTCTAGAACCTTTACTTGGCCAACATGGCCTTTAGGATGTAGTGAGATGACCGGCTTTGGTGCAGTCTGAAGTTGGTAGATACTTGATACTACACTCATTGAGGTTTGTTTTTTTGGGATATTTCGATCGCCATTAAAGAGGCTTGGGCTGAAACAATGACCAAGGAAACAATCCAGTGATATTGAGCTCCTTAGAACCCGATTACTATTACTAGCACAGTTTTAAGCTAACTAAACTTCAAGAGGGTACTTACCTATAAAACTCCATGCAAGCCTAAACTAAGTACTTATTTGCTTTGCTTGTATATGCATACTTGTACATAACATCATGGATATCATGAACATCATATACATTCACTAACCAGTTCAAGGATTTTGGGGATTCACCTTTGTTCTTGTTTTGTTGGATATGGATTCACTTCGCAGGAAAACTATTCAAGTCAACCTTGTGAGAATTCCTCCACAAATTAAGGAGCTAGCTTCAAGGATTCCTAAAAACTCTCTATTCATCGAGAGATATGGTCGTCTACTCAACTTGGTCACCTCCAACACAGATGATGACATGATGAAGGTCCTCTTTCAGTTCTTTGATCCTTTGCACCATTGCTTCACATTTCTCGACTATCAACTTGTGCCTACTTTGGAAGAATTCTCCCAAATCTTGAGGATTCCCATTCTCAATCAAATACCTTTCAACGGTATAGAAAGAGATCCAAAGCCAGAAGAGATTGCTCAAGCTCTACACTTGCACTCATTTGATGTCACAACCCATTGGGAAACTAGGAGTGGTGTCAAAGGTTTCTTAGCAAAGTTCATGTTTGAGAAAGCCCAAAGCTATTGGAATTCCCTAGACTTGCAAGCCTTTGAGGAAATTGTGGCTCTCCTCATCTATGGGATGGTTTTGTTTCCAAATCCTGACCAACTCATAGATGTGAACACCGTCAAAGTCTTCATATCACGCAACCCAGTGCCTACATTGCTAGGGGATATCCTACACTCTTTTCACACTTGCACAATGAGGAAAATAGGTGTTCTTATGTGTTTCACTCCTCTATTGGAAAGATGGTTTATTTCTCATCTTCCCCAATCAGTCTTAAGGAATGAGCAAGGTTCAAGGTGGTCACAAAGGTTGATGACGCTCAAACATTCAGACATCCATTGGTGCTCTCGATCCAAAGAGAATGTCATCATTGTCGACCATTGTGGAGAATTCCCTAATGTCCCTTTACTTGGCATTAGGGGAGGTATCACCTACAACCCTTGTTTGGCATTAAGACAATTTGGTTATGCCCGAAGGGATGGCCCGCATGAGATGTTGATCCAAGGTTTGGTATTCGACTACGATAACAACGATCAAGGTCTTCTCCAGAGATTTATCCGAGCTTGGAGGATGCTAAACAAGGTGGATAGCAAGACTTTGGGACACAATAATTCCATCCCTCTTGAGCCTTACCTCAAATGGGTACGAACTCGTGCTCAGATTCTTATGATGCCTTACCCCTCCATTCTCCCAGTAATCAATGAGCATGTTAAGGAAGGAGATGTTCCATACACTATCCTACATCCTAACATGCCCACATCTCTTGAAGACCTCCAAAGGGATTGGATATAACTCAAAGGAGAGTGAGATACTTTCGAAGCCCAATTCTATGCAAGCGAGAAGAAGGTTTTGGAGCTCACTAGGCTACTTCATGAGGAGCAGACTCTGAATACCTACATTGCACCAAAGAGGATGTGCACTACTTTTCTATCTTAGAGTTTTGTATTATTTTGCCCAAGGGGCACTGATGTACTCAAACTTTATCTTATTAATATAACGTGTGTTTCCTTTTTTGTCTAAAGCAAATTTGAATCTTTGAAATCCTTGAAAACACTTCATATGCATATATCATTCATCATAACATAAACACGTCTTTTGCGACAAGTCTCCTCATCTCTCTACTGTTTATTTCAGCAAGATGGATCTCGAGCAAACAGTGAAAGATCTCCAAGCTCAGAATACGCAGTTTCAGCAGTTGCTCATGACCCTAGCCAAGGGGTAAGAAGAGTTGAAGACTCTGCTGGCTGAAGAGAGAAAAAAGAAAACCAAGAAGGTATCCGGAGTCTTAAACATGGGAAGAAGATTTCATGGACAGACAAGGAGGACCTTGGACTTTGCAACAACATCCTATGAAGGATGGGGGAAAGGCAAGGAAACAGTTGTCCCATCAGAATCGGAAGAGGAGGAAGGAGAAGAGGACTACTCTGAGGAACAATACCCTCCAGTTGATGATAAGTATAAACATCTCGAAGAACGATTGAGCGCGATGGAAATCCAAAAGGTACCAGGCTTGGACTTTGAGGAACTGGGTTTGATGTCGGGGATTATGATTCCTCCAAAATTCAAAGCACCTATATTCGCTAAATATGACGGAGTTTCATGCCCTAAGATGCATCTCCGGTCATATGTGAAAAAAATCCAACCTCATACTACTGATAAAGACTTATGGGTGCACTTTTTCCAAGATAGTCTGTCTGGAACACAACTCGATTGGTTTTACCAACTAGACAAAGCCAATGTTCACAATTGGGGAAGATCTTGCTGCAGCTTTCTACAAGCAATATCAATACAATGCTGATTTGGCACCTACTCGTACTCAACTCCAGAGTATGGCCATGGCTTCCAATGAAGGTTTCAAAGATTACGCACAAAAATGGAGAGACCTGGCTGGAAGAGTTCAACCCCCTCTGTCTGAAAGGAAATTGGTGGACATGTTCTTAGGCAATTTATCTAGCCCTTTCTTCAACCATTTAATTGGAAGTTCATCTGCATGCTTTACTGAACTAATATTAACTAGAGAGAGGATGGAAGCTGGCATAAAAAGTGGAAAGATTCAGAAGGATTCATCTTCTTCTACATCTGTAAGGAAGCCTTTCGTCAGGAAGAAAGAGATAGTTGCTGTATATCCGCAAAGGAACCAAGATAGGGCCGAGCGCCGACCAATGGTGGGGGCTGTTATGATTCCCAAACCTACATCTGATCAACAAAAAAGTAATCAACCAAGGGTGGAAAGGCCAGTCAGGCAATTCACTAGAATCAACATGACTCTGTCTCAAGTATTACCGTATCTACTAAAATCCAACTTGGTAACCTTGAAAGAAGCTCCGAAAAACCCCACTATAACATCTCCTCATTATCATCCCAATGCTCGTTGCGCATATCACTCTGAAAGTCCTGGTCACGATACTAATAATTGTTGGGCTTTGAAAAACAAAATACAAGACCTCATTGAAGCTAAATAAATTGATTTCGATGCGCCCGAGAAGCCAAATGTAATTTCTGCTCCTATGCACAGACATAGCCACAATACTAATGCCATTGAAGAAGATTTGTTTGTTACCTCCGTTGGTGAACTCATGACCCCACTTTTGACTGTTAAAATGAACTTGTTGAAAGCCGGTGTGTTCCCGGGATGTAATGAAGTTTGCCATCTCTGCTTATTCTCACCAACGAGTTGTCCTTTATTGAAAGTAGGCGTTCAGTGCCTGACAGATAATAAAGAGATTTTGTTTGAAAAGACTCCTGTTACACCTGTTTCTTTTAAATATGTTTCTATCATTACCATTTCCACCAATTCTTCCAAGGTCTCCACCAAAAGACCTGTTAGAATTACATCAGTCTGAAAACAGCTCCTTTAATAATCACAATGCCTGGGCCAGTCCCATATGAATCAGACAAGACCTTACCGTGGAATTATGGAGGGGACATTCACTACCATGGCGTCAAGCAAGACTAGCCGGCTGCCGAAGAGATAAATTTTGAGAAAGAAGACTCCGACATCAGTAATATTGCAAGAACTAGCAAAATTACCCGAAGTAGTAGGATCTTTTCTCCAGAAATTTCTCCCTCAAAAGCAGTTTCTGGACCCGTGCTTATCCCTATAGTTGCTCCAAAGGTTGCTCCTACACCCATAATCATCTCTGCAAGTGCTCCAATTGACAAAGTTGTTACAACCCCTGTAATCGTTCTTACCAACACTCATGTTGCTGAGTTAACCGAGGCTCGGGGAAAAGGTGTTATGGTTGAGCCTGTCCGGATGAAGGCTCAGTCATTGACTATCCCTGAGACCTCCAAGATGGAAATGGAGGAGATCTTAAAAATTATAAAGAAAAGTGACTACGATGTAGTTGAACAACTAGGGAAAAACCCCTCTAAGATCTCCATGCTGGCATTACTACTATGTTCTGAGGCACATGCAAAAGCCTTGGTGAAGTTCTTAAAAACCGTCCATGTACCTCAAGAGACGTCTACTGATCAATTTCAAGATTGCGTGGCCAGGTTAATTGTGGACAATGGTTTAGGTTTTTCAGATGCTGATCTGACGCAAAGGGGAAGAAAGCTTAACGAGGCATTGCATGTCTCAGTGGAATGTAGGGGCACCACTCTGGCCCATGTCTTGGTGGACACTGGCTCATCTTTGAATGTATTACCGAAAAACGCTCTTGACAGACTTGACTGCGAGGGACTAACATTAAAGCTAAGTAACATAGTAGTAAGAGCTTTTGACGGATCAAAGAGGATGGCGCACGGAGAAGTGGATATCCCCATAAAGGTGGGAACTCAAACTTTCAATTCAACTTTTTATGTGATGGACATCCGCCCTGCATACTCCTGTCTGCTAGGCCGGCCATGGATCCGCAATGATGGCGCTGTTACCTCTACATTGCACCAGATGCTGAAGTATCTGTTTCAAGGGAATATTATCACTGTCCATGGAGAGGAAGAATACATGATCATCCATCTCAATTCCTTCAGATATGTGGAATTGGATGGTGAATTCATTGAAACTCCATTTCAACACTTCGAGGAGGTCCCCCAAGAGGTGTCAGTGACCAAGACTGTGTCCCAGATTCCCAAGATTACAAGACCTCCACTCTGGATGTCATCACTAAAGGACGCCAAAGCAATGATGGAAGAAGGTGGATGCACTATCTGGGGAAAACTCCCAGATATCTCGTATAAGTCTGACAAGTTTGGCTTAGGGTTCACTTCAAGTGCTCAAAAGGTTGTACACTATGCCCATGCTGGAGGGCCACCCTTAAAGATCAGCAACCGTGAGGTCAATACGGTGGAAGATGGTGAAGATGGTTGCAACCTGGAGGAATGGATCTTTCCGACTGTCAATGGAGGGCTCAGCAATTGGGAGGATAAAGACTTCATCCCAATCACTTTCATCTCTCAGTAATTTATCTTTACATTTTATTGGATCTGTAATATTCAAAATAATTCGCACTCTTAAAACCTTGTGTCTTACCCGAGGAACAATGGTCCATTTGTAAGGGTTATTAACTCATTTTTCATATGACATCAATGAATCATGGACGTTTTCGCATTCAAACTTTGTGCTTATTGTTTTTCTTTTACATTTTACTTTCTTTCAAAGATAGCTATACCATTACACACCCACACTCACAATGCAGGTATCCATCCATTCTGGATCCCATGGGTAACAATACTTTTTGTACCCCAAAATTTGCCCTCCCATATTTCTCAAGACATTACAAGAAGAGTCTCCAAGTTGCTCAAGATGGCTCAAGAGTTGGACAGTCAAATTATCTCCTAAGGCAATCAATCTAAAATTAGGGTTTTGTGTTGCATCAATATCCTCACATACAAATGACCTCAAGTGCTCCCCAATTCCCTAATATGTTCTTAAGTTCATCCATGTCAAATTTTAAGCCTTGCAGAGGAAGTTTGGTCAATCAATTGCTCAAGAGGCCCAAAATCGACTGTGCTAGGGCAAAAGTCAATTGTGACCTACAAATAGTCAAACTTCAAGATTTTTTGTCAAAATTCTCATTTTGAAGGATATTTCATCATTTGATCAAGGGTTCATCATGATTCATCAAGGATTGTTCAAAATTCATCAAGACTCAAAAGTTGCTAAATTATGGTTTTGCAGGAAAAGTCAACTCAACTTTGACCAAGCATAACTTTATAATAATTTATGAGAAATGACCCATCCAAAGCTCATGTTTAAGAGGATTCAATTTCGTACAATCCATCTTCACACCCCAAGACAAAGAAATGCACTCACAAAAAGTTACAAATTTGGACATTATAGGTCATTTTTGAAAGTCAACAAAAACACCTTTTTTGCCAAAGCTTATAACTTGAGCATGGAATATCAAAATGAGATGAGACAAAAAGGGTTGGTTATAGGGCATCTCAAGGTTTCTAAAACGTCTAAGAACACTTCCAAAAGTTCAAAATTGAAGAAGTTGTGAATTGTTGAAGTTGGGCATTTTTCCAAAATTGACAAAAGTCAACTATCCCCAAAACTTCAAATTTTGTCAAATGGGCCCACTTTTTTCCACTTGATTTGATCTTGTCACACTACACACGTGTCCTATCTTCAGTCTTGTGCCCATTTATTAATTTTTCTATTTTATTTGATTTTTATTGAATTAATTCAATTTAAATCAATTTAAATCTAAATAAAATCCAAATATTGATAACTTAGGATCTTTTTAATTGATAGAGGTCTTAATTGTCATCATGAACATGATCAATTTCGAATCAAGCCATATCATGAACAAAAAGGTGGTTTTTGGACAAATTTGGAAGCTTTTTCATGGAGGATCAAATCAAATCCTCAAACATCAATGCACCAAGATTCAAAGTCCAAAACTTGACCTAATCCAATGCTTCATACATATACAATGCAAAGGCACGAAAATTAGAACCTAGAGGCTGCATAAACATCAAAACCAAATTGAGAAAATTGCAAAAAAGTGTGGAATCGAAATCACTCTTAGAGGCCGATTCAAAGCAAAACCTCAACGCTATCCTCTTGCTAGACATCCACTGAGTCTGTAGCAATCAAAAGCAAGGCCATTCACCTCCTAAAACGTGTTGTAAGTCTCCTGAAAAACGCCCTTGTACTCGAAATCACATACTCATGTTCCTGCATTTTCTTGGCAAAATCGTTACACATTCATGTTTTTCGTTTCATTTAGAAGCTTTTTGCATTATTGAATTGAATTTTCATGGCCTGTAACCCCCTAGCCGATTCTAGGGTTCTTGGTATTCATTTTTGGGCATTTTCTCTACAGGTGAAATCAAGGCCATTAATGGACATAGATGTGTTCAGGAGGAAGAGACGATCATGACTATGGTCTTGGTTGGCATTTTTATGGTCTAGAACTCGTTTTAGGATGAACCCATGGATTTAGCTGCGGATAAAAATCCGCAGGTAAATAACCAGGGCTGGGTGAAGAAGATGATTACGTGGCCCCTCCCCATTCATTGGTTCAAATATCTGGCGCGCGTTTTTATAATTTCTGGCATATTCATTGTTTTCTCCATATAATAATTGATGTTTATTATAATAACAAATGGAAGGCAGTGGTGTGGTGGTAAGTGTGTTGTTCAGTGACTCATGGGACCTGGGTTCGAATTCCAGTTCCACCATATTTGCATGTTATAATTTTTCCACAGATATTCCAACGCGCTTCAGCAAGTGTGGTCCATCATACTCCTTCAGATCCCAAGCGTCAAATGGCCTCCAAGCCAAATCTGATGGCCCAAAGGTGATGACCATCATAAGACCTAGTCAACGTGCATGCAGGGAATTCCAAAAAGTTAGCCCAGGCCAATGTTAATGGGCCACAAACTGCCAGTCTCACCTCCTTTCCAGGCCCACACCCCTTGGTTATTTCTATTATTTTTTATTTCTTTTATTTAATTGTTTTTTGTATTATTATTTTTATTATTTAAACTAACCAATTAAACTTTTTCTCATAAAAATAAAAAATAAAAATATAATTTTATTTATTAAATTCAGTACTTTATTTTTGTAAATAAATATTAATTAATTAACTTAGCTTTAAATAAGTGTAATTTCAATATCTTTTGCAAATAATTAAAATTAATTTACATAATTAGGTTTTATTAACATTAATCAAATTTGTTTTTATTTCTTTAAATACCCAAAAATCAAAAAAAAAATTTATTAATTAATTCATTCATTTATTTAATTGTAAACTTAATTTAGTTTCTTTTAATTCAAAAAATCACTTTCTCTCAAAAAAGGGTCAAAACCCTAAAAAAAACTCGCCCGATTTAATTTCTCGCACGCGATCCATTTATCATATTGATGTAATTGTTTCCGGAATGTAATAGCTTTAAATAGGACTTTAATTATTTTATCGCTTTCTTTTATTTTCCGCATTTTAATTTCAAGGGTTGTTTTTGGCGATGTAAATACCCAACGCCTTGTAATAGTTTAGATTTAATTTCCGCAATTTAATTTCCGCAAATTATTAATTGTTAGATGTTTGATAAATAGGGAATGCATGACAAGATCGAATGTATGAACTTAAAATCAACATAGCTCACCCATGACATGTACAAAGATAAAATTAACCGAAATAACACACTCGCACATGCGCACTCTTAGGGTACACCTCACTTGGTTGCCTTCGAACGCGGTCATTAAGTATAGGAAGTTTTAGAGGTCTCCCTCTTGTCCAAAGATCATAGTCGCCTCGAAACGGTTGCCTCGGAAAAATGATCTAAGACATTAGGGTTACCGCTAAGGCGTCCTAACATTGCTTTAGTGACCACACTTCCCTTAATCAAATTGACCCTTAAACTCCAACGACGGTGCTACCTACTCATTCATAGTGGGATAGCATTGTCTAAAGGACATTAGCACAAATTGATTCTTTTTTCGAGTAGGTAGATGGTTCTTAAGTACTTGCTCTCTTCCAAAACAAAACAAAACTTTTCGCACTTACACCTTTCAAACAAAAACTTCTTTCAAACCCACAAACACAAAGAAAAGAAAATTTTGAAAACACTTTGAGCAAGTACCTAAGAGCCCGTGGATAACCACGGATATAAAGGGTGCTAACACCTTCCCTTTCTATAATCTACCCCCCGGACCGGAGAAACATCTCGAAAAAGGAATTTTTCTGTGCTTTTTTCCTTTCCTTGTTGGATAAAATAAAAGACGGTGGCGACTCTTGCTTACCGCGACATTTTGCAAAAACAAACGCAAAACGCAAACCAGCATTCCAGAAAACAGTCAGTTCTCTCCCACCGTATCACAGAACTGGCGACTCTGCTGGGGAACATATATATGGGGTGTACCTTAGGATTAGATCATTATGTTTTCAATTGTTTTCTTTGCATGCTTTATATTTGTGGGCTTGTATCGGAGTTACTATAGATCCTAACCCGGATATGGGGGATACCCTTTAGGTAAGTAGCAATAAACTGTGAGGGAACTGTACGGCGTAGACCGATACGGTTGAAGTAGTAGCTACGTTGGTGTGGCACTTTAGTCTATACCAATACCCCTTGTGTTGGAACGAGGAAAATATGGGTCTTCTAAGGGGTTATTAAGCACCAACTGACCTTAGAACCTTTAAATTGACCAACTTGGCCATAGAACAGTAGCAGTATGTGTTGTACCCCAAAATTGTCCCTCCCATATTCCTCAAGATATGTCAAGGATGATATTCAAATTGCTCAAAATTGCTCAAGGGTTGTACAGTCAGACCACTTCCTAGGACAGCTGAAATTAGGGTTTTGGTTCTTTCAAGGAATTTGGGGTTCTCAATGGTTAAATCAAGTCTCATAGGCTCTATACATTCTCAATCACCTACATGCCAAGTTTCAAGACTCACAGTGCCAATTTGCACAGTCAAAAGCCCCATTTGATCCACAGTCAACTGCAAGGGCAAAATGGTCATTTTGCAGTCAAAAGTCAGAATTTTTGGTCAACATCTCATTTTTGAGTTCACAATCATCATTTGATCAAGTCTTGATCATGATTCCACAAGAATAGCTCAAAAGTCATCAAGGTGCAAAAAGTTACTATTTTTGGACAGTAGAAAAGTCAATTGTATCTTGACTAGGGCATAACTCTTTCATGGTTTGTCAGAAAAATTCCATCCAATGCTCATTTTTAAGAGGATGTCATTTCCTACAATACATATTCACACTCCAAGATCAAGAAATGCTCTCACAAAAAGTTACCAATTTTTACATTATAGGTCAAATTCAAAAGTCAACAAAAGTACACTTTGAGTCAAAGGCCATAACTTGAGATTGGTAAATCCAAATGACATGGGACCAAAGGCATTGGTTAGAGGACTTCAAGAGCTTTCCAAAATGTCCAAGAACATGGTCATATGATCAAAATTGAGCAAGTTATGCATTGGAGAAGTTGGGAAATTTTCATGAATTTGCAAAAGTCAACTTTGCTCAAAACACCTTCTTTTTGCTAATGGGCCTCAAATCTCTTCTTGAAACTTCACCCATAACTTATGCACGACCCATCAAGATTAATTGGATTTATTTTCTTATTTTTATTGATTAATTGGATTTTTAATTAATATTAATTCATTTAATCAATTTAAATCATAAGAAAATGCAAGATTTGATTTTTAAATCAATTTGTGAAGCAAATATGACCTAAACATGCTGGCAAATTCGTGCACAAGTCAAAGATACAAAAAATTCCAAATTTGGCAACTTTGTTCAATCATGAAAAATCAAGAATATTTGATTTTCAATCAAAGATTTAAACATCAATGCAATGCATATTGGCCCAGCTTTTTGACCTAATTTGTTCCCCTTATATGCAAGCAAGCAAACCCTGACCTAGAGAACGATTAAAAGCTGCAGAAACAACCCTGTCAAATTCAAGAATTTCCAAGAAAATTAAAAACCTGTTCTTGCATTCTAGGTCGATTCAAGGGTCTTTATTCATTCAAACATATTGCAGGAGGTCCCAGGAGTGTTTTGCAATTGAACTCAGGCATCAAAGCTCAAGAAATCAAGGAATACAATTTCACGGTTTGCACCTTTTATTCAAAATCGTATTTCTTAATTCATGAGCATTTAACATGTTTTTGTGATTGATTTGTGTTGTTAGAGACCATACGAAGCTAATGGAATGGTTGAATTGAATTATAATGCCCTGAATCGAGATATGCCATGACTGAATCTCTAGGGTTTCCAAGCTTTAAATTAGGGATTTCTGAACCAGGGAAAATTGGGACCAGTGAGACACATGGTTGAGATTGTGAGACCAAGACGATCAAGACCCATACCTCGCGAAACATTTATATGCACTGTGCTTCTAATCGCTATTTTTCCTTGCAGGAGTTAGTGGGGGTTAAAAACCCCCGCTATTTGATATTAATTATACAGGACAAACGAAGAAGATGATGAGGTGTTAGCATCTGGTTGGCTTATTTGAAAAGTGCGCGTTATTTTTTGTTTTACAGCATATTGTTTATTTTTTATATATATTATTTTCTATCCATCCATTTAACAAACGCGCGCTACAGTTCTGCTGGCAAAGGCATTGGAGCAATGAGCATTGGGACCTGGGTTCGAATCCCAGGTCCCCCACAATTCTTATTATTATTTTCTTGTGCATATTCCAATATATTTCCAGGTATGAAGACCACCATATGCTTCAAATCTTAGCACGCCATGTGTCTCCAAACTCAAATCCAATGGCCAAAGCTGGATATCCACCATACGCCTTAGTCAATGAGCGTGCAGAGAGTTGCAAAAGTCAAACAGGCTGGAAGCATAATGGGCTTCAGAATTTCTGATTCTACCTCCTCCTTGGGCCCATCACCCCCCTGGGTTTATTCTTTTTTTTCTCTTTTTTCTTTTTTCTTCTTTTATATTTTTCATTTAATTGTTTTATTATTAATTATTATTATTATTATTTAATTAACCAAATTAATTTTTTTCATAATAAAATCAGAAAACTAAAAAATAATATTTTTTATTATTATTAATTTCACCCTTTTATTATTTTTGTAAATAAATAAATAATTAACTAACTTAGTTTTAATTAGGTTAATTTTAATATTTTCACAATAAATAAAATTAATATAGAATTAGGGTTTTTGATAACTTTTAATCATTTTATTCTTTTATTTATTTCCTTGAAACATTAAAAAACCAAAAAATAATTCTTTTTTTAATTAATTAATTAGTCTAGGTTTAATTTCATAAAATGCAAAAATAATAACAAAATCTCTTTCTCAAAAAAAGGGTCAAACCCTAAAAAACTCTCTGATTCAATTTTTTTCGCGCGCGTGATTATTTTATTCATGTTTTGATCCATATTATGTAATTGTTCCGAGGATGTAATAGCTTTAATTAGGACTTTTTATCGCTTTTATTTAAATTCCCGCAATTTACTTTTCAAGGGTTTGTTTTTGGCGATGTAAATACCTGACGCCTTGTAATAGCTTAGTTTATTTTCCGCAACTATTAACTGCTAGATGTATGTTAACTAGGCTATGCATGACAAGACTTATCTTAAATTAAAATCAATCGTATCTCACCATAACATGTACAAAGATAATATGACTGAAACCTGACACACTCGCACATGCCACTTCTAGGGTACACCTCACTTGGTTGCCTCGACGTGGTCATTGAGTATAGGGTGTTTTAGAGGTCGCCCTCCTGTCTAAAGATCAAAGTTGCCTCGATAAAAAATGATCTAAGACATTAGGGTTACCCCTAAGGCGTGCTACCTACTTCTCAATAGTGGGATAGTACTATCTAAAGGACATTTACACAGCTTAATTTCTTTTGAGTAGGTAGGGGTTCTTAGGTACTTGCTCTTTCAAAACAAAAATACTTTTCGCACTTACACTTTTCAAACAAAAGTTTTCAAACAACACTTCATACACTCTTGAGGACAGATACAAGAGTTAAATCGAAGTTTTCAAACAAACTTTTTCAAAACCCACAAACACAAGAAAAGCAAAACATTTTGAAAACATAGTGAGCAAGTACCTAAGAGCCTGTGGATAACCACAGATAGAAAGGGTGCTAACACCTTCCCTTTCTATAATCTACCTCCCGAACCCGAGAAACATTTAGAAAAGGAATTTTGTTGAGCTTTTGTCCTTTCCTTGTTGGAGAAAATAAAAGACGGTGGCGACTCTTGCTTACCGCGACATTTTGCGAAACGCAAACGCAAACCAGCATTTTAAAATAGTCAATTCTATTTCCACCGATCACAGAACTGGCGACTCTGCTGGGGAACATTTTATAAGTGAGTTGTACCTTAGGATTAGATCACTATGTTTTCAATTGTATGCTTTGTATGCTTTAAATTTTGTGGGCAGGTATCGGAGTTCTATAGATCCTAACCCGGATCTGGGGGTACCCTTTTTTAGGTAAGTAGCAATAAACTGTGAGGGATCTGTCCGGTGTAGACCGACACGGATGAAGCGTGTGACACCTTGGTCTGTACCGATATCCCTTGTGTTAGAACAAGGAGAATATGGGTCTTCTGAGGAGTCATTAAGCACCAACTGACCTTAGAACCTTAAATTGACCAACTTGGCCATAGAACAGTAGCAGTATGCTACACTCATTGAGGCTAAACTCTCGCGATGGTTCCGGCCGCAAGAAAAGGTTGCCAAACTGGAATTATGACAGATTGAGGGTAGTCAGTGATTTGAGATCCTCTAGAACCCGGTTACTATTGTTAGGATAGGTCTTAACCAACTGAAACTGAAAGAGGGTAGTACCTAAGCTTCATGCCAGCCTGAAATCTAAGGGCTCTTTTGTGTGACTTGTGTGCCTTCAAATTTGAACTACTTGCACATTCTTGTTATCTGACAACAGGGGTTCCTTGCAGGTTCTTGTTTACAGTCCTTATCCAACAATTTAGATTTATCGCAGGGCTTACTTACACCTCACACTTTTGCATACCTGTACATAACATCATAACATCATAACATCATACCATAGCATTTTCCTTAACCATTTCAAGGATCTCATGGGTCTGTGATGCAGGTCATGATGAATCAAATGTCTAGCAAGGGGCAAAGGGGATTTATTTTCCTCTAGCCAAGGTTGTTTGGAGATCAAAACATGATAACTTGAGTCAGGGGCTATGACCCACTCGATATGGTGAGCTTGACTCTTGAAGAAGGACTCTCAGCAACATGAAGTTCCTTCAATCAAGCTACCAGATTCAAATTCTAACAAGTTTCTTTGTTTACCCCACGAGATCCTTGAAAACATTACATACATATATCATACATATCATTGCATAACAGGTCTCCCAGTACAGGTCTCTTATCTTCTTCGCTATTTATTTCACGCAATGGCTTCCCAACCAGACAACCAGGATCTTCATACTCAAGAGACTCAGTTCAGGGAAATCTTCCTAAACCTATCCAAGGGGCAGGAAGAGTTAAGAACACTCCTTATGGGGAATTTGGTCAAGAAAAGTCCTGAAGACAATAAGGACGAACGGCTGAAACATCTGCAAGCTGAGGTAGATGCAATGAGAACCCAGATGCTGGGGCAGATGGCTCTTATCCAAGGCTTAGCTCGGGAGCAAGAAGAGTTGAGAACCATGATCAACCAGCTTCATCAAGACAGATACAACAGTATGAAGCAAATAGTCAAGACTGAGGATCAAGTCATTAATCAACTTCCGAGAAGTCAAAGGTTTGGTTTGATGAAGAATAGACCTCTCCAAGTTGCTACTACCTCATAGGTCCAACAAAGACCTTGCCAAGGATAATGGTCTGATCAGAGTAAGCCAAACATGCCCAGGAGGAAGTTTACCAAGCTCAACATGCCGCTGTGTCAAGATTTACAACACCTGTTAAGATTGAATCTGGTGACGTTAAGGGACCCTCCTAAGAATCCCAACACAACCTCCCCAAAACACAATCTTGATGCAAGGTGTGCATACCATTCCAACAGCCCGGGACATGATACTGGTGGTTGTTGGACATTGAAAAACAAAATTCAAGACCTGATCGACGAAGGAGCTTTGGAATTCACACGGGATGGTCAGGCTGAGTTCGTCTACCAATCCTCCAAAGTTCACCATTTGAAGTGACAAGTCCTGAGCCGAGAAGACTTTTTGTTCATTGGAATTTTCAATTTGTAATTTTCTTTTGATTGTTCAAACATCTAGTCATGTCAAACTTTGTTACTTTATCAATGCATTGCATATGTCTGTTTTGAATCAATCCATTCGTATTCACTATATTCGAATTACTTTCATTTTTTGTGATGTTCAAACTCTCGATTAAAAAATTCTAAGCCTTTAGAGGGAGGATGACGAAAACGATACCACGATCTTTACAGTATGCTTTTGAATAGACCCCGCTGATGAGGTATATGCATTGTTTCAAATCCTAAACAGTAGAGTTATAAGGAAGATAATCCCTCGTCAACCCCTTTGAGCCAAAGAAGTTGGAGTTTTTCTTTTCGCAAAATTAAAACCCTTAATTATAACCTGGGGCAGGGTAGTTTTCTCAGCTGATCCAGGTGCACAATGAATGGCATCAAGGGACTCCTTCCAAAACAAAAGACAGTGATGGTTCCCTATAATCGTCAAGACAGGCAGTCATTATCTTTTAAAAGTAAAAGCCCAATAAGTCAAAACCTATGAAGGAGACTTACAAAACTGGGGCATCCCGCCGACTGTAATCATAAAAGAAATAGTTCAGGCAAAAGACAGGGATAATGAAATCGAAAAGAAAAAGGGTCTACAAACCCTCAACAAAAAAAAAGATGACTGCCTGTTCAAAATAAACGGTCAGTATCCGAACCATCACTGGTATATCAGAGCAAAGACTCAAACAAGATCTAACGCACGATTAGTTGAGTTTAGGATCGAAGAACATCACGAAGAACGGGTGGGTACAAATAAAATTTGAGCCTTTACCCTTTGTTTCTTAAATCGTGAACCAGGCCACATTATAACCCTTAAAAGTCCTAGCTGAAGCATGGGTTAGTTCGAAAGCATACTGTTACAAAAGGTATCCTGACTCCTATAGGGCTTGCTGTAAAATCCTGAGTTGACATCACATTTTACAAAAATTCGCTTGTTTTACTGGAAAAAGGCATTTTCAAAAATTTCAAAGCAGACATAAGCTTTGCATTCTTAAAATAATATTGTTTGCATATGACTATTTGTTCAACAGCAGAGAAATTCGCACGACGAATATCTAGTGAACAAAAACCTTCTCAATAAAAAGGATCATCTCAAGTAGAAGAAACACTTCCAACCGAGGGGGAGACATGAGCATTGTCCATCATCTGGGGCAGTTAAGTCAAGATTCAAGGAATCTCTCAAAATGCCAAATAGCCAGGGGCAAATCTCCGCCTGAATCACTTGGGGCATTGGACATGAATTCCAGCAACGAATCTTGCAGGATCAAACGAAGATCTTCTGGTAGTATGGCAACACTACATTACTGACAGTGACAACCTCCCTACATCCTGAGAGCATGGACATAGTCAGAAAATACTACGCATAATCAAAGACCCGCTAGGTTGACTGGCCTAGGCAAAAATAAGGGCTTCCCGGTGAACCAAAAGGGTTCGGGCAAAAATAAGGGATGAAAATGAAGAAAAAAAATCCGTACACCCGGCAAGTCGAAAACCTGAAAAGGCGGCTTGGGCAAAAAGGGGTATCCTGATGGACTGAAAACCCGAAAGGGCGGTCCAGGCAAAAGTTAGGGATCAAAAGCGTACGACTATGTCCCGTCATATTGTCAATTTCCTACCAAAAGAAGATCTGTCTATCGGCAGTTATCAAGCACCTCATAAGCCTTCTTCTCCCGCAGAAACTGGGGCAATAAGAATTGTCCGAACTGTACAAGTTGCTCTGTCCTCAAATGTACCAAGGTAGGTTCAGCTGAAGAATGTGACCAAGATACCTTCACTCCCCAAGAGTAAGACAGTAATGGTAGCCCTCCCCACTGAGACTTGCAACTACGGATGAATCAGCAACACTCTCCCCAGGAAGAGTTGGTCTACCATTAGCTCTAAAAAGGTTGGGTATCCCTAGTAGATCTTAATATTCCCCATCGGAGTATACAGATATTCCTAAGCAAGCATCCCCGGCACTCTTAATATTCCTCAACGAAATATAATAATGTTCCCCGGCGGAATACAAGGTACCCCCAGTAGAGCCATTTCCCAGTGCAGTCTAAAAAGCTTCCCCGCCAGAGTTGAATCATCTCCCCAGTAGATTCTGGAAGCTTGTCCCCTGCAGAGTGAAAATGTATCTCCCCAGCCATATTCAGAAGGTTATTCCCACAAGAGTCTAACTGGGTTATCCTCAGCAAGTTGCAACAGAAAGATCATCCTCAGCAAAGTTCTTCCTATCCCCAGCGGAGTTTATCAACAGAATCCCCAGCGGAGTTTATCGTTAAAATCTTCAGCAGAATATCTCTTCCCCACAGAGCAATTCCCTGCAGAGTAATCTCTTCACCGGTTTATTCCCCAATGGAGTCATCCTCTCTTACAAGTTTATCATCTTCGTTCATCATCCCCAGTGGAAGCAAAGAATTCAACATCATTCTCCAGCAGCTATACGGGATTTATTTTCCCCAGCTAAAACATCACATATTCATACATCATGATACATGCATAAACGCATCATATCATACGATCTCATTTATGTTGAGAACATCATTGCTTGATCCATATCATGCATTGCATACGACTGACCTTTGCTTTTCAGGAAAGATACAGTTAAAGTTCTCAGCAGTCAAAGGAGACAAATTCAGTCAAAGGAGACAAATTCAGTCAAAGGAGACAAATCCAGTCAAAGGAGACAAATCCAGTCAAAGGAGACAAATCCAATCAAAGGAGACAAAGCCAGTCAATGGAGACAAAACCAGTTAAATCGATTCCTAAAGATTTTTCTGAAGCCAGTCAATGGAGACAAAACCAGTTAAATTGATTCCTAAAGATTTTTCTGATCCGAACACAGTCAATAGAGACAACCTGTCAATAGAGACAACCCGTCAATAAAGAGAACCTGTCAATGAAGACAACCCGTCAATGAAGACAACCTGTCAATGAAGACAACCTGTCAATGAAGACAACCCGTCAATGAAGACAACCTGTCAATGAAGACAACCTATCAATGAAGACAACCTGTCAATGAAGACAACCTATCAATGAAGACAACCCGTCAATGAAGACAACCCGTCAATGAAGAAAACCTGTCAATGAAGACAACCTGTCAATGAAGATAACCCGTCAATGAAGAAAACCCGTCAATGAAGACAACCCGTCAATGAAGACAACCCGTCAATGAAGACAACCCGTCAATGAAGACAACCCGTCAATGAAGACAACCCGTCAATGATGACAACCCGTCAATGAAGACAACCCGTCAATGAAGACAACCCGTCAATGAAGACAACCCGTCAATGAAGACAACCCGTCAATGAAGACAACCCGTCAATGAAGACAACCCACCATGAAGCAACCCTACACCGGTTCCTTCTCTCTTTCAGATAAAGTTTTACACGGATTCATCATCAGTCAACCCTACACAGGTTTCCTTCCTTCCAAGATGCAGTTTCACACGGACTCATCATCAATCAACCTTACACAGGTTTCCTTCCTTCCGAGATGCAGTTTTAGACGGACTCATCATCAGGCAACCCTCAATAGGTTCCTTCTTTGAACTTACAAGATCACAATTCAAAACTACCAACCAACAATCTCCAAGTGGCATCTATAAGCCCATCCTCCTATCCATCATCTGTCCAAATGGCATATGTAAGCCCATTCCCGACATCACATTGCTGATACTACACCATGCGAGTGCAAATTTCTGGGCACTTTAGTGTTCAATCATCTTCCACCTTCGGATCACGAAAGGCACGCAAGCCAATCTACATCCTCGGGTTAAGAAGATTGAACAGGGGAAACTGTTGTACCCCAAAATTTTCCCTCCCATATTCCTCAAGATATGTCAAGGATGATATTCAAATTGCTCAAAATTGCTCAAGGGTTGTACAGTCAAACCACTTCCTAGGACAGCTGAAATTAGGGTTTTGGTTCTTTCAAGGAATTTGGGGTTCTCAATGGTTAAATCAAGTCTCATAGGCCTCTATACATTCTCAAGCACCTACATGCCAAGTTTCAAGACTCACAGTGCCAATTTGCACAGTCAAAAGCCCCATTTGATCCACAGTCAACTGCAAGGGCAAAATGGTCATTTTGCAATCAAAAGTCAGAATTTTTGGTCAACATCTCATTTTTGAGTTCACAATCATCATTTGATCAATTCTTGATCATGATTCCACAAGAATAGCTCAAAAGTCATCAAGGTGCAAAAAGTTACTATTTTTGGACAGTAGAAAAGTCAACTGTATCTTGACCAGGGCATAACTCTTTCATGGTTTGTCAGAAAAATTCCATCCAATGCTCATTTTTAAGAGGATGCCATTTCCTACAATCCATCTTCACACTCCAAGATCAATAAAGTCTCTCACAAAAAGTTACCAATTTTTACATTATAGGTCAAATTAAAAAGTCAACAAAAGTACACTTTGAGTCAAAGGCCATAACTTGAGATTGGTAAATCCAAATGACATGGGAACAAAGGCATTGGTTAGAGGACTTCAAGAGCTTTCCAAAATGTCCAAGAACATGGTCATATGATCAAAATTGAGCAAGTTGTGCATTGGATAAGTTGGGAAATTTTCATGAATTTGCAAAAGTCAACTTTGCTCAAAACACCTTCTTTTTGCTAATGGGCCTCAAATCTCTTCTTGAAACTTCACCCATAACTTATGCACGACCCATCAAGATTAATTGGATTTATTTTCTTATTTTTATTGATTAATTGGATTTTTAATTAATATTAATTCATTTAATCAATTTAAATCATAAGAAAATGCAAGATTTGATTTTTAAATCAATTTGTAAAGCAAATATGACCTAAACATGTTGGCAAATTCGTGCACAAGTCAAAGGTACAAAAAAAATCCAAATTTGGCAAATTTGTTCAATCATGAAAAATCAAGAATATTTGATTTTCAATCAAAGATTTAAACATCAATGCAATGGATATTGGCCCAGCTTTTTGACCTAATTTGTTCCCCTTATATGCAAGCAAGCAAACCCTGACCTAGAGGACGATTAAAAGCTGCAGAAACAACCCTGTCAAATTCAAGAACTTCCAAGAAAATTAAAAACTTGTTATTGCATTCTAGGTCGATTCAAGGGTCTTTATTCATTCAAACATATTGCAGGAGGTCCCAGGAATGTTTTGCAATTGAACTCAGGCATCAAAGCTCAAGAAATCAAGGAATACAGTTTCACGGTTTGCACCTTTTATTCAAAATCGTATTTCTTAATTCATGAGTATTTAACATGTTTTTGTGATTGATTTGTGTTGTTAGAGACCATACGAAGCTAATGGAATGGTTGAATTGAATTATAATGCCCTGAATCGAGATATGCCATGACTGAATCTCTAGGGTTTCCAAGCTTTAAATTAGGGTTTTCTGAACCATGGAAAATTGGGACCAGTGAGACACATGGTTGAGATCGTGAGACCAGGACGATCAAGACCCATACCTCGCGAAACATTTATATGCACTGTGCTTCTAATCGCTATTTTTCCTTGCAGTAGTTAGTGGGGGTTAAAAACCCCTGCTATTTGATATTAATTATACAGGACAAACGAAGAAGATGATGAGGTGTTAGCATCTGGTTGGCTTATTTGAAAAGCGCGTGTTATTTTTTGTTTTACAGCATATTGTTTATTTTGTATATATTATTCTCTATCCATCCATTTAACAAACGCGCGCTACAGTTCAGCTGGCAAAGGCATTGGAGCAATGAGCATTGGGACCTGGGTTCGAATCCCAGGTCCCCCACAATTCTTATTATTATTTTCTTGTGCATATTCCAATAGATTTCCAGGTATGAAGACCACCATATGCTTCAAATCTTAGCACACCATGTGTCTCCAAACTCAAATCCAATGGCCAAAGCTGGATATCCACCATACGCCTTAGTCAATGAGCGTGCAGAGAGTTGCAAAAGTCAAACAGGCTGGAAGCATAATGGGCTTCAGAATTTCTGATTCTACCTCCTCCTTGGGCCCATCACCCCCCTGGGTTTATTCTTTTTTTTTCTCTTTTTTCTTTTTTCTTCTTTTATATTTTTCATTTAATTGTTTTATTATTAATTATTATTATTATTATTTAATTAACCAAATTAATTTTTTTCATAATAAAATCAGAAAACTAAAAAATATAATATTTTTTATTATTATTAATTTCACCCTTTTATTATTTTTGTAAATAAATAAATAATTAACTAACTTAGTTTTAATTAGGTTAATTTTAATATTTTCACAATAAATAAAATTAATATAGAATTAGGGTTTTTGATAACTTTTAATCATTTTATTCTTTTATTTATTTCCTTGAAACATTAAAAAACCAAAAAATAATTCTTTTTTTAATTAATTAATCAGTCTAGGTTTAATTTCATAAAATGCAAAAATAATAACAAAATCTCTTTCTCAAAAATAGGGTCAAAACCCTAAAAAACTCTCCGACTCAATTTTTTCGCGCGCGTGATTATTTTATTCATGTTTTGATCCATATTATGTAATTGTTCTGAGGATGTAATAGCTTTAATTAGGACTTTTTATCGCTTTTATTTAAATTCCCGCAATTTACTTTTCAAGGGTTTGTTTTTGGCGATGTAAATACCCGACGCCTTGTAATAGCTTAGTTTATTTTCCGCAACTATTAACTGCTAGATGTATGTTAACTAGGCTATGCATGACAAGACTTATCTTAAATTAAAATCAATCGTAGCTCACCATAACATGTACAAAGATAATATGACTGAAACCTGACACACTCGCGCATGCCACTCCTAGGGTACGCCTCACTAGGTTGCCTCGACGTGGTCATTGAGTATAGGGTGTTTTAGAGGTCGCCCTCCTCTCTAAAGATCAAAGTTGCCTCGAAACGGTTGCCTCGATAAAAAATGATCTAAGACATTAGGGTTACCGCTAAGGCGTCCTGCCATTGCTTTAGTGACCACATGTCCCATAAATCGAATTGACCCGAAACTCCAACGACGGTGCTACCTACTTCTCAATAGTGGGATAGTACTGTCTAAAGGACATTTACACAGCTTAATTTCTTTTGAGTAGGTAGAGGTTCTTAGGTACTTGCTCTTTCAAAACAAAAATACTTTTCGCACTTACACTTTTCAAACAAAAGTTTTCAAACAACACTTCATACACTCTTGAGGACAGATACAAGAGTTAAATCGAAGTTTTCAAACAAACTTTTTCAAAACCCACAAACACAAGAAAAGCAAAACATTTTGAAAACATAGTGAGCAAGTACCTAAGAGCCCGTGGATAACCACGGATAGAAAGGGTGCTAACACCTTCCCTTTCTATAATCTACCTCTCGAACCCGAGAAACATTTCGAAAAGGAATTTGGCTGTGCTTTTGTCCTTTCCTTGTTGGAGAAAATAAAAGACGGTGGCGACTCTTGCTTACCGCGACATTTTGCGAAACGCAAACGTGAACCAGCATTTCAAAACAGTCAGTTCTATTTCCACCGATCACAGTATGCTACACTCATTGAGACTAAACTCTCGTGATGATTCCGGCCGCAAGAAAAGGTTGCTAAACTGGAATTATGACCGATCGAGGGTGGTCAGTGATATTGAGATCCTCTAGAACCCGATTACTATTTCTAGGACAGGTTGAACCAACTAAACTAAAAGAGGGTAATACATAAACTCCATGCCAGCCTAAACTTAAGGTTGTTTGTGTGACTTGTGTGCCTTCAAACTTGAGCTACTTGCACATTCTTGTTATCTGACAACATGAGTTCCTTGCAGGTTTTGTTTACAGTCCTTATCAAATAATTTGGATTTATTGCAGGGTTTACTTACAGCACCTCACACTTTTTCTTAAACGCATAGCATACACATCATAACATTATGCCTTGATATTTCCTTAACCATTTCAAGGATCTCAAAGGTTGGTGATGCAGGTTATGATGAACCAAATGTCTAGCAAGGGGCAAGGGGATTTATTTTCCTCTAGCCAATGTCGTATAGAGATCAAAACACGATAACTTGAGTCAGGGGCTATGACCCACTCGATATGGTGATCTTGACTCTTGAAGAAGGACTCTTAACAACACGAAGTTTCTTCAATCAAAGCTACAAGATTCAAATTCCAACAGTTTCTTGTTTACCCCGCGAGATCCTTGAAAACATTGCATACATATATCATACATATCATTGCATAACAGGTCTCCCAGTACAGGTCTCTCATCTTCTCGCTGTTTATTTCAGCAATGGCTTTCCAACCAGACAACCAAGATCTTCAAACTCGAGAAGCTCAGTTCAGGGACGTATTCATAAACCTATCCAAGGGGCAGGAAGAGTTGAAAACACTTCTCGTGGGGAACTTGGTCAAGAAAAGTCCTAAAGACAATAAGGACGAACGACTGGAACAACTGCAAGCTGAGTTCAGTGCCATGAAAACCCAGATGCTGGGGCAGATGGCTCTTATCCAAGGCTTAGCTCGGAAACAAGAAGCAAACAGTCGAGGTCGGGGACCAAGTCATTGATCAGCCTCCAAGAAGACAAAGATTTAGTTTGGTAAATAATGGACCTCTCCAAGTTGCTACTACCTCAAGGGTCCAACAACAACCTTGCCATAAACAACGGGTTGATCAGAGTAAGCCAAATATGCCCAAGAGGCAATTTACCAAGCTCAACATGTCACTGTCTCAAGCTTTACAACACCTGTTGAGATTGAATCTGGTAACGTTAAGGGACCCTCCTAAGAATCCCAACATAGCCTCCCCAAGGTACAATCCTGATGCAAGGTGTGCATATCACTCCAACAGCCCGAAGCATGATACTAACATTTGTTGGGCATTGAGCAACAAAATTCAAGACCTGATTGATGAAGGAGCATTGGAACTCACACAAGACAGTCAGATTGAATTCTTTTTCCATCCCACCAAGGTTCTCCATTTGAAGTGACAAGTACTGAGACGAGAAGACTTTTTGTTCATAAGAATTTTCAAATTGTAATTTTCTTTTGATTGTTCGAACATTTATTCATGTCAAACTTTGTTACTTTATCAATGCATTGCATATGTCTGTTTTGAATCAGTCCATTCGTATTCACTATATTCAAATTGCTTTCATTTTTGTGATGTTCAACTCTCGATTAAAAAATTCTAAGCCTTTTGAGGGAGGATGACGAAAATGATACCAAAATCTTTACAGTATGCTTTTGAACAGACCCCGCTGACGATGTACATGCATTGTTTCAAATCCTAAACAGTGGAGTTATAAGGAAGATAATCCCTAGTCAACCCCTTTGAGCCAAAGAAGTTGGAGTTTTTCGTTTCACAAATTAAAACCCGTAATTATAACCTGGGGCAGGGTAGTTTTCTCAGTTAATCCAGGTGCACAATGAATGGCATCAAAGAAGTCCTTCCGAAACAAAATACGGTGTTGGTTCCGTATAATCGTAAGGACAGGTAGTCATTATCTCTCAAAATAAAATCTCATTAAGTCAAAACCTATGAAGGAGACTTACAAAACTGGGGCATCCCGCTGACTGTAATCACAAGAGAAATAGTTCTGGCAAAAGACAGGGATAATAAAATCAAAAAGAAAGAGATCTTACAAACTCTCAACAAAAATGACTGCTTGTTCAAAATAAATTGTCAGTATCCAACCATCACTGGAATATCAGAGCAAAGACTCAAACGGGATCTAATGCACAATTAGATGAGTTTAGGATCGAAGAACATCACGAAGAACGGGTGGGTACAAATAAATTTGAGCCTTTATCCTTTGTTTCTTAAACCATGAACCAGACCACATTATAACCCTTAAAAGTCCTAGCTGAAGCATGGGTTAGTCCGAAAGCATACTGTTACAAAAGGTATCCTGACTCCTGTAGGGCTTGCTGTAAATCCTGAGTTGACATCACATTTTACAAAAAAATTGCTTGTTTTACTGGAAAAATGCATTTTCAAAAAAAATTTCAAAACAGACATAAGCTTTGCATTCTTAAAATAATATTGTTTGCATATGACTGTTTGTTCAACAGCAGAGAAATTTGCACGACGAATATCCAGTCAACAAAAACCTTCTCAGCAAAAAGGGTCACCTCAAGTAGAAAAAGAACTTCCAATCAAGGGGCACGACATGATCATTGTCCATCATCTGGGGCAGTTAAGTCAAGATTCAAGGAATCTCTCAAAAATGCCAAATAGCCAGGGGCAAATCTCCATCTGAATCAATTGGGGGATTGGACATGAATTCCAGCAACGAATCTTGCATGATCAAACGAATATCTTCTGGTAGAATAGCAACACAACACTACCAACAGTGACACCTCCCTACATCCTGAGAGCATGGACATAGTCAAAAAAGTACTACGCATAATCAAAGACCCGCTAGGTCGACTGGCCTAGGCAATAATAAGGGCTTCCCGGCGAAGCAAAAGGGTTCGGGCAAAAATTAGGGATAAAAATGAAAAAATATGTACACCCGGCAAGTCAAAAACCTGAAAAGGCGGCTTGGGCAAAAAAGGGTATCCCGGTGGACTGAAAACTCGAAAGGGCGGTCCAGGAAAAAATTAGGGATCAAAGCGTACGACTATGTCCCGCCATCTCATCACTTTCCTACCAGAAGAAGACTTGTCATTTCAATCGAAAGATACCAAGCACCTCATAGGTTGGGATAATACTCGATCCACAAGGCCTCCGTAGGCACCTTCTCCCGCAGAAACAGGGGCAATAAAATTGTCCAAACTCTGTAGTTGCTCTGTCCACCAGCTACAAAAGTATATTCAGCTGAAGAATGTGGCTAAGATACTTTCACTCCCCGCAGAGTAAGACAATAATGGTAGCTCTCCCCCAGCAGATACTTACAACTATGAACAAATCAGCAATACTCTCCCCAAGCAGAGTTGATTTACCATCAGCACTAAAAAGGCTTGGTGTCCCCGACAGTCTTAATATTCCCCAACGGAGTATAAGAATATTCCCCGGCATAATACAAGATACCCTCAGTGGAGTCAATATTTCCCCAACACAGTATGAAAAAGCTTCCCCAATAGAGTTGAAGCATCATCCCCAGTAAGACTCTAGAAGTTTATCCCTAGCAGAGTACAATAATAAGTCTCCCCAGCCAAGTTCAAAGGATCATTCCTAGCAGAATTCAGAGGGTTATCCCCACAAAAGTCTAATTGGATTATCCCCAGCAAGTTGCAACTGAAAGTTCATCCCCAGTGGAGTTCTTTCCTTTCATAAACAGGAATTCAATCCTCAACAGATTCAGTATCACCAGCAACGGTAATCCATCCCCAGCGGAGCTTATAAGTGGAGTCCTCAGCAGAGCATCTCTTCCCTATAGAGTAATCTCCTCATCAGTTTATCCCCCAACGGAGTCCTCTTCTCCTGCAGGTTTATTCTCGCAATCACCTTCGTTCATCATCCTCAGCGGAAGCGAAGAATTCAACTCTATCCTCCAGCAGCTCCAGGATTTATTTTCCCCAGCTAAAACATTACATTTCCATACATCATGATACATGCATATACGCATCATACCATACAATCTCATTTATTTTGAGAACATCATTGCTTGATCCATATCATGCATTGCATATGACTGACCTTTACCTTTTAGGAAAGATGTAGTTAAGTTCTCAGCTATGTCAAAGACCTTCTCTGGCCCAGTTAAATTGATTCCTAAAGATTTTTCTGATGTCGATCCAGCCAAAGGCCTTCTCTGGTCTAGTCAAATTGATTCCTAAAGATTTTTCTGATGCCAATCCAATCAAAGAAGACAAGACCTCCTCTGGTCCAGTTAAATCGATTCCTAAAGATTTTTCTGATTCCAATCCAGTCAAAGAAGACAAGACCTCCTTTGGTCCAGTTAAATCGATTCCTAAAGATTTTTCTGATACCAATCCAATCAAAGAAGACAAGACCTCCCCTGGTCCAGTTAAATCGATTCCTAAAGATTTCTCTGATGCCAATCCAGTCAAAGAAGACAAGACCTCCCCTGGTCCAGTTAAATAGATTCCTAAAGATTTTCCTGATGCCAATCCAGTCAAAGAAGACAAGACCTCCTCTGGTCCAGTTAAATTGATTCCTAAATATTTTTCTGATTCTAATCTAGTTAAAGAAGACAAGACCTCCCCTGGTCCAGTTAAATCGATTCCTAAAGATTTCTCTGATGCCAATCCAGTCAAAGAAGACAAGACCTCCCCTTGTCCAGTTAAATCGATTCCTAAAGATTTTCATGATGCCAATCCAGTCAAAGAAGACAAGACCTCCTCTGGTCCAGTTAAATTGATTCCTAAATATTTTTTTGATGCCAATCCAGTCAAAGAAGACAATACCTCCTCTGGTCCAGTTAAATCAATTCCTAAAGATTTTTCTGATGCCAATCCAGTCAAAGAAGACAAGACCTCCTCTGGTCCAGTTAAATCGATTCCTAAAGATTTTTCTGATGCCAATCCAGTCAAAGAAGACAATACCTCCTCTGGTCCAGTTAAATCGATTCCTAAAGATTTTTCTGATGCCAATCCAGTCAAAGAAGACAAGACCTCCTCTGGTCCAGTTAAATCGATTCCTAAAGATTTTTCTGATTCCAATCCAGTCAAAGAAGACAAGTCCTCCTCTAGTTTAGTTAAATCGATTCCTAAAGATTTTTCTGATGCCGATCCCGTCAAAGAAGACAAGACCTCCTCTAGTTCAGTCAGATCGCCAATAAGATATCCCTGATTCGTATTCCAGTTGAAATTCAGACCACCTACCAATAGTCTCCAAATGGAATCTATAAGCCCATTCTCGACATCACAATGCTGATACCACTTCATGCGAGTGCAAATTTCTGGGCACTTTATTGTTCAATCATCTTCCACCTTTGGATCACGAAAGGCCCGAAAGCCAATCTATATCCTCAGATTTAAGAAAATTGAACATGAGAAACTGTTGTACCCCAAAATTTTCCCTCCCTTATTTCTCAAGACATTACAAGAAGGGTCTCCAAGTTGCTCAAGATGGCTCAAGAGTTGGACAGTCAAATCATCTCTTAAGGCAATCAATCTCAAATTTGGGTTTTGTGTTGCATCAAGATCCTCACATCCAAATGACCTCAAGTGATACCCAATGTCCTAATATGTTCTTAAGTTCATCCATGTCAAATTTCAAGCCTTGCAGAGGAAGTTTGGTCAGTCAATTCCTCAAGAGGCCCAAAAATCGACTGTGTTAGGGCAAAAGTCAATTGTGACCTACAAATAGTCAAACTTCAATATTTTTTTGTCAAAATTCTCATTTTGAAGTATATTTCATCATTTGATCAAGGTTTGATCATGATTCATCAAGGATTGCTTAAAATTCATCAAGACTCAAAAGTTGCTAAATTAGGGTTTTGTAGGAAAAGTCAACTCAACTTTGACCAAGCATAACTTTCTCATACTTTATGAGAAATGACCCATACAAAGCTCATTTTGAAGAGGATGAAATTTACTACAATCCATCTTCACACCCCAAGACCAAGAAATGCACTCACAAAAAGTTACAAATTTGGACATTATAGGTCATTTTTGAAAGTCAACAAAAACACTTTTTTTGCCAAAGCTTATAACTTGAGCATGGAATATCAAAATTATATGAGACCATAAGGGTTGGTTAGAGGACATCTCAAGGTTTCTAAAAAGTCCAAGAACACTTCAAAAAGTTCAAAATTGAAGAAGTTATGAATTGTTGAAGTTGGGCATTTTTCCAAAATTGTCAAAAGTCAACTATCCCCAAAACATCAAATTTTGTCAAATGGGCCCACTTTTTTCCACTTGATTTGATCTTGTCACACTACACACGTGTCCTATCTTTAGTCTTGTGTCCATTTATTAATTTTTCTATTTTATTTGATTTTTATTGAATTAATTCATTTTAAATCAATTTAAATCCAAATAAAATCCAAATATTGATAATTTAGGATCTTTTTGATTGATACATATCTTAATTGTCATCATGAACATGATCAATTTCGAATCAAGCCATATCATGAACAAAAAGGTGGTTTTTGGACAAATTTGGAAGCTTTTTCATGGAGGATCAAATCAAATCCTCAAACATCAATGCACCAAGATTCAAAGTCCAAAACTTGACCTAATCCAATGCTTGATACATATACAATGCAAAGGCACGCAAATTAGGACTAGAGGCTGCATAAACATCAAAACCAAACTTGAGAAAATTGCAAAAAAGTGTGGAATCGAAATCACTCTTAGAGGCCGATTCAAAGCAAAACCTCAACGCTATCCTCTTGCTAGACATCCACTGAGTCTGTAGCAATCAAAAGCAAGGCCATTCACCTCCTAAAATGCGTTGTAAGTTTCCTGAAAAACGCCCATGTACTCGAAATCACATACTCATATTACTGCATTTTCTTGGCAAAATCGTTACACATTCTTGCTTTTCGTTTCATTTAGAAGCTTTTTGCATTATTGAATTGCATTTTAATGGCATGTAACCCTCTAGTCGATTCTAGGTTTCTTGGTATTCGTTTTTGGGCATTTTCTCTACAGGTGAAATCAAGGCCATTAATGGACATAAATGTGTTCAGGAGGAAGAGACGATCATGACTATGGTCTTGGTTGGCATTTTTATGGTCTAGAACTCGTTTTAGGATGAACCCATGGATTTAGCTGCGGATAAAAATCCGCAGGTAAATAACCCGGGCTAGGTGAAGAAGATGATTACGTGCCCCATCCCCATTCGTTGGTTCAAATATCTGGCGTGCATTTTTATAATTTCTGGCATATTCATTGTTTTCTCCATATAATAATTGATGTTTATTATAATAACAAATGGAAGGCAGTGGTGTGGTGGTAAGTGCGTTGTTCAGTGACTCATGGGACCTGGGTTCGAATCCCAGGTCCACCATATTTGCATGTTATTATTTTTCCACAGATATTCCAACGCGCTTCAGCAAGTGTGGTCCATCATACTCCTTCAGATCCCAAGCGCCAGATGGCCTCTAGGCCAAATCTGATGGCCCAAAGGTGATGACCATCATAAGACCTAGTCAACGTGCATGTAGGGAATTCCAAAAAGTCAGCCCAGACCAACGTTAATGGGCCACAAACTGCCAGTCTCACCTCCTTTCCAGGCCCACACCCCTTGGTTATTTCTATTCGTTTTTATTTCTTTTATTTAATTGTTTTGTATTATTATTTTTATTATTTAAACTAACCAATTAAACTTTTTCTCATAAAAATAAAAAATTTTAAAAAATATAATTTTATTTATTAAATTCAGTACTTTATTTTTGTAAATAAATATTAATTAATTAACTTAGCTTTAAATAAGTGTAATTTCAATATCTTTTGCAAATAATTAAAAATAATTTAGATAATTAGGTTTTATTAACATTAATCAAATTTGTTTTTATTTCTTTAAATACCCAAAAATCAAAAAATATTTTTATTAATTAATTAATTCATTTATTTAATTGTTAACTTAATTTAGTTTCTTTTAATTCAAAAAATCACTTTCTCTCAAAAAAGGGTCAAAACCCTAAAAATAAATCGCCCGATTTAATTTCTCGCACGTGATCCATTAATCATATTGATTTAATTGTTTCCGAAATGTAATAGCTTTAAATAGGACTTTAATTATTTTATCGCTTTCTTTTATTTTCTGCATTTTAATTTCAAGGGTTGTTTTTGGCGATGTAAATACCCGACGCCTTGTAATAGTTTAGATTTAATTTCCGCAATTTAATTTCCGCAAATTATTAACTGTTAGATGTTTGATAGATAGGAAATGCATGACAAGATCGAATGTATGAACTTAAAATCAACATAGCTCACCCATGACATGTACAAAGATAAAATTAACCGAAATAACACACTCGCACATGTGCACTCTTAGGGTACACCTCACTTGGTTTCCTTCGAACGTGGTCATTAAGTATAGGAAGTTTTAGAGGTCGCCCTCTTGTCCAAAGATCATAGTCGCCTCGAAACAGTTGCCTCGGAAAAATGATCTAAGACATTAAGGTTACCGCTAAGGCGTCCTAACATTGCTTTAGTGACCACACGTCCCTTAATCGAGTTGATCCTTAAACTCCAACGACGGTGCTACCTACTCATTCATAGTGGGATAGCATTATCTAAAGGACATTAGCACAAATTGATTCCTTTTTCGAGTAGGTAGATGGTTCTTAAGTACTTGCTCTCTTCCAAAACAAAACAAAAAATTTCGCACTTACACCTTTCAAACAAAAACTTCTTTCAAACCCACAAACACAAAGAAAAGCAAATTTTGAAAACACTTTGAGCAAGTACCTAAGAGCCCGTGGATAACCACGGATAAAAAGGGTGCTAACACCATCCCTTTCTATAATCTACCCCCCAGACCCGAGAAACATCTCGAAAAAGGAATTTTTTTTTGCCTTTTTCCTTTCCTTGTTGGATAAAATAAAAGACGGTGGCGAATCTTGCTTACCGCGACATTTTGCAAAAACAAACGCAAAACGCAAACCAGCATTCCAAAAAATAGTCAGTTCTCTCCCACCGTATCACAATACTGCTATGTCCTTTTGTGACTCTGAGAATCTGATCTACCAAGCTGAAGACGAAGGTGAGGAAGATTGTGAAGTACCAGGGAACTGGCTAGATTGATACAACAAGAAGAAAGAACCATTCAGCCTCACGAGGAACCCATAGATACAATCAACCTGGGTACCGAAGAAGACAAAAAAGAGGTCAAAGTGGGCGCCAATCTAGAACCCAGTGTCAAGAAGCGTCTGATTCAGTTGTTACATGACTATGTTGAAATCTTTTCCTGGTCATATGAAGACATGCCAGGACTTGATACAGACATTGTGGTACTTCGTCTGCTTACAAAAGAAGATTGTCCGCCAGTAAAGCAAATGGTTCGCCGCATGAGACCTGATATGGCCGAAAAGATTAAAGCAGAGGTCATGAAGCAATTCAATGCTGGATTCTTGGTTGTCACCTCTTATCCCCAATGGGTTGCCAACGTTGTTCCCGTGCCCAAAAAAGACGGCAAAGTGCGAATTTATGTGGAGTACAGAGATTTGAATAGGGCAAGCCCCAAGGATGACTTTCCACTCCCCCACATTGATATCCTAGTTGACACAATGGGGCACAATCTGCTACAAGGTAATGCCATTCGGATTGAAGAATGTTGGGGCAACCTATCAGCGCGCCATGGTAGCTTTATTTCATGACATGATACATGATGAAATAGAGGTCTACATAGACGATATGATAGCCAGATCCCAAACAGTATAAGAGCATCTTGATCACTTACAAAAGCTGTTTGAGAGACTGAAGAAGTACAAGTTGAGGTTGAATCCAAACAAGTGCACATTTGGGGTACGGTCCGGTAAACTCCTAGGCTTTGTCGTCAGTAACAAAGGTATTAAGGTCGATCCTGCAAAAGTAAAAGCAATACAAGAGATGCCTGCTCCTCATACTGAGAAGGATGTCAGAGGATTCTTGGGACGTTTGAACTATATCACCAGATTCATTTCTCACCTGACAGCTACTTGTGAGCCAATCTTCAAGCTCTTGAAAAAAGATCAAGTAGTCAAATGGAATGATGAGTGCTAAGTTGCTTTTGACAAAATCAAAGAATACTTACAAGAGCCTCCTGTATTTATGCCACCAGTCGAGGGAAGACTGTTGATCATGTATCTGACTGTTTTAGAAAACTCAATGGGGTGTGTATTGGGGCAGCATGAGGAGTCTAGCCGAAAAAGAGCACGCTATTTACTACCTGAGCAAAAAGTTTACCGACAGTGAAACCCAATATCCACTGCTCGAGAAAACTTGATGCACTATGGCATATGTTGCTCTCCGTCTAAGACAGTATATGCTGACTCATACTACCTTGTTGATATCTAAGATGGATCCGATAAAATACATCTTCGAGAAGCCTGCTCTTTCTGGAAGAATAGCGAGATGGCAGACGATCCTGACAAAGTACGACATATAGTATACTACCCAGAAAGCTATAAAGGGCAGTGTGCTAGCTTATCACCTTGCTCACCGAGTTGTAGAAGACTATCAGTCCATGAAGTTTGAATTCCCGGATGAAGACATCATGATATTAGACAACTGCGAAGAAACCAGGCCATACGACAGACCTGAACAAGGATCCCGATGGACCCTGTTCTTTGATGGAGCCTCTAACGCACTCGGCAATGGTATCGGTGTTGTACCCATATCTCCGGAAGGGTGTCATACTCCCTTTACTTCCAGACTTTTCTTCAATTGTACCAACAACATGGCAAAATACGAAGCGTGCATCTTTGGTCTCAGAGCTGCCATAGACTTGGGGATCAAATCCTAGGATGTATTTGGAGATTCAGCCTTGGTCATCAGTCAGATCAAAGGGGAATGGGACACCAAACACCCAAACCTTATCCCTTACAAAGAACATGGTTTGACATTGCTACCACATTTTGAGAAGATTACCTTTGAGCATTTCCTGCAAGAAGAAAATCAGCTAGCAGACGCACTAGCCACAATGTCATCTATGTTTAAACTTAAATGGGATAATGAGACTCCCCAGATCACCATCGAACGAATGGATGAACCAGCACACTGTCAGGAGATTAATACTGAAGAAGTAGTGGACCAGCCTTGGTTTCACGAAGTCAAGAGGTATCTCGAGGCTCAAGAATGTCCGGAAGGAGCTTCCATCAATGATAAAAAGTTCTTAAGGAGATTTTCTGCTAAATTCTTCCTTAGTAATGGCATCCTGTACAAACGCAATCATGACTCGGTGTTACTTCGGTGCGTAAATAAGGTTGAAGCTGAAAGGATCATGGCTGAATTGCATGAAGGCACTTTTGGTACCCACTCCAGCGGGCATACGATGGTAAAGAAAATCCTACAGGCAGGCTATTACTGGTCTACCATGGAAGCAAATTGCTATCAACACTCTCGAACCTGCCATAAGTGTCAAATTTATGCTGACAAGGTGCATGTACTTTCGGTTCCTCTGAATGTCTTAATGGCTCCTTGGCCCTTTGCTGTGTGGGGAATAGATATGATTGGATAAATCAATCCGACAACCTCCAATGGACACCGCTTCATCCTAGTGGCCATTGACTATTTTCAAAGTTGGTGGAGGCAGCTTCCTTCGCTTCCGTCACCAAGAATGTTGTTGCCTATTTCATCAAGCAAAATCTCATCTTCGGGTACAGTATCCCCGAAAGGATCATCATTGACAATGGTACAAATCTCAATAACACTTTGATCACTGCATTGTGCGAGCAATTCAAGATTCAACATCACAATTCTTCTCCCTATTAGCCAAAGATGAATGGTGTTGTCGAAGCTGCGAATAAGAACATTAAAAAGATCATATAGAAAATGACAGTCACATACAAAGATTGGCATGAGATGCTACCATTAGCTCTCCACGGGTATCGTACCACAGCTCGCACATCAACCGGGGCAACACCTTATTCTTTGGTTTACGGCGTGGAGGTTGTCTTGCCTATCAAGGTTCAGATCCCCTCTCTGAGGATTATGAAGGACGTGGGGTTGAACGAAGACGATTAGATCCAGACTCGACTTGATCAGTTGAACTTAATTGATAAAAAGAGACTTACTACTGTTTGCCATGGTAAAACGTATCAGAAACGGATGATCAAGGCTTTCAACAAGAAAGTCAGGCGCCAGGTGTATCAAGTTGTGGATCTAGTGATCAAACGCATCATATTGCCACAAAGTGATCCCAGGGGCAAATGGACTCCTACCTATGAAGGACCATTTGTAATCAAAAACATTTTCTCTGGTGGGGCAATGATCTTGACCACCATGGATGGCGACGACCTGCCACACCCTGCGAACGCGGACATAGTCAAAAGATACTACGCATAAGAGACCCGCTAGGTTGACATACCTAGGCAAAACAAGGGCATCCCGGTGAACCATAAAGGTTCGGGGAAAAATTAGGGATAAAACAAAAAAATATGTACACCCGGCAAGTTGAAAACCCGAAAGGGCGACTTGGGCAAAAAGGGGTTTCTCGGTGGATTGAAAACCCGAAAGGGCGGTCCAGGCAAAAGTTAGGGAATTAAAGCGTATGACTATGTCTCGTTGGATCACTTTACTGACAACCTTTGGCTTCCACTGACAAACTCAGAGGTTTTAATCAATTCAATCATCTTTGGACAAGGCAACAAATAGACAAGACGCCCGGAGATACGAAGGCTATAGCAGAATGGAAACCCCATGGGATTTTTGTACACATAGCTATCCTTTCTTTGTATCAAAATTTTCATTTTTTTTACGAAAACATTCTCTTACTAGAGTGTTTGTCTCCTTGTACAAAAAATACTTATTCAAAGTCAATATAAAATATTCCTTTAAAAGTGCAAAAACTATTTTTCTTTTCTTTACGCTCATTTTGTTTACAAAAACGTCCAATGATTCATTATTGAGCATATGCATTTGAACATAATTACTGTTTATAAAAACGAAATGAAAAGAGACAATTATTGATAGATTGAAAGGATAGGGAAATATCTCTAAGCTATTCCATAAGTAAACCCCTACAATACGTCATTTAAATCCCCAGCGGAGCAAAATTTCAAATTGTGAATCCCCAGCAAAAGTCGTCAAAATTCTCAGGATTCCCCAACAAGATTCTACAAGCAGTACACATCATTTCCATTACAACAGAGTTCGTTTCTCTAAACGGAAATTCACAAACATTTTGGCTTCAAAACATGAAGACTTCCATATCCTCAGCATCAGTCAGGGATTTATTTTTCCCAGCCCAACAGAAATATAGCAAATCAGCTCACATACGCATACATCGCATCCTTATATCATAAACATTGATAAAGCAAATGCATCACATCATACATTTCATGCAACATGACTTTGCATTTTAGATAACATTTTACCCTTTTCTGGATAAGATTAACAGCTACCATTAACAATATTCAAAACTTTTGATACAGTTCAGATACGCACCAGACATGGATGCCATCCGGATACTCATTCAAAGATAACTTTTGATACAGTTCAGATACACACCAGACACAGATGCCATCCTGATACTCATTCAAAGACAACTTTTGATACAGTTCAGATACGCACCAGACACGGATGCCATCCTGATACTCGTTCAAAGACAACTTTTGATACAATTTCAGATACGCACCAGACACGGATGCCATTCTGCTACTCATTCAAATTCAACTTCAGATACAGTTCAGATACGCTCTAGACACGGATGCCATTCTGATACTCATTCAGACTCAACTCTCAGATATAGTTCAGATATGCTCCAGACACAGACGCCATTCTGATACTCATTCAGATTCAACTTCAGATGCAGTTCAGATACGCATCAGATATGGATACCATTCTGATACTCATTTAGATAGCTTCAGATACATTTCAGATACACACCAGATACAGATGCCATTCTAACACTCATTCGGATTCAACTTCAGATACAGTTCAGATACGCTCCAGATACAGATGCCATTCTGATACTCATTCAGATAGCTTTTGATATAGTTCAGATACGCTCCAAACACAGATGCCGTTCTGATACTCATTGTTTCAGCTTACAAATTTCAAAATCAACAATCACTCTGGGATGGCATCTGCAAGCCCACCTCTAACAACCATCTATCATATCTTCGAATGGCAAATCCGCCAACCCTACTATCCAGGCTTTCATCGCGAAGTAACCCTACTATCCAGGTTCCTTCTCCCTTATCTCCAGACAACAGTTTACAACACTGAAAGGCCCAGACCTTACCAGATACGGTCAGTTTCATATTTCCTCAGTAAGTCGCTGTACAACCTAGACCCTAACTAGGTATACATTCTACTTTCACTCCCTTAATCAAGAGTTAATTCCCCAGTAGAGTAATGGACAACCAAAGCTCCTAGATCTTACTCCCTAAAGCGTAAATCAACATTCCTCGGCGAAGTCCTCCTCAACAGCAGGTACAGGAATTCTCACTAAGGAATCTCTTATGCAACCAATCTTTTTTGGATGGCATCTTTAAGCCCATCTCTGATGATTTCCCGTCGCCTTCCAAATGACATCTGTAAGCCCATTCCTGACATCATCAATCAACATTACTTCATACGAGTGCAAATTTCTGGGCACTCTAGTGTTCAATCATCTTCCGCCTTCAGATCATGAAAGGAAGACCAGCCAATCTACATCCTCAGGCTTAAGAAGATTGAATAGGGGCAACTGTTGTACCCCAAAATTTGCCCTCTCATTTCTCAAAGGATCAACCTGGACCCTCAAGTTTGCTTCCATCCAATTTCAAACCATGAATTACAAATTTTCCAAGTAAGTCATTCACAAGGGCAAAATGGTCATTTGCGCACTAAAAAGTCAAACTTTGACTTTTGGATCAAAATCAAGCTTCAAGAATCATATATCATTTAGACATATTGAAATATGAAGTTTGTTTCATCAAGAAATTCAAAAGTCAAAATTCTAAATACTTAGAATTTTTCTAAGTGTTTAAGAAATATGACCAGCTCAAAACTTCTGACCAGATTATCACCATGATGCAAGCTGATTCTGGAAGAACTTCTCCTGGAAATGCTGGAATTTAAAGTTATGAATGTCCAAAGACACGTCCATGAAACTAAAACACTCAGCAAATTCTGGACACTTTCAAGACAGAGATGGGTCAGAACTTCTGGGCCAGTTTTCATAAAGGTTCCGTCATAGTTTACAAGGGCAATTCCAAGAAGGTTACAAAGCATGCTACAAGCTTCCTGGAAAGACTGAGAGTTCCTTCAGAACATGCTGGAGCAAAGGGATTCAAGGATCAGAAGTTAATTGTCTATTTTAAGTCAAGTTGAAGTTGAACTTCTGATCCAGAACTAAGCAATGATGCAGAATATCATGTTGCAGGATTTCTGGGTTGATCAATCTCATCATCATTTAATGCTCACAACCACTTATGGGTCTTTGTTCAAAGGATTTCCCCACATGTGGCATATAAGTACATTTACTGTCTTGGAAAAGCAAACTCTTGTACAAAAGTGTGATGGGACCATGCGTTACTTTTGCTTTGGAAGTTACTTTTCCTTAATTCCTGCTTACAATTCCAGCTTAGGCGTTGCTAAGGCTACTAACCACCATACTTGCTTCAACAGCAAGGCAGCACCCTAGCATGTGATGGTTGCAAGATCTTTGCCTATAAATTGAAAGCCATTGGCCACTGTAAAAGGGTCGAAAATTTGAGAAAGAAAAGCCCGGAATCCCTGCTAAAATTCCAAGAGTCCAAAAAACTGTAAACACAACATACAAAACCTGTTAACTTTTGAACTCCATTTGTTCTCAAGTGTTTCTTGACTAAAATCATCCACACAGTTTCTGATTCACATATTAGAAGCTATTTTAACTTCTGTATTCATACTGCAATACACTCTTCGTCCACCTCCACCTCAAAGAAATCAGAATATCACCCATTGGCTGTTCTAGAAGCTGAAAACTTCCAACCTGCTGAGTGCGTGAAGAAGTTGTTCAGAACATCACCAAATTTCAGGACCAACCTCCAGTTCACAGAATCTTTTCATGCTGCAAGGTAAGCTTTTGCTGACTCTCATCATATTACTTAGGCATTGTCAGATTTTGCATGTTTAAAATACAATGTAGATATTCTGACTCTGATAATGTACATATTCTGAGATTTCATGCATCTTCCTGCCTAAGTAGAGGGAATTCCAGTTCAGAAGCTTCACGAAGAAATTAGGACTCAGAATTAGGATTAGCAAATTCACATTTGCTTCTGATCTATATTGCTGATATTTCTTGCTTCTGAAACATTATGAAACTTGTCATGACTGTTATACGTGTAATTTTTGTTCTGTTAAGAAATGACTAAGTTGCAGATGTTCTGACTAGCATGGAGAGGGAGACGAAGTTCTTCCAGTGGCATCAGAACTTCTGAAAACTTCTTTATTCACAGCTGATCCAGAACTTCTGACCTTCCCTATTTCTATTAACGTTGTTTCTGTTTGTGAAGTACGCCAAGGTCAGAACTTCTGACCTCTCCTATTTCAGCATTTGGCGCTGATCCTGCCTTCCTTCTCTTTGTTATTTTTTACCATCACCTTTATTTTTCATTAATCAAAAACACCAAAAACATTTTACATTTTACATGCTTTATTTTATTTCTTAAAAACAACAAGATCAAAAATATTTTCTTAAACAAAACTTATTCCTTTTCTTAAACAAAACAAGTCCATTTCACATTTTCTTGTACATTATTATCCATTCAATATGGTTGTAATAGTAACTTAGGACTTAATTTTATTTTCAATCCCCATTTGTAAATTTGTACACCCCATCCCCCCAATGATTGTAATAGCGTAGAATCTTTATTTTTTGCACTTTTTATTGCTTTCATATAATGCTAGTAATTAGGGTGTATATGGCAAGACATCAAATTGACAAATAGATCACCCTAATCAAGACTAAAATGCATGAAATCAAACACACTTGCACACTAGCACCCTTAAGGTTAACTCCACTTGATGCCTAAAAATGGTCATGTTACGCATGTGGGGTGTCTTAGCAAAACCAATCGAAATACAAGATCATAGTCCCTCGATGACGCTATTTAAAGTTGCCTTACAAATGATCTCGGTCCCTAAAAGAAAATGCTAAGATACCTTGCAACATTGCTTTCTATGACTATACAAACGTCCCAACGTCCGTCCCTTCACATCCAATGATGGGGCTTCTCACCAAAATAATGGTGAGATAGCAACATCTAAAGGAGGAGGAAAAGAGCATCTAAAGACCTTTTGAGTAGGTAGATTCGCTCCTAGTTGCTCTCTTGCTCACAACAAAAACATTATATACACTGACACTCTCACTTTGAAATATTTTCAAAAGACAACATTTTGTATGCGTTCTTATAGAGACGAGAATCATTACAAAGAAAACCCTTAAGATAAGCAGTAAGCATAGTTTAAACACACCCATAAGATAGATAACAAGAGTGGATACCGTAGATTACTACGGGCGTGTGGGGTGCTAATACCTTCCCCTCGCGTAACAGACTCCCTTACCCGATCTCTCGGTCGCAAGACCGTGACTTCTCCCTTCTCAGGTTTTATCGATGTTTACCTTTCCCTTCATGTGGGATAAAATACATTCGATGGCGACTTCATTGTTTGATGATTTTCATCCGGTTGTTTCAGCCGACACATAATGTTAAAAAATTGATTTTTCCTCTCTTTTACCGTGTTTTTACATATTTCACATATTTTCTTCATAGCTATTCAATATGGTTGTAATATTTAAGCTCTTATTTCATCCCCATTTGTAATTTGTACCCCCATCCTCTAAATGGTGTAATAGCGTAGGATTTTAATTTCCACAAATTTGTCGCTTTCAAATATCCACAAACACATTTCAAACAAAGAAATTTTTCAAAAGTGAGCTAGCAAGCAACTAAGAGCCCATAGATAACTATGGGTGAAAAGGGTGCTAACACCTTCCCTTTTCATAACCTACCCCCCGAAATCAAGAAAATATTTCAAAGGTCTTTCCTATTCTTTTCACCCTTTCCTTATTGGGTAAAATAAAAGTCGGTGGCGACTCTTGATATCTGCAGTAATTGCGATTAAACGCAAAACACTCCAAGTCAGTTCTTCCATTGTATTACAGTGTCTTTCTATGCTTCCGGTTTCATCTAAGTCAAAGGATTTCCTCAAGGGTTTTAGCTTTGCACTTTAAAAACAAGGTGTTTGTGGATTTAATTACTAAAGCTTTGAGCCATGGCACGAGATATGAAATTGTGGGTTCATTCTTGATCAAGGAAATCTCGTCGTTGTTTGTTGAATTAAGATTAAAGTTAGGAGTTCATTGAGGAGGTACGTGTGATTTAGATTTGAAGTTTGATTTGAATTCAAGATGTTCGAATGTAGAAGGTGGTTGATTGGATCAAAGTTGGCAAAGAGCCTTAAGTATTGGTCGTGTGAATTTCTTGGAAGGTAAGGTACAAATTACAGAGTCTTATTTCAAATCGAAGTCCATTCGTATTACAAAGATGTTCATTGTTATTCAAGATTAAAGTTCATATGAATTCAAAGTTTATTCAAACTCTTTCATTCATAATTCAAACAAATGATATCCAATTCCATTCAATTTCATTCAAGTGTAACAATACCTTACAAGAAAATTTGATGATTTCATGGCTTCAAGCATTTTTACCATAATTCCTTAAAAATTAAAGTTTCAATACTTTGTCATTTAAACTCCATCCATAAATTTCACCACCCTACATTTCAAGCTTAATTAAAATTCCTCTTTGTTCATTCGCCAAAAAAAAGGCAAAGTTCATCATTATCAAAAACTCATGTTCATTACACATTTCATTCAAAAGAAAGACTAAACATTCAAGAAGTTCTTATTAAAAGTTACCACATTCAAAGTCTATTACAAATTGTATCCAAAATACATTCTAAAGGATATTACAAATAGTGATGCAATGTTTAAAGAACATGTGAAAATTGTCTTCAAGCTTGCGATTACCTATGCTCCAACTTCAAGTGTCTTCAAGCTACAACAAATCTTGCCAGACTTCACCACTTGTTAACCAAAATTAAAACCAACCCTGTCGCAAATTCCAAACAAAAAAAGGGGGTTAACAAACAAAAACTATGCTAACTTGAAATTTTGATCAACCAACATCCAACTCATGTTCATCAAAAAAAGAAGAATAAGAAGGCAGTTTTAAAAAAGCAAACAGTACTGACCCTACATCAGTTTCAAAAAAACAGAAAGAAGATCACAAAAAGAATCAGTATCTGGTACCTCGTGTTACAGGCCTGTGTACTCATGCCAAGGTTTTTTCGTAATCATGAGCTAGTAGAAAATCACACACCATCAAAATAACCATTCAATGTGCTTCAATCATCCGCAACACGACTTCTGCGACTTTATGCTTCAACCATAATAAAACCTGCATATAACCAGTAAATAAACCAGCACGTATCAGTTATACACAAACCAGATCCAAACAATTAACAATTAATTCACGCGTATCCCCTGTGGAAAAATACCAAAATGGTCTACTATTCATCATCACAAAAAAAACATCTCAGCATCTGTGATTAATCCGTAAACCATTTTACCCACATCAGTTCACCATGTTATCCTGCAGAAAAATTCAACCAATCTTTATCACAATAGCTCAATTCATAAGAAAATCAGAGAAGATATAAAAGGCAATGAGGAAACCAGAAAAAGCATAAATAAAAATCAAGGAATTAGCGGAAAAATAGGAGGCATGTCAGTTTGCAACAGAAAACTAGCTAACTAACTGCTCAGCATAAGCCTATTCAACCATCTTGCTAATTGACTTTTTTTTCTAACTCAATAACTAACTTTCATTCTAACAGAATTTTTTAACCCGACTAACTCGATAACAGAACAAATTTCCAGCGCATCCTAAAAGAACTAACCGGACTTAACTAACCTCCTAATTGTTTTCTAACTTCCTCTAACAACTCTAACCATCTCCAATATAACAGAATAAAAATAGAAAACTCACCAGAATTTTTTCATTCTTCATTTCTACAGAAAAAAACACTTCAAAAATATATTTTTCTCTCATTTGCATCCTCGTCGTGCTTCATCTTGAAAAATCACACAAAATCCAGAGAATCACCACAGAAACTTCACGAAAAATTCTGAGTTCTCTCTGAACTGCAGCATAATCTTCAAACGACTTCACTCTCCTCAATCATCATCGACCTCTGAACAAAACTTCATGCATCAATTTCTGCAAATTCAACGTGAATCCGCAGCCTCTTCAATCTTCATCATCACACTTCTTCTTGGTTCTTCAAGAACTTCGATCTTCTTCCGCAACAACGCCATTCCATCAACTTGATTCTCGATCATGTTATAGCGACAATAACAACAACCACTACATCACACATATGTATTCAATTGCATCAACAATCTGCAGTTTCAACATCAACACATCATCATAACGCAAACAGAAAAGAAATCAGAGGAGAAATCACATAATCAAGAATGCACAAGATTGAGTTTATTACCAGAAACATGCATTAGTGTATCTTTCTTCACCAAACAAGAGCCACTAGAGCTGCTCTGGTAGAGCTTCTGTAAATCAACCTCTCGCCTTATGTCTCAATCTATCACTTCATTACTTGAGCATACAACAAACAAAGCACACAGAAATAACACTGAAGAAGGACATAACAAGGAGTTCGCAGAAGAGAAAGAAGGGACGGAGTAGGACGAAGAAGAAGAAGAAAAAGTTTAGCGAAGAAGAAAGGGAAACTAAGGAAGCTTACTTTTACTTTCATTCTCTTGGATTTCTCTGAACCTTTTTTGTTAATGCCACAGTTGAAGAGCCATCGAAGCGACTCCGACAGGGTTCATCACTTTTTAGATTAATAAGTTGGAGGAAGATCGGGATAAATGAAGCAGAGATTATGATTCGAAGGAGAAAGCCACAGGCGATGGTGTGTTCAATTTAATGTCACTTCTGCAGTCGACATAGTGGCGAAGGTTAAGCTGAGAGACAGATACAAATGTTAGAGATGGGGGTTGTTCTGAACTTCAAAAGAGGTGGAAAGTCACATAAACATGTTGGAACGCACAATTTTTAACTCTTTTTTACTTTTAATTTTTTTTTGTTTTTATTGCTCTTGATAAAATTTGAGAATCAAATAAACTGGGCTGGGCCTAAACTGTGTACTTCATAATACCCCCAGCGTTACTTTGTGCGACACGCTAGATTGAGCCTTTTTGGTCCATTTTTTTAATCCAAACAAAAACAAACTCCCTCTTAAGCCCGTTTTTGTGATAAAAATACTTTACGGACTGGGCTTAGAACTAGAATTGGGATTGCTATGCAGTAGCATTGTGTACATTTTGCACCCGCTAGGACTTTTTTTAATTTGAAAATTTTGTTGAATAAAGTTGTTAATTGTTTGGATTTGTTCTATTTTCTCATGACAAAAAATCATAAAAGTAATAAAAACTTGTTAGATTTTTAATTGGTTTTAGAAATTAATTAGTACATGCTTATACTTCGATTATTATTTCCTTGTTATTTCTGACTCATTCGTTGACATGTGCAAGGCATTTCAAGAGGAACTTTCGATCGTTTATTTCGATTGAAAAGCATTTGCATTCCACTTTATTTGTGGATTTGAGATTCGCTTCCAACGCGATTTATCTTGATTCTCATTACATGAGAAATATATTTTGCTTGTGTTTTTGTCTGGATTGTGAATTCCCATGCAGGTGTACTATTTGTGATACACATGCTCCTGATGCACACATTGCGCATGTGATTTATTTTCACATTGCCTATTTCTGACTAGTCTTTGTTGTGGATGTTATCTTTCTTGAAGATCGTCGAGTTTCTTTGTTTTGATACATTTTGCTACTGATCAATATCTGTTTGGTATTTTCCCTTGTTTATCTTATTTCCGTACTTTACCGCTTTTCTATATATCATGAGAAGTAGGAATTTTACTGCTTTCTAGATATCATGAGAAGTACGAAATAAAGAGCATGTGCTTGAAGTCGTTGTTTAAAGTCCTGTAGCAGACACCGCTTTCTATATGTTATTTGAGTTTGTTTAAAATCCTACCTTTGAAGTAGATATTATGTATGTGTGCTTACATTTGTGCCCGCCTTATATTACAGATGATAAGTCCTCAAAAGGAGGCAAGCGGGAAGTGTCCGAAATCGTCCCCTGCAAATTCTAGTCCATGTCATCCTTAGCTCACATTGTACGTCGATGCTTCTGAGTCGTGCAGATCTTGTGTATCGAGTCGGTCATACGGAGAAGGGTTCGCAACCAAGCTCCACACTTTGTCAGGAGTTTGCAATGGCCATTACTGATACTCCGCTACCTGCTTGTTTGCTTTGAGTGATCTGCTCCCCTTAGCTAAAGTATTTCTTTTCTTTTTTATTTCATCTGTCTCCCGCTTGTTTGCTTCGGGTGATCCACTCGCGTTAGCTAAATCATTTCTCTTGTTTCCCCCATCCATTTGAGTCAATATACACTACTTATGTTTGTGCGCTTCTGCCAAAACGCTTTTTTGCTTATTTGTTTTCTATAGCATGTTTCCCTTAGGATCGCTTGATTAGAGTAGCTTTCGAGCTAGACATTAGGATAGGTATCCATGCATGCTAACATAGGTTAGAGATTTCCCTTTCAAAACTTAACCTTAGGGTCAATCATTGTATGATAACATTAGGCATAGATTTAGGATAGTCTCCCTTAGATGTTTTTTCTTCCTTTTGCATCCTTGCATTAAGACTAAAACTCATTTTTCTTTAAAAGAGCATAAAACATTTAACAAATTTTAAATCCTTCTTTAAGGTAAAAAATATCAACCAATACAAACTCTTTTGTGCCTTCGGGCTTTTCTTTCAAACATTTTCAAAAGAACATGTTAATTCACTTATGTGCTGACGCGTAAGTCCCCAAAGGTCGAGCTACGACAGAAGGCGAAATTAATATTGTTCATTAAAAAATACAAAACAACAAAAACTTTTGAGCCGAACTATTACTGCTCCGATTCCTTAAAAGGGATACGTAGGCATTGGGGTAGGGCCTGAACGAGCATATCTTTATTTTCCCTACATTATTTTATGTTTTCTTTTGCATACATTCCCTCTTTTCATTTTCTTATAGCTCCTAAGCATTAGATTTGAACACACCCTTTGATTAGAACAACAAGAGTGGATACAATAGAGTACTACGGGCGTGTGGGGTGCTAATACCTTCCCCTTGCATAACAAACTTCCTTACCAGATCTCTTGGTCGTTTAACCTTGATTTCACCCTTCTCAGGTTTTTTCGATGTTTACCTTTCCCTTCCCGTGGGATAAAAAACATTCAATGGCGACTTCATTGATTTCATCTCGATAATTTGTTCAGCCGGTTGTTTCAGCTGGCGACTTCACTGGGGAAAGATTGACCAAATGTTGGTCCATCCCGGAGTCGATTCTAGATCTTTCTTTCTTTTCATTGGGTGTTTATTTTTATGCTTTATAGCTTGTTCATTTTGTACATGTTTATTTGAGCATATGTTGAAGAAGTGAAAAACACAAGAAGGGGGGTTGAATTGGAATCACGAAATACAATGGAAAGAACATTTTGATTGTTATCCTGGTTCATTTGAACTCAAACTACTCCAGTCCACCCGCCAAGGTGATTTCGCCTCTCTCCAATGAGGTCTTAATTCACTAATCAATCTTGATTACAAATCTAATTTGACTACTGCCAAAGTCTTCTTGAGTCCAAAACCACAACCCGGTTTTCTCAAGGAAATGTCTAAACAGTTAATTGAATAAATGTGTACAATGGTGTTTCTACTAAAACAGTATCACTAGCAGTGATGTTTTACACAATTTAAGTATGAGTGTCTAAGTATGAAAGAGATTGTTGTGTTGTTGTAGCTTCACGTAATTTCTTATTTTTGTGCGCAGTAGTTCATCACTTGAAATCTTCTTTTTGTCTGCTTTATATAGGCCATGCAATAGTGACATAAGAAGATACTTTTGGTATGCCCATAATATGAGTTAATGAACTTTCTAAACCAGGAGATCCTTGTCTTTTTGTAGCCGATAATTATGATATTGCATTGATAGAATTGTAACGCTTCAGATCTTCTCACGTCATAGGATAAATGTTATCGTTGAGAGTCCTTTACAGCTTGTATCAGAACTTTGCAAATCAGAGTATCAGAGATCCTGTTTCACAGTGCTGGTGTATTCAGAAGTTGTAACAGAACTTCTTCATATAAGTGTGTCACACAGATTTGATGCGTCTGAATTTATCATGGTACTCTCAACTTCTATGCTTGCATAATCAGAACTTCTAGTGATGTTCTGGAAGAACTTCCAGTTGCATCAAAACATCTTTTTCACATCAGAACTTCCTGCATGTAAAGATACTTTATTAACGAGCATATTTTTTCTTTATATCATGTGTTTGTTATCATCAAAACTCTTACTGGGATGTAGAACTAAATTATGTTCTAACAATCTCCCCCTTTTTGATGATGACAAAAACTTGTATATTTTGATGGAATATAAAGAACAAAAAATTAAAAGGCTCCCCCTGAGTAGAATACTCAGATAACGAAAAAATAAAATACTTCCCTGAATATCTTCTGATAGGAGTCAAAATATTCTCCGTTCTCCCCCTTTTTGTCAAGAATCAAAAAGTGGTAAAGACTTTATTTGGCTTGCTCTGACAGAAGTTGCTTGAAAAGTTGTGACATCCTCTTCTGGATACATCTGAGATTCTTTAGAGAGCTTTTGATGCTTCAGAGCCAATAACCTTTTGTTTTTGATTTCCTCTGAAATCTGCAAATCTTTTAAATTTCGGGCTTTGGAACATATGCTTTATTTCCTCCATGTGTAGAGAGAATCCAGAGTCTAGGTGTTAATACTGATGTTTCAACCTTGCTATTAAAAATATCTACAACATAGATGATTTTGTCTTTTGGTACCCATAACGTTTTGGGTCCATGACTGTTAGAGTTTCCAAAATTCTGTTTGAATTTTGGTTTAGCATAAAACGTCTTACCAGTATGTTTTATATCATGTGTTTGCCCAGTAGTGAAGTGAGAATAAAGAGGAGTGCGTTTAATAACCAGATCCTTAACTTTCTTAGGTTGGGATACTTTATGTTTGTATATTATACATATTCCGCCATTTCTGCTAACTCCATAAATCATTGAAGCCATCTTGCTTCTATCTATATTTTTAGCAAGGAATTTCTGAAAGCTGTGGTCATATTCCTTTATGATTGTATCAGGGTTACTAGGAACTTCTAAGACAATTTCCTTCTGAGTATTTTGTAAATCATTTTCAATTTTAAATTTTTTTTCTTTCAACTCAGAGTTTTCTAGTCTCAAATTCTTAGTTTCTTTAGAGTCAGAAACTAGATCCCTTTTCAGGTTCTTGTTTATGACTCGAAGCTTCTGATACCTTTCTAAACTTTCTGACATACACTCCTCTAATTGAGATCTAGAAAAGTTAGAAAATACCTCTTATGATTCTGATTTAGAGGATTCAGAGACATCTGATAAGTTGTCTGTTTGAGCTATATTTGCTTGTTCATCTTCTGATTTTGTTCTGTCTTCATAAGATTCAGAGTCATCCCACGTTGCCATAAGACTTTTCTTCTTCTCCTTAACGAAATTCCTTTTAGGTTGCTCCTTCTGAAGCCTTGGACATTCACTTTTATGGTGACCTTGTTTATTGCATTCATAGCAGGTAATGTTTCTGTTACTAGATTTTCTGTATCCAGAAGATTGTTCAGAGTCAGTTCCTGTTCTTCTGGATTTTCTGAAATTCTTCTACCTGTGCTTCCACAGCTGATTGATTCTTCTTGATAGAAAGAACATTTCTTCTTCTTCTGATGAGGATTCTCCAGAGTTTTCTGCATCTTCTTTTGCCTGCAAATATTTGGTTTCATATTTATTAGATTTCAGAGCGAGAGACTTACCTTGCTTATGAGGCTCATCATCTTCTAAATCTATCTCATGGCTTCTGAGAGAGCTGACAAGTTCTTCTAGAGATATTTTGTTGAGATCTTTTTCCAGTTTGAGAGCAGTGACCATGGGTCTCCATTGTTTTGGTAAACTTCTGATGATCTCCTTTATATGATCAGAAGTTGAGTACCATTTGTCCAGAACTTTTAGCCCAGCAACCAGAGTTTAAAATCTTGAGAACATTGCTTCAATGGTTTCATCTTCTTCCATTTTTGAAGGCTTCATACTTCTGAATGAGCGTAAGGGCTTTGGTTTCTTTTACTTATGTGTTACCTTCATGCGTCATTCTCAAAGAATCAAACATGTGCTTTGTTGTCTCTCTATTTGTGATATTTCCATACTCTGAATATGAGATGGCACTCAGGAGAATAGTTTTGGCCTTGTGATGATTTTTGAAGTCTTGCTTTTGATGATCTGCCATCCTTTTTCTGTCAATCTTCTGATCTCTTTCATCAACAGGATGTATGTATCCATCAGTTACCATATTCCAGAGGTCAGCGTCATAGGCTAGGAAGAAACTTCTGATCATATCTTTCCAATAGTCAAAATTTTCACCGTCAAATATTGGAGGGCTGCTGCTGATGTTCTGACTTGTTCCCATCATAGTGTTTTTCCTCCTTGGATCTTTTTCTGACACGGTTAAGTGTTTGCACCCAGATCTAGGTCTCTGATACTAATTGAAGAAGTTAAAAACACAAGAAGGGGAGTTGAATTGGAATCACAAAATACAATGGAAAGAACACTTTGATTTTTATCCTGGTTCATTTGAACTCAAACTACTCCAGTCCACCCGCCAAGGTGATTTCGCCTCTCTTCAACGAGGTCTTAATTCATTAATCAATATTGATTACAAATCTACTTTGACTACTGCCAAAGTCTTCTTGAGTCCAAAACCACAACCCAGTTTTCTCAAGGAAATGTCTAAAGAGTTAATTGAATAAATGTGTACAATGGTGTTTCTACTAAAACAGTATCACTAACAGTGATGTTTTACACGGTTTAAGTATGAGTGTTTAACGATGAAAGAGATTGCAGCGTTGTTGTAGCTTCACATAATTTCTTCTTTTTATGCACAGTAGTTCATCACTTGAAATCTTCTTTTTGTCTGCTTTATATAGGCCATGCAATAGTGACATAAGAAGATACTTTTGGTATGTCCATAATATGAGTTAATGAACTTTCCAAACTAGGAGATCCTTGTCTGTTTGTAGCCGTTACTTATGATATTGTATTGATAGAATTGTAATGCTTTAGAGCTTCTCACATCAGAGGATAAATGTTACCGTTGAGAGTCATTTACAGCTTGTATCATAACTTATCAAATCAGAGTATCAGAGATCCTGTTTCACAGTGTTGATGCATTCAGAAGTTGTAACAAAAATTCTTCATATAAGCGTGTCACACAAATTTGATGTGTCTGAATTTATCATGGTACTCTCAACTTATATGCTTGCATAATAATAACTTCTAGTGATGTTCTGGCAGAACTTCAAGTTACATCAGAACATCTTTTTCACATAAGAACTTCCTGCATGTAAAGATACATTTATTAGCGAGCATATTTGTTCTTTATATCATGTGATTGTTATCATCAAAACTCTTATTGGGATGTAGAACCAAATTATGTTCTAAAATATGTTTGCATTGTATTTTATCGCTTTCCATATATTGGTGAAGCTGTTGTGTTGGCTCTGTTTTCATGACTGGATGGGTGTTACAAGAGGTAAAAGGCCCAATACCCAGGCCAAGTGACAACCATAGGAACCCTAGGAATAGAGTGGAACATGAACGGCTAGTTGACTTAGGTTTCACTATTGGCGTCATGTCGTCCATGCTCAGATGAGGTACAAATGAGGGGATATCATTTTCATTTAGGTGATACGGTGATAGTTTTTCAGGAGTACCCTCAATTGTAAGTTACCCGACCTTACCCTGACCTAGTTTTCACCCGTGATTGGAGAGGGACTTGATTATCACAGGTACAGTTGATGACTATGTTTAGATGGTGACTATTTGCTCTGATGGTGACTATATGTTATGTGGGTGACCTGGTTTTCTTTGTTCATAGATTATACAATGGTTATTCATGGTACTTGGTTCTGTTTTTTCTAAAATTTATGTTGAACCTTTGATCCTGTGATATTCTGATTACTCAGTTGATTGATACAACAGTTATCCAGAGGATTATATAATTATTATGCTAAACTTTTGAACCTGCGTTGTTGCACCATGCATTGTGTAGGGATCAAAGTATTTTGGTTGTCAAGTCTCCCTCAAGCTTTGGAAGATTGATTGTATTGACAAGTTGCTCAAGGATGGCCTTATTATCTAAACCTCTGGATCTTTCAAGCCCAAAGGTACCACATATCTCAAGATATCTTACACACCTCATTGGATCATCAGAAGATTGAGTATTGTGTTGTTTCTAAGGAGAATCACATCCTTTGGATTCATCAGTCAAAACTAGGGTTTTGCCCAAGTTGGAGTTATTTGGGTCGAGATGATCCAAGTATTGAATCATCATTCTTTTATCATCATTGGAATCAATTGTGTTTAAAAAGCCTCTCTTGATGCCCAGAGGAATTAGGGGTTTAAAGCTTGACCAATTATCTCCTAGTGTAGAGTGAAAAACTAGGGTTTGAGTTTTAATCAGGGATTCTTTGGAATTTTGATTGGAAACTCTTTCCATAGTCTATATTTGTTTGGAATATCATATGTTTGAAGTTTTGATCATCAATTTTGAAGAGAAGTGGTTCAATTGAATCAAAGGGGCAAAACAATCATTTTACTCAAAGTCAACAAAGTCAAAGTTGACAAAGTGTACTTTAGGTCAACATGAATCATTTGATATGTATTTTCATGTGGTATGATGATTGATGATTTATTTTGATGAGAATTGCAAGTTTAAGAGGTTACTTGGATTTGAAGTTATCTTGGTGATTGAAAATTTCACTAAGTGTTCTTGATTTAGACCTGACTTTACAAGGGCATAACTTTCTCATTTTTCAGGGGATTTTTATGGTTCCTTTTGCCAATTGAACATGGGAAGAAGATCTACAAGGCTCCACAGAGGACAAAAAACACGCTTCTTACTCAAAATCAAAAGTTATGAGCCTTTGAAGTTCAAGGCAAGTTGAGCATTTTTTGGGGCAATCTTGGGGAACTGGCCAGGTAAGGCAAGGCATTTGGCCTAGGCAATTCATCAAACAGTTGGTGACACGCCTATAATTTTTTATTCAAGGAATAATTCAAAAATGTGCCTCGTGCACTTTAAAGAAGGCTATGAAAGCTTCTCATTAAACTTGGAATCTATCAATTTGGTTTAAAATCGAAGAGGTTGTAATTTGAGGAAGTTGGATGTTGAAACCATGGATTCGAATGGCTTTCTTTGATTTCCTACAGTTTGGACCATTCGAAGTGGATTGGTGGGCTGGTCGAAGCCTCTTGCTTCCTACTTTGTTCTTCTTTAGTTTGGACATTCGAAGCATTATTTTGAAGGCTAGTCGAAGCCTCACTTTTCTCTCTTTGTTTGGATATCCAAGGTGCCATCTTGAGGGATGGTCGAAGCCTCTTGCATCTTACTTTGTTCTCTATTCATTTGGACATTCAAGGTGTCATTTTAAGGGCTGGTTGAAGCCTCTTGCCTTTTACTTTATTCTTCTTCAGTTTAGACATTCGAAGCATTAACTTGAAGCCTGGTCGAAGCCTCACTTTTCTCTCTTCGTTTGGACATCCAAGGTGCCATCTGGAGGGCTGGTCGAAGCCTCTTGCATCTTACTTTGTTCTCTCTTCGTTTGGACATTCAAGGTGTCATTTTGAGAGCTGGTCGAATCCTCTTGCTTTTTACTTTGTTCTTCTTCAGTTTGGACATTCAAAGCATTATCTTGAAGGTTGGACGAAGCCTCACTTTTCTATCTTTGTTTGGATATCCAAGGTGCCATCTTGAGGGCTGGTCGAAGCCTCTTGCTTCTCATTTTTTTCTCTCTTCACTTGGATATCCAAGGTTCCATCTTGAGGGCTGGTCGAAGCCTCTTGCTTCTCATTTTTTTTCTCTCTTCGTTTGGACATTCAAAGTGTCACCTTATAGGTTGGTTGAAACCTCATTCCTGCTCTCTTTGTTTGGACCATTCGAAGTGACCTTATAGGTTGGTTGAAATCTCATTCCTGCTCTCTTTGTTTCCTCTCAATTTAGACCAATCAAAGTGTTATCTTAGGCAGGCTAGCGCGCGCAGTTTAGGGCAAGTTGGCTTGAGTTGTCCAAGAATCCTAAGCCTCATATCTGGCTCATCCCTTCATCATTCCTTTCGAACCTTAGCTTGTTTCAAAGCTTAGAATGTGTTCTTTAATTGGATCAAGGAAAATTTAAGAATGCATGAACAAATTCTCTATGGCCTCAAGTAGGAATCAACTGATCTTTGGTGCACGTGTGGGTTGCAGATTTGGTGCACCCTTCGATTCTGTTTATTTTTAGGATTGATATTGCACACGCTTGGCACGAATTACACACTTCGTTTCTTACTTCTTTTGGCCAAACAATCACACTTTCCTTTCCTCCACACGCTTTCTACATTTTTTCCAAAATTGGTAACTTTCACCTCAAGAAAAATCACACCATGTGCAATCCTTGCCACCTCACCCCTTCACGCTTCACTCACCTCATCTCATTTACCTCTGAGCTCATCAAAATGCAGCATAAAAAGGCCAAATAACAAACAAAATGCAAGCACATGATCTCACATTTCCATTTGCCTGTTTTGGCCAAATTACCCTCCAACGGATTTCTATGAGTTATTACCCTATTGCCCTCACTCTAAACACTCTATATAAACACTACATTACTCATTCAAAAAGGAGGAAAATGAGGAGAAGAACGAAAGGATGCATTGGAGGAAGTTCAGATCTAAAACCACTTTCTCCCTCAAAAATACATTTCTTCAATTCTCCCATTTTGCTCGTGCGTTTTGAGTGATTCTTCTTGCATTCTCTTCTCCAAGTGTTAAGGATTATAGGTCGAGGCTTTGTTTGCGGTTGGAGTGAAGGAGACAGTAGATACACTTTTGCCTCAAAGAAATGAGTATGTGGTATTGATCTGAACATTGAGCCCTAGCATCTGTTTTTCGTGTGTTTCTGGTTAGGGCTAGAGGTTGAAGACGAAGCGTGTAACCTTATGATTGGTCCATTTGAATTTTTGCATTTATTTCAATTTTGTTTTATAACTTGATTTTCCTGATTTTGTTTCTTGCTCAAAAATGGTTGAAAAATTCTGAAAATATTCATGAAAGCTAAAAATAATATTTCTGACCTTGTGTATTTTTTTTTGGAATTTTTGAAACTGTCTTGATTGGTTTAAAAATTTGTGTGTTTAATTAATTGTTTTTTTAATTTTCAATTTTATTTTGACATTTCCTTTACTCCAAAAATTCTACAAAAAATCATTGAAGCTTATTTTTAATTCTAATATTTGAATATAATTTTGTTAGAATATTTTCATGAATTTTGATTAGAATTTTATTTTAAAGATGTGAATATTTTGTTTAATTGATTAGTTGCTTGAATTTGAATTTAGTTATGACTTTTCTTTAATTCTAAAAATATGAAAAAATAATTTTTATGATCTTTGAAGTTTTCTTTATTTTTGTATGATTTTAGTTCAAATTATTTAGAATTTAAACTTAATTGATCAATAATTAAGTTTATTTTCTAAGTAATTAGGGTTTTGATAATCCCCTTGTTTGATTTGATTCCAAAAGCCAATTTGCTTTTAGTTTCAATTGTATTCAGCTCTTGTTTTAAGTTCATAGATGGATTGAGGATCTCAAAAGTATTTTTCTTGAATTAATTGATGAGGTTTGGTATTTTCCACTAATATTTTTTGGAAACTTGCCTAGATTGGTGGTTTCATCAACTATTTTTGATGTTTGAAGTTTATTTGATCATTTCTTCAACCATCAATGAACTTAAGACTTTCTTCCTGACTTCTATACATCTTGAAGATGTTGATAAAGTTTTTGTGTGAATTATAGAAGTCCTTTCCTATTTTTGATGAATTTTCAAAGTGAAAGTGTCCAATTGATGTTGCATATCTTGTTGCAATTTATTGGATGGCCAATGAACTTGTGTGAGGCCTATAATTTGACACTTAATAATCATGTTGCTTATGTTTTCCTCACACCAATTCAAATCAATCCACTTGATTTCTCATAATTGGTTGATGAACCATTTTGATTCATGCTTCATAAGCAATGTTTTCTTTGTGTTTTAGCTTTGAACTTTGAACTTTTGACTTATTGAGGTCATCAAATAACCAATGATAACATGTTTAGGAATGATACATCAAGGATAGTCTCATAAAGACTTGAGATCACTTGACCTTTTATGCTTGAACCAATTTCATTCATATATGAATTTGATGTTCCTTTCTACTTTCCTTTTGAATCTTTGAGGTATATTAAATGCACTTGTGCAACATGCTTTAGAATTAACATTTTAAACTCTCGATCATATCCTCAAAGCATGTTATAATCTTGATTTCAAGTCTTTGAATGGTTTAAGTCTTCTAATTTGGTATTTGTTTGAATTCCTTGCCTTGCTAACTCGTGATCCAAGCTTTGTGATACATTTTGTGGTACCCATCTTTTGTTATGCTTGTGAACCATGATGAAATGAATGAGTATGCATGTTAAGTGTTTGCTACTGACTTCTAAATTCTTTTATTGTATTCTTCTCTTGCTCCTTTGATCCTTGATTGATATTTACTTGTCAATTCAACATGGTGACAGGAAAGCAGCAACAATTCTTTAGTTTTGACCCAGTTGTTGTTTGAGTTTGCTTAATGCTTCTTACATATATTACCCTTGATGTTTGACATCATATTCATTTTACATTCTAATGATTATATCATCATTGATCCTTTACTGGTTCATCATTTCTCTCTGGAATCACTAATTTGTCTGTTGAATGTGCGAGGTACTCTGAGGAAAATTTCTTTCATTTAGACTTGGTATTGTAGTGTTCCACTTTATTTATGGAACACAATTGGTTATGTTTGCACTGTTCTTGTGCTTGATATATTTGTCATTAGTTTGCAGGATATATATATATATATATATATATATATATATATATATATATATATATATATATATATATATATATATATATATATATATATATATATATATATATATATATATATATATATATATATATATATATATATATATATATATATATATATATATATATATGATTGTGAATGTTATAGTCTTGCTCTTGAAGCCTCAGTGCATATATTTGATGGCGTGATTTCTGAATTGACTTGTTTACTGATGCTAGCTTCCTTGAAGTTCTATGGGTTTCTTTTTTTATTGCTTGCTCATTTGCTACGGATAGTTATCCGGTTGTTATTGCACTATTTCCCTTTTACTATTTCCACTCCTCATTGCTTTCTATTGCATGATGGGACCTCCTTTGTTGATATATGTCAGGAGTCCGTCTGATTTATTTAAAGACCTGTTTAAGGCGATTCTGCATATGAACCTTGCTTGCTACTCGTGGTTAGACACTTGCTTGTTTACCTATTTGGTATTTACCCTGTTCCCTTAGGATTGCTCGTGTAGGGTTAGTCCTCGAGCTATACCTTAGGATAGGAATCCATGTATGCTAACATAGGGTAGAAACTCCCCTCTTTCATCCTCAACCTTAGTATCAATCATTATATGATAACATTAGGGATAGTGATAGGCTAGTTTCCCTTAGTTATTTTTTTCCTTTCTTTGCATAATGCACCTTAAAACTAAAACTTCTTCTTGGCAAATCATAAAATATCTCCAATAAACTCAAATCCTTCTTCAAGGTAAAAAATACAAACCAATCTTATTTGTTTGTGTGCCTCTTGGATTTGTTTAAATTGATTTTTAGCCATCTTTGCCATGTTATTCACATATTCTTATCCGATGCTTCGCCATCGCACATTCTTTTAACCGATGTTTCTCCATTGCACATGTTTGCTATCCTACTTTAGTTATCAATATCATTGTTAGGTGTGATGTTTTGTCTTCTGGTTTATTGATGTTTCGCCATCTTTGCCATGTTATCTTCCTATCTCTTAGCTGATGTTTCGCCATCGCACATTTTTCTAGCCGATGTTTCCCCATCGCACATGTTTGTTATCCTACTTTGATTCTCAATATCATTGTTAGGTGTGATGTTTTTTCTTCTGGTTTATTGATGTTTCGTCATCTTTGCCATGTTATCTTCCTAACTCTTAGCTGATGTTTCTCCATTGCACATTCTTTTAGCCGATTTTTCGCCATCTCACATGTTTGTTATCCTACTTTGATTGTCAATATCATTGTTAGGTGTAATGTTTTGTATTTTAGTTTATTGATGTTTTGCCATCTTTGCCATCTTATCTTCCTATCTCTTAGCTGATGTTTCTCCATCGCATATTCTTTTAGCCGATGTTTCACCATTGCACATGTTTGTTATCCTACTTTGATTCTCAATATCATTGTTAGGTGTGATGTTTTGTCTTCTGGTTTATTGATGTTTCGCCATCTTTGCCATGTTTTTCTCCTGTCTCTTTGTCGATGTTTCGCCATCGCACATGTTTGTAGCCGATGTTTCGCCATCGCATATGTTTGTTATCCAACTTTGATTTTCAATATCATTGTTAGGTGTAATTTTTCATCGTCTTGTTTGATATTTTGCTATCATGCTGGCGTTTTACCGCCTTATCTGAGTTTGTGTTGCTCTGCGATGTCTTGTTATCTCTTTTTGCTATTTTTATCATCATTGTTGACATTTTTGTTGTTCTATATGATGTTTTGCTATAATGATTGTTGCTTTTATCTTCTTAACTAAAAAACACAAACCAACCAAAATATATGAGCCGAACTGCAGCTGCTCTGATTCCTTAAAAGGGATACATAGGCATTGGGGAAGGGCCCGTGCAAGCACAACTTTTATTTTCCCTACATTCATTTTCTCTTTTCTTTTGCATGCATTCTCCGTACAGCCTAGACATATATTTTACACACCCATTAGATTAGACAACAAGAGTGGATACCGTAGAATACTACGGGCATGTGGGGTGCTAATACCTTTCCCTCACGTAACAGACTCCCTTACCCGATATCTCGGTCGCAATATCGTGATTTCACCCTCTTCATGTTTTATCGATGTTTACCTTTCCCCTCTCGGCAGGATAAAAGACGTTCGGTGGCGACTTCTTTGATATTTCATATATTATATCGGATGACGGTTCGGCCAGGTTGTTTCAGCTGGCGACTTCACTGGGGACAGATTTACCTATTGTTGGTCCATCCCGGAGTCGATACTAGCTCTAGTTTGTTTGTTTCTTTGGGTGTTTATACTATTTTCATATGTTTCCGCATGCATTTTACTGCTCTCCATATATTTGGTTATCTGCTTTGCTGGCTCTACTATCATGTTGGGTGGGTGTTACAAGAGGTAAAAGGCCCAATACCCAGGTCAAGTGAGAACCATAGGAACCTTAGGAATAGAGTGGAACATGAACGACTAGTCGACTTTGGTTTAATAGTGTGATCATGTCATCCATGCTCAAATGAGAGTACAAATGGGGTGCTATCATTTCACATAGGTGTTTCGACGATAGTGGCTTCAGGCGTACCCATGATTCTAAGTTACCCTTGCTTACCCTGACCTAGTTTACACCTGTGAGCGGGGAGGGAATTTTGATTTTTACAGGTATCGTTGGTGACTCTTTTCTGTTGGTGACTAAGTTTCTAAAAAAGGAATGACTGGTTATTTTACAAAGTTCTGGATCTTGGTTTTCTGGCATATTCAGAATAGCACAACAGATACCTTGATTCCTATGTGTTTGCATCACCTCATGGCATATTTATTTTCTATAAAAAATTCAAGAAAAAGTATGTATGTCTAATTCACATATGCATGTTATTTCCAGGGTACTTAGAAGTTGTCATCAGGATGAAAACAACATGAGCACAAGTGCAGAAACTCTTAGGAAGAAGGTTATCTACCAGTTTGTGTTTTATGGGGGTCGACTGAGAGAGTTGGGAGCCCTGGTGAATGGTCCGAATGAAAGCATCTTCAGGAAATGGTATGTGAACTTGTTACCACTAGTGAATGATTTTTATGACGAGCGGGCGTTAAGAGTTCTTCTTCAGTTCTACGATCCACAGATACATCGTTTTACTTTCTAAGATTATCAGCTAGCACCAACTCTTGAAGAGTATGCATATATTCTTAATATAAAGGTCACAGACAATATTCCTTTTACTCAAGTACCTGAAACTCCCAATTACATGGTTATTGCTAAAGCTCTTTATTTAACCGTTAGCAAAATGGAAGGCAATTAGATCAAGAAATGTGACATGCAGGGTATTTCTCAGGATTATATGATAAACAAAGCTAAGGGATTTGCAGAAGAAGGAAAGTGGATGGATTTTAATGCATTATTAGTCTTGTTAATTTATGTTTAGTTCTCTTACCTGTGGTAGAAAGGTTGGTGGATTTGGAAGCAATTTGTGTCTTTATGAATGACAACCCGGTACCAACATTGTTAGCTAATACTTACTATATTATTCACTCTCGGCATGGTAAGAGAGGGGATGTGGTATGCGGTATGGATTTACTTTACAAGTGGTTCATGATGCACTTACCTACCAAGGGACCGTTTGTCGAAATTGTTGATACATCTCTTTGGGCCCTACAGATCATGGGGCTCACTTCTTACGACATTGTCTGGCACAACATGGGAATTCTGAAGGAGTTCATTACAAGTTGTGGTGAGTTTCCTAACATTCCACTCATCGGAACCAAAGGTTGCATCAACTATAATCCCATCTTGGTACGGCGTAAATTTTGATTTGTAATGACAAATGGACCTACTGAGTGGGAAGTTAAGGAAACCGTTTATTTCGGAAAAGGAGGAGATGCTGCTATGTTTGAAAGACTGAAGATCGCCTGGAAACACATTCATCAAAAGGGAAAGCTTTCTTTTGATAGAGGTGGAGGTGTGGCTCTTGACGCTTACTCAAAATGGATTCAGAGTCGGGTAAAGGTGTTGTTGTTGCCTTATAAGATGGAAAAACCATTGTACCTGCAGCCTGTGTATGATCTGGAGGATGATTATCTTTCTCATGGCAGGATGTCTTCTAAGCATCCCTAGTCGGGAGAATCCGAAGTTGTACCAATGACGTGCCTCAAAAATGCCAAAGTCGAGAATATTAAGCTACAAGCTGATCTGGAAGATAAAAATATTGAGCTATCCTTTGCTTTACAAGAAAATAAAAGACTCTGGAGGGAGAATCGGGAGAAAGATCATCTACTAGAGGGTCGCAGCGCATGTGAACGGTTAAAGAGGTCAAGGATCGAGAATTACAGCTTAGCTATTCTTCGGGATAATGCACTTTTGAAAAATCAACAAAGGATTAAGAGTCTTTAAGTAGCGGAAGTGAAGTTAAGAGCATGTCATGGCAAAAAGGTTAAAGAATTAGAAAGGTAACTTACTGAAGTCAGAATGCAAGATCAGAAGCGCGAAGAGCAGATGGCTCGTGTGATGGAAAAAAATGCTAAGCTCAGAAATCAAATAGAAGAATTAGAGAGTGCACCTATACTATTTCTTTGCCAGAATGCAAAAAAAATGTGATCATTTATTGGAGCAATGTCAGTACTTAGAAGAATAATTATTCCAAAAGGATGTAGTGATTAAAAGCCTTGTTAAAGAGCGGGACTGCCCAAGAACAAGACAGCTATTTCAAGAGACCGAGTGGAGCTAGGAGCACTTCCAATATGAGGGACCTTTATTTCATGTTGGGATGGGGGACCTACCCCTTTGATTTTTATCATTTCTTCGTTTTTGTTAAAATGATCACCACCAGTCTTGTTGGATGGGATCTTTTTTATCTTGTACAAATTCCGTGGATTTTAAGAGTTGATGTTTTTGTAAATAAAGAAGTTTGTTATTGCACTTGTATCTTTATTTTGTCATTTGTCTTTTATCGTGCTTGGTTGTTATTCCTAATGGTTGAAAAAACTTATAAATGTCTGGAAATAACAAAAACATATCATGCATATCATACATCTTATACATTGTAGGTCATCTCAGGATAATTTTCTCATCTTAATTCTACTTTTCTTATTCAGAATTCAAGATGACTACTCATTGGTATTCCACCAGAAACAATTTTCCAAGACAGATGGAACAAGTTCAAGATGAACTTGCTGAAATAAGAGCCTAGATGGCTACTCAGATGACCCAATTCATGGAAGTCATACTAATGTGAATCGTCGACAGGAAGAATTGGATGCCATTGTCAACAATCAACACCACTATCCAGTGGATGATGGGAATCAAGGGCTCTATCAGGACATTTCTGTTGGACTGGGAGATGTACAAGACCAGCCCGTCGGGAAACCTTTCTTGTGCAACATGGGGCAATTTCCCCCGTCTCTAGGACCTCGTCTTGTGGGGAACCGAAGAGATAATATGGGTGGTGTAAGAAATTGTCAAGAGCAGGACTTTGAGTTTGATCAGGATGAAGATCAGTTCTCTGTACGGTGTTCTGAGCCGGAAGTTTAGGTTAAGGATAAAAGGTATCCGTTGTTGGAAGAGAGTTTGAAGGCTGTGGAAGGGCAATGAGTCCTTGGTATGGATGCTAATGATTTTGGGCTAGTATCTGGGGTGAAGGTTCCTCCAAAGTTCAAAACACCGGTCTTTGAAAAGTATAACGGTTCGTCATGTCCCATTACTCATGCAACTGCTTATTTTCGGAAGATGTCGGTGCATACTAAGGATCAGGGGCTCTTGGTTCATTTCTTCCAGGATAGCCAATATGGGGCATCTCTAGAGTGGTACATAAAGCTGGAAAAGACCCATATTTGATGCTGGAATGATCTTGCTCGTGATTTTGTCAAACACTATCAGTACAATGTGGATATGGCGCCTCATCGCACTCAATTACAGAATTTGTCCCAGGGACCAAAAGAATCTTTCAAAGAATACGCTCAGAAGTGGCGTGAGTTGGATGCGAGGGTTTAACCTCTACTCATGGAGCAAGAACTCGTTGATATGTTTATGAGTACCCTGCAAGGGCCGTTTTATGATCACATGATAGGAAGTGCTTCAGCAGGGTTTGCGGATTTGGTTATGGCTAGTGAAAGAATTGAGGTGGGTTTGAAATTAGGGAAGATTCAAACCAGTGGTTCTAGTGGTTCACCAGGGGATGGTAAGAAGACATTCAATACTTACCCCAAGAAAAGAGAAGGTGACACAAGTGCGGTTTACTCTCAAAGAGGAAGAGGAGAGGATCGTCAACACCAACAAATCAATGTTGTTTTTATCCCTGTTAATGCTCCTCCACAACAGAGACAGAATCTGGTGCCCCAACAACAAAGACAGCAAGATGATCCTCGTCAATATAATAATAAACAACAAAGACAGTTGAGAAAATTCGACAGTATCTCTTACCGAAGCACTCCACCATTTGCTCGATTTGAAGTTGATCAGTTTGAGAAATATGCCACCACCCCCTGAAAGACTTCCTCCTAATTATGATGCTAACGCAAGATGCGAATTCCATTTTGGTGGAGTTGGTCATTCTACTGACAATTGTTTTTCGTTGAAGTGCGGAATACAAGACTTGTTGGATGCTAAAGCAATTGAGTTTACTCCAGTGACTGGTCCAAATGTTACCCAAAACCCAATGCCTAGAAATGGAGGGGTTGTTGTTAATATGATTGATGATAATGGAGAAATGCTGAATTTAGTTATGAATGTGGAACAAGTAACTACTCCATTGTGGTATGTTAAGAGGTATTTTCTTGACAATTATATTTTCTTAGGATGTGCTTTAGACTGTGCCAAGTGTAGAGAGCAACCGAAGGGCCGTGATGATTTGAAAGTTGGCATCCAATTCATGATGAAGGAAGGTTCCCTATAGTTCGATAGAAGACCAAGATACCGAAAGGTTACCGAAGATGATGTTGTTGTGGTATCTATTCCTTACACCCCTGCATGCATTCCTACTCCATCTAGGGCACCTCCTTTGATGATTACGGTACATGGACCTATGTCGTATACCAGCGAGAAGGCCATCCTATGGAATTATGGTGTTGATGTTTATTACCACAGAGTGAGGCAAGAGGTATATCCTCGTCCTTCTGAGGAAGAAATTACTGAAGATGGCAAAAGGGATATTCATAATTTCTCTGGTGAAAGTCGAATAACTAGAAGCAGAAAAGTGTTTGGTCCTTCCAATGTACAAGATGCGGTAGATGCCTCTGCAAGAGAAAAAGGAAAACATCAGGTTATGATTGGTAATCCAAGGGTTACGCCAACCAATGTGACTCAACCAATTCCGGTACTAGAAACTTCTTCAGTTCACGATGAAGTTGAGGAGTTAATGCGAATTATCAGGAAAAGCGATTATAGCATAATTGATCAATTAAGCCATGCCCCTTCTAAGATGTCTATATTATCCTTGTTGATCTATTCAGAACCTCACAAAAATTCTTTGATGAAGTTGTTGAAGAATTCATTTGTATCGCATGAGATAACAGTCAATCAGTTCGAGAATGTTTGTGCTAACATATCTTCTGGGAACGGTCTGGGCTTCACAGATTTTGATCTTCCTCCAAAAGGGCGAGACCATAAAAAAGCGTTACATATTTCTATGGAATGCAGGGGCACTACTCTATCCCGAGTTTTGGTGGATACAGGGTCGTCTTTGAATATACTACCCAAGTCAGCATTCATGAAAATTGATTATTTTGGCCTAGAGTTACGTCCTAGCGATTTAATGGTAAAAGCCTTTGATGGGTTCCAAAGAGAAGTATTTTGGGAGGTGAAATTACCTATCAAGGTGGGACCTTGAACTTTCAATGCCATTTTATTTGTGATGGACATACAGCCAGCGTATTGTTGTTTGTTGGGGCGACTGTGGATTCACAAAGCAGGGGAAGTCACCTCTACTCTTCACCAGAATCTAAAGTATCCTACAGAGGAAAAAGTGATAACTGTATGCGGTGATTAAGAGTATATTGTGAGTCACTTGACATAATTTTGTTCTGTTGAGGTTGAAGGTGAAATATATGAGACTCCTTTTCAGGCGTTTGAGACAGTTCATGCGGTTAATTTTCCTCCTCCAGAACAGAAAAAGAAGCCGGAAACTGTTATGTCTTCTCTCATAGATTCTAAAGCGGTGATGGAGAACGGAAACCCTGAAGGTTGGGTTCGGGTGCTGGATGTTACCCCATGTGATACGGTGGCAGAACCGACTGTTATATTGGTTTTGCGTTTGTATTCGCAAATGTTACAGTAAGCAAGAGTCGCCATCGACTTTTCTTTTATCCAACAAAGGAAAGAGTGAAAAGAACAGAAAAATACCTTTCGAGAGTTTTCTGAGTAAGGGGGTAGATTATGGAAAGGGAAGGTGTTAGCACCCTTTTCATCCGTAGTTTTCTATGGGCTCTTAGATGCTTAGCTTATTTTTGAAATACCTTGTGCTTTCGTGTACTTTTGAAAAGTATTTTGAAATTCCTTAGTGCAGCAGTTTGCTTTATGATAACTCTTGTATCAGTCTTCAAGAGTGTTGATAAAGCATTTTTTTGAAAATTTTTTTGAAAGTGTTTTTTGTATGTGAAAAAAAAAATTGTTTTGAGCATAGCATCTAAGAATTATCTACTTATACTCGAAAAGGTTTGTTCTTTTCCTCATATCCTTTAAACAATGTTATCCTACTATTAGTGAGTAGGTAGCCCTATCGTTGGATGTTTGAGGGACAATCAAAGGGACGTTACAGTCACGAAAGCATCTTGGCAAGAAGCTTTAGTAACCACTCTAAAGGTTTGAGATCACTTTTAACTGAGGCAACATCGAGAGGGTCATCGAGGGACTAGTGATCTCTTGAACTAAAGGACAACCACTAAAGATTCTCACGTTTCAAGAATTGTGACTGTTTCCGAAGGCAACCGAAGTGGGAGATACCCTATGGGTGACCATGTGCAAGTGTGTTGATTCAGTTCATTTATCTTGCGCATTTAGGGTTATCTAATCGTTTTAATTTTAGTCTTTTTCATACAATCCTATTAATCTAAGCAGTTAATAGTGCGGAAAATAAATTACAGAAAATAAAATTCCTAAGCTATTACAAGGCCTTGGGACAATTACATAAATATCACAAGAGAATAAAATGCGAAATTTTAAACCTAATTAAAGTTATTACAAATCGAGAAACAGTTACATAATGGGGGAAAGAAAAATAAAAGTAACAAACGCGCGAAGAATGGAAAGAGTGTCTAAACCCTAAAAATGTTTAAAAGAAAATCCATTTTTTGTTGTTTATTTATTTATGAAAAACTTAAATTATACTAATATCTTAATTAAAAAAATAATTAGAATTGATTCTAAGGAAACTAACATTTTTTGGTATTTTTAAAGAGAAAAAGGTTTAAAATTTAACCTTAATTTCTAGTTAATCATAATTTAAAGAAAAAATATTAAAGTAATTAAACTAGACTAATTTACAAAATTAGTATTAATTTTAAAAAACCTAATTCTATTTTTTTGTGATTATATTGATTTCATGATTAAAATAAAAAATGTATTTAAAAAAAACAAAACAATAAAAATAAACAAAAAGAAAAATGGGCCTGATATGAGCAATGAAGGGGGTGTGAAGTTGAATTTGTTAGGCCCAGGTTGTACAAACCCAATGTCCTGTGTGAGATCCAATGTTGCCAGCCCCTAGAGGTTCACCGTGGGTGCTTAGATCTGGATCATTAATCTGATGCTTGTGATGAATCCAATGATGATGAGATGATAGCCCAGGGTACACTCCTTCAGCCATATCGCACTAGATCTGCAGATAAATGGTTAGAAAAAAATCAAACGCACGACCTGGGTATTGAAACCAGGTCCTCCCCTTCATACACATTCCCTCTTACCACTCAGCCATCTCGTTCATTCATTTATACAAATAAACACAATAATATGTATATGAAATAAGTGGAGTATGTTGAAGTGTCAAAACGCGCGATAAGGTGGGGGCCTAGGAATTTGAATGAACCAATCATCACCCTTTTTTCTTCCATGCAAGGTCTTCACCGGTCAAGCCACCCTAGACGGTGGCTCTGGTCATCCCCTTCGGTTGCTCAAAATGCCCAACCTGCGAAATATCAAGAAAACCAAAGCAAAAGTGACCCTACCCCCTAATTTGGGGTCTACGAGTTCAATGCTGATGGCCATTTGGCCTAACACGGCCTGTATCATCATGTTCGTGCCTTGGCCATTTCAAAGCCCTAACAATGGCAACTCTCTAAATCTGCACCTAAACTCTCATACTTCACATTAGAACAGATCAAAACAATAATATAAACATGAATATGAAACGAAAACTGATTTATATCATATATTTGCAAGGTTTCGAATCCTAATCTTACCAAAATCTAATGACGCGTGGATCTGGAAATCTAGGGTGCTGCACGTATTGTGGAGGGTATGAATGATCTCCTGAGGGCTTTAGAGAATGACTGATGCAATTTGTTTTGCCTGGAAACCGCTGAATCGCGTGGTGCAAACTTTCACTTTTCCTTTGGATTTCTAAACTTTTGCTAGGGCTCTTTTGAAACAGTTGCGCCTCTCCTTTTCTCTTCCGACTTTGTTGCATATATATGAGGGAAAGATTAGGTCAACAAAGGTGGTTCCTATCTTTGTACATTATGATGAAAATATATGATCTCGGTCTTGCCTAAAACTTTCCATATTTGACCAAATCTCATGCCAATCTTATTTTCATGCGTTACTGCCATCCTGTTATGAGTTGTTTGGGCCTCCAATATGATGGAAATCGAAATCTGACATGCCTGTATAGATCCATTTCCCTTCAAATTTGTTTTCTTAAAAGACTTTAAGCTCTTATTCGAATTACTCAGAGCTTTCCTCATCAGAATATTATTTCCTTCGAAAGCTCTGAACTCTAATTTGAATTGCACCAGCTTCAATATCATGGCTCCTTCGATTGAGCCACCATCTTCTTCGATTGCTTGATTTAAAGAAAATCACCCTGGTCGAATCAGCTCTTGTGGAGTTAGGAACAAACAAAGCAAGAATCTGGCCTTTAACTCAGGAATTGAATCCACGAACAAAATTGGATTCTTGCCATATTTGTAAGGAAACATGCCATTTTGAACTTTGGGTGAACCTGGACAGGTTATGATAGGTGTTTTGCTCGAATTTGGCTTAAGGCTTTCATCATGGTTCCTTTGGTTAAGTCTCAAGCTATGCTCTCTTTGATGGCTTTGAACTGTACCAATCGAAGTATTATCTTATTGACTGGTTGAATTGTTGTTCTGCTCTCTTCGATGGCTCCAAGTCGTGATTCAAATTGCCCAGAACTTCCCTTATCAGAATATTTATTTCCTTCGAAGGTTCTAAATTCGAATTGCTCATATTCTTAGCATTAGAGTTTCTTCATTTGAACCATAGTCTGCATAAATTCGAAAGGCTAAGAGTTGTCCTCTCCAATCTGCATGAATTTGAATGGCCCATCATCAGAGCTTCTGGAACCCTCTTAGTTCTTTCTCTCTTCAATCTCATTTTCTCTATCTTGGACAATTGGAATGTCACCCTGTTGATATGACGTTGAAGCATCACTTTCTTAACATGCCTGTCGAAAGAAAGTTTCTATGCCCTAATGAAAGACAACCTTATTTAAGATGTCCATTGAAGTTGCCTTGTTTAAGATGCCCATCGAAAGACCCTATGCCAATCGAAAGACCTTTTGTAGATGCCAATCGAAGGAACTTTGTAGATTCCAATCGAAGGATACTTAACAATCATTCAAAAAAATTCCTTTTATTTAGGCAAATGTTTGTAACCATCCATGCAAGATAAAATATTAGAAAAACATGAGAGAGAAAATTTGGGGGTACAATAACTGCCCTTGTTCAATCTTCTTAAACCTGAAGATTTAGATTGACTTGTCTGCCTTTCGTGATCTGAAGGTGGAATATGATTGAACACTAGAGTGCCCGGAAATTTATACTCGTCTGAAGTGATATTGTTGGTGGATAACATCGAGAATGGGCTTACAGATGCCATTTGGAGAAGATGACTGAAAGTCGTCGGAGATGGGCTTAAAGACACCATCTAGAGAATATAACCGAGATTCGTCGGAGATGGGCTTAAATATGCCATCCAGAGTAGGTGTTGTCTTCATAAGAGGTCTCTTTATAGGGATTCCTGTTCCTGTTGTTTGAGAAGGAGTCCACTGGGGGATGTTGATTTCTGTTGTTTTCCTGTTTGAGGAAAACTCTGTGGGGAATAGAGTCTAGGAACTTCAATTGTCCATGGATCTACTGAGGGGTTATCTCTGGATTGGAGAGATGAAAGTTTGTTTTTTCTGGTTGAAATCCAAGCTTCGCAGTAATTTGCTGGGGAGAATGGAATTAACTTCTATCTGGAAATGTATCAGAAGAAACCTGTGTAGGGCTGTTTTAGGATGAGTCCGGGTAAGAGTTCATCTGGAAGTGTATAAGAAGGAACCTGGGTAGGGGTGTTTTAGGAGATATATGATAGGGATCCTGGGTAGGGCAGCTTCAGGATAAGTCCGGGTAAAACTGAATCTGGAAATTGTGAGAAGGAACCTGGGTAGGGTTTCCTCAAGATGAGTCCGTGTAAAATTGCATCTGGAAATTATGAGAAGGAACATGGGTAGGGTTGCCTCAAGATGAGTCCGTGTAAAACTGCATCTGGAAATTGTGAGAAGGAACCTGGGTAGGGTTGCCTCAGGATGAGTCCGTGTAAAACTGCATCTGGAAATTATGAGAAGAAACCTGGGTAGGGTTGCATCAGGATGAGTCCGTGTAAAATTGCATCTGGAAATTGTAAGAAGGAACCTGGGTAGGGTTGCCTCAGGATTAGTCTATGTAAAACGGCATCTGGAAATTGTGAGAAGGAACCTGGGTAGGGTTGCCTCAGGATGATTCCGTGTAAAACTGCATCTGGAGATTGTGAGAAGGAACCTGGGTAGGGTTGCCTCGGGATGAGTCCGTGTAAAACTGCATCTGGAGATTGTAAGAAGGAACCTGGGTAGGGTTGCTTCAGGATCAGTCCGTGTAAAACTTCAGAAGGAGGGAGAAGGAACACGTGTAAGATTTCTTCATGAAGAGCCCATATAAAGCTGTATTTGGAAGTCAGAAGAAACCCGTGTAAGATTGCTTCATGAAGAGCCCGTATAAAGCTGCATTTGGAAGTTAGAAGAAACTCGTGTAAGATTGCTTCATGATGAGCCTATGTAAAGTTGTATTTGGAAGTCAAAAGAAACCCGTGTAAGATTGCTTCATGATGAACCCGTGTAAAGCTGTATTTGGAAGTCAGAAGAAACCCGTGTAAGATTGCTTCATGTTGAGCCTGTGTAAAGTTGTATTTGGAAGTCAAAAGAAACCCGTGTAAGATTGCTTCATGTTGAGCCCGTGTAAATCTGTATTTGGTCGCACAAATAATTACTCTGTTTTGTTTCAGGAGCTAATCCTGGACCTGTCAAAAATTGTTGATGATAAATATCTGTTGATTGATCTTTCCTGAAAAGGTAAAGTGTTAGTTGTATGCAATGTCATGATGTATGAAATCCATTGTGTAATGGTGTTCTCAAAATAAGTGAGATTGGGATGTATGCATTTGTACTGCAGATGTTATGAAGTTTATAGAATGATGTATGAATGCAATATATGAATGTATCAGTTGTTCTATTGCAGCGCTGTTGAATTAGGGAAAATAAATCCCTGATTGCAGTTGGCGATGAAGAATGTAGGTCTTCAGATTTTGTTGAAGCTGAACTGCTGGGGGATGATCTTCCGTTGTTAGAGAAATAAACTCTGTTGGGGAAGGAAAGCTCTGCGCACTGCCTGAGGATTTTGTGAAATCCTATTAGGGAATCCTAAGAAGTTTGATGACTTTATTGGGGAAAACCTGATGTCGGAGCAGTAGTTGGAAATTCATGTTCTGTCGGGGATACAAGAACACCTGGCATCACTAGGTTGTAAGCTGAGGATATGGCGGCAAATTTTTAGTAAGATTCCCCTGCCTCTGTACCTCCTGGAGAAAGTACCTATGGAGACTTTGTGGATGGTTTTAGTGTCATCCCAACTCCTGGGGTGCTTGGTAAATGCTGATCATGATGGTAAGTCTTCTACTGATAAACAAATGACAAGATGACGGGACATAGTCGTACGTTTTTAATCCCTAACTTTTTCCTGGACCGCCCTTTCGGGTTTTCAGTCCATTGGGATACCCTTTTTTGCTCAAGCCACATTTTCAGGTTTTCGACTCGTCGGGATGCCCTTAATTTTTCCTAGGCCTGTCAAACTAGCTGGTCTTTTTCATGCGTAGTATTTTATGACTATGTCCGTGCTCATAGGATGTGGAGCATTGTCACCGTCTATGACAACAAGTGTTGTAGAAATGCCAGAAAATTTTTATGTGATCGCATGTGCCCTTTCATACGTGGGAGCTTGTGTGAGGCTTCTTCAGGATGAATCTGGTGCACCTGATGTTTGATCAAGTTTATGATGGTCTTGAATTTCCTAGGTATATTTTCTAAGAACTGTCATGGAAGGATTCGAAGACATGATACTGACACCATCTGATACTACTGGCACAGACAAGAAATTTTGTGGTACCAAATATTCAAATTTCACAATGAATTTCTGCTGTAATCCCTGATCAATGTAACAGCCCCCGAGTGATTCAGATGGAGATCTGACCCTGGCTATTCAGCATTTTTGGAGAGATTCTTTGCATATTGGCTTGACTGCCCCAGATTAATTAGACACCATGTCATTCCCCTTGATTATGAAAGGCTTGTTATTGGGAATGTTTTTTCCGTCTGAAGTGATTTTGTCCATTGAGGGGGTCTTCATTCACTGAATATTCGTTGTGTGAATTTCTCTGCCATTTGAACAATTAACCATATGCAAACAATGTCATTTAAAGAATGCAAAGCTTATGTCTGTCTTGAAATTTTTGAAAATTCGTTTTTTGTACTAAAATAAAATTTGCAAGAATGTGATATCAACTCATGATTTATAGCAAACCTTACAGGAGTCAGGATACCTTTGTAACAGTATGCTCTTGAACTAACCCATGCTTCAGCTAGGACTTTTAAGGGTTGTAACGTGGCATGGTTCACGGTTTAAGAAACAAAGGATAAAGACTCAAAATTTATTTGTACCCACCTGTTCTTCGTGATGTTCTTTAGTCCCATGCTCAGTTAATTATGCATTTCGAATCCCAGTTGAGTTATGGAATGTTGGCCCCGATATTTTGGTGGTGGTTCAGAAATTGAACGTTTGTTTGAGAAAGAAGTCATTTTTGTGACCTTTTCTTTTTGTTGAGGATTTATAGGACCTATTTCTTTTTTTATTTTTCTATCCTTGTCTTTTGCCTGAACTGTTTCTTTTGTGATTACAACCAGCAGGATGCCCCATTTTTTTCTTAAGTCTCCTTCATAGGTTTTGACTTAATGGGCTTTTATTTTGAGAGATAATGACTGTCTGTTCTTAATGATTATATGGAACCATCACCATCTTTTGGAGAGCATCTTCTACACTATTTGTCGTGTATGAAGGGAAAGCTTGTGACTGAATGCACATCTGAATTAACTAAGAAAACTACCCTGCCCCAGGTTATGATTAAGGGTTTTAATTTGTGTGAAAATAAAACTCCTACTTCTTAGGCTGAAAAGGGTTGACTAGGGATTATCTTCCTTATAACTCCACTGTTTAGGATTTGAAACAACGTCTGTACATCGTCAGCGGGGTCTGTTCAAAAGAATACTATAGAGATTGTGGTATCATTCTCGTCATCCTCCCTCTAAAGGCTTAGAGCTTTTAATCAAGAGTTGAATATCACAAAAGGGAAGTAAGAAAGTAGTTTAAGCATAATGAAAATAAATTAATTCAAGACAAACATGTGCAATGCATTAATGAAATAACAAAGTTTTACATGACAATAATTGTTTAAACAAACAAAGAAAATACAACTTGAGAATTCAAATGAACAAAAATGCTCTCAATCCTGGCCATGATTTGGCATGGGAGAAGTGATCACGTTGGGAGTCTCGGAAGGGTCGAACTCAATCTCCTTGGCGTTAATCATATTTTGAATCTTGTATTTCAATGCCCAACTGTTGTACCCCAAAATTTTCCCTCTCATTTCTTCAACATTTTCTCATCACTAGACCTTTGGAGCTCAAGATCAAGTTAGGGTTTGCTCTGCTCAAGACTCCTCCTTGCACTGTTGACCCAAATTAGGGTTTGAGTTTGCACAAAGATGTTTTGACCTAAAATGTCCAAAATGACTTTCATGCTTCATGTTGGACTCACAAGTTTATCCATACCAAGTTTCAAGCCTTGATTCCAATCTTTGCCCAGTCAATTGGACAGTTGACCTAGAAATCAACTGTATTGAGGAAAAATCAACTATGGCCAATTGACAGTCAAACTTCATGATTTTTGACCCACATCAACATTATGAACTCATATGAACCATTTGGTCAAGTTTGGATCACAATTCCACAAGAAATTTGATCAGATCACCAAAAGGGCAAAATGGTCATTTTTAGGGTTTTGACTGCACAAAGGCAATTTTTGACTGTTTGACCTAACCAATGGCAAACCAAGCTCCCTTATGCGCTCAAGGACTCAATGGCATGGTCTTGACATTCAACAAGTTCAAAAGATCCCATATGCACAAGATTGACAGATGAATTTTCCAGTCAACTGATTAAAATTTGACTGTATACTAAAAAGTCAAACTTTGACTTTTTGGTCAAAATCAAGTGCCAAGATTCATTTTTCATCAAAACATGTCAAGTTATGAAACTTATTCATCAAGAAACCAAAAATTACAAATTAGGGTTTGAAATGAAGAAATTTCATAACTTAGAAATTTTTTAAGTTATGGAATTTCCTAATTTTTTCCTAACTTTGTCCCATTTTTTCATCAAGATACATTTGGATTCAAACAAAACTCAAAACATGAAAGTTGTAGTCCATTTCAAAATCTACAACTTTGATTAACAAAGTTTTCTCAAAAGAAGCTTGTAGCTCAAGTTATGATTTTTGGAATAGGGGTGCAAAACATTCTTAACTTAGAAATTTTTTGACCTATTTTAGGCAGGATTTTTGCCCAACTTCATGGCCACTTTTCACATGCTTCCACTTGGAATTTCAACTTGCATTACAAAGATGGATTGTAGTACATATTCAAAGCTTTCCAAATTGTCTAAGAACTCATCAAACACCCTTGTGGTTAGGGATATTCGAATTGGCAAAGTTGGGCAAAAGTCACTTTGTTCATGGCCAAATACATGTTCATAACACTTTGCATTTTCAAACTCAGCTTGCACAAACTAGATTACAGGCCTCGAATCCCATTCTCACTCAATAATTTAATGCATATCCTTTGTGTTCATGCCTTGTTTTGTGTATTTAACCATTACATACAAGATTAAGCCATATTTGGAAAAAGCATTTTAGCCATTTTTGAAAAGAAGCACTTTATGTCAAAAAGCAAATCAAAGAGGTACAGGCCAGATCTTTTGGGAACAAGATTATGGACATATCCCACTGATCAAGAACCAAATTTGCAGCATGCTTGAGGGGCCTGTAGGAGCCTATAATCCAACTTGCATTTTGTTTGCTTAGATAAGAAGAAAGCTTGCATTTTGTACCATAACACACATTCCTGCAAGAACCAACTAAAACCAACTTTGTGAACACACTTCATACTCCCTAACTAACCTGAAACACGACTAAACCATCCCTAAAACTCCCTCATTCACAGAAACACCATTTTTCTGCAAGAAACAGGGCATTCTGCATTTTGACTTGGCCAGTTCATTCCCCTCGTGCGTTTTCATCCAAACCAGTTCAAACACATCCTACATCATTCATACAAACTATCCCAAGCCTTGGAAACAGACTGTAACACCCCTAACCAAGTTTGCCATTTTCATTTTTTCATCTGTCCAGGTTGAGTTACATAGCTTGATTTAGTTAGTTTCAAAGTAAGCTAGAGGTTGGAAGAACATCCTTGGACCTCAGGCAAGCTGTGCAAATCCTCAAATTCCATTGAAAGCACCTCCATTGTTGTACACGATTCAAGCTGAACAGGTAAAAGTTTGAACTTCTATCTCTCTATCCAAGCATATCTAGGCTTAGGTTTGTGAAGAAAGTATGTCCTATTCATGGCCCTGAAGCTACCCATGTCCTCACTTTTCATTTATGTGGCGTGTGCTGAGAGAATTTTGAACCTGAATATGTGAAAAAAGTTAGGTCAGGAATTGGGGGAGGAGAAATTCTCTCTCATTTCTGAGAGTTAGATCAAGTTATTTATATGTATGAATTCGTGATTTAATGCTCTACATAGTTCATGTTGTGTGTTTTGGCTGAAAATCAAAGAATCGGGATGTTTGAACAAGGCGTGAAAGGCGCGCGTTTTTAACAGAAATGTTGCTGGAGGTTGAAGAAGCTTGCCTTGGGCTGGGCCTGACTTGTTTTTTCTGTTTGCACCTTCATTTTTCACTTACACCCCCTTGGTCCATTGTGTGTTATTTTTATCATTTTTGATTTTTTTCTTTTTGATTCTGACTTATTATTTTTTGTCAAAATATAAAAAACATAAAAAATATTTTTTCACCCTTTTTTGCATTTTTATTTGGATTTTATTTGTTTTATTTGAACTTGTACATATAAATTAATATATATACTTTTATTTAAAATACTAAGAAATAATACAAAATACATTTATTTTCTGTTATTATTTTATTTTATCTTTTGAAAATATTTTCTTAAAATACACTTGTTTTTGGTAAATAATTAATATTTTATTTTTGTGTATATTTAATATATTTAATACATAGTATAAATACTTATATTTATTTATTAGAATATTTAGGATAAAAATATAAAAATAATACATTTTTTCTTTTATTAATATTTGACCTCAAAAATTTACTTTTTACAAATATACTTCTCTTTTATTTATTATTGTATATAATTAATAAATATTGTATATAATAAATAATAAATACTTTTTATTTAGAAAATTAGGGTTTTGCCCTAAACCATGAAAATATCCAAAATTGACCTTTTTATTTTTATTTATATGTCACATGAAAAATACTTTTACATACATATAAAACCATTTTTGTGCATAATACATTTTACATTTTTTATTTGTATTTATTCAATTATTGTATAATTAAAATAACTTGTATATTCAATTTGGATGTAATAGTTTAGATTTAAATTTCTTGCTAAATATCCCCATTTGAACATTTGTACCCCCCATCCCATAATTATGTTGTAATAATTTAGGATTTTATTTTTCTCATTTTAAAGCTTTCCAATTATGCCATGATAGACTTAGGGTTTGTATGCAAAAATCAATTAACAAATAGCTTGACCTAATTCAAAGACAAAAAAGCATGAAAATGGACAACACCAATCACACTTGCACCCCTTAGGATTACTCCACTTGTTGCCTTCAATAAATGGGCCATGTTGCATGTTGGGTGTCTTTGGCAAAACAAAACGATTTAAAATGATCATAGTCCCTCGATGACGCTTTCGAAAGTTGCCTAAACAAAATGATCATAGTCCCTTAAAGGAAAAATTGCCAAAGACACTTGGCACTATTGCAATCATGGTCTAAACGATGACCCGTGCCCGTCCCGTTAACATCCTAACACAAGATTGTCCACCAAATACAATGGTGGAACAATGTTGTTAAAAGGGTTAAAACATAGGAAAGATCTTTGAGAAATTTAGGGTAGATAGCTCTTGGTTACTTGACCAATCTTGCAAAACAATCCTTGCCATTTTTCAAAACACACATCACAACACACTTTCAAAACAACTTTCAAAAACATTGAAAACTTTTCAAAAGACAAATACACCTTTGTATACATTCAAACATGGATCATTACAAAGGTTGCCACAACAATGGCCTCTTTTCAAAAACATTTTCAAACCCACACACAAAGCACCATTTCAAACAATTGAAAGCACCATTTCAAACAATTGAAAATGCAAGGCAAGTGATCTAAGCAAGTAACTAAGAGCCCATGGACAACCATGGATAGAAAGGGTGCTAATACCTTCCCTTTCTATAATCTACCCCCCGAACCCAAGAAAACATCTCAAAGGTTTTTGCTGTGCTTTTTAACCTTTCCTTAGGATAAAATAAAAAGTCGGTGGCGACTCTTGCTAAACCGAAACATTTGCGAAAACAAACGCAAAACCTCAAGTCAGTTCTCCCACCGTATAACAGAACTGGCGACTCTGCTGGGGAGTATATTAAAAGTGGAGTAACCTTAGGGTTTAGATTACCCCTCTTGCATGACTAATTATTTTCTTTGATTGCTTTACATCTTGGTTCTCTTGTTTGGGCTTGAAATCCTACACCCGGATTTGGGGAAACATTCATAGATAGCAATACATTGTGGAAACTGTGCGGGGTATACCGACACGGTTGAAGCAATAGATATATTAGTGCGACATATTTGTGAGTACCGGTAACCCTTGAGTTCAATCAAGGAGAGTACGGGGCCGCTGAGTGATGTCACTAAGCACTAATGACCTAGAACCTTACTTGACCATCTCGGCCTTTTATTAGGGGTAGTGAGATGACCGGCTTTGGTGCAGTCCGAAGTTGGTAGATACTTGATACTACACTCATTGAGGGTTGTTTTCTTGGAATATTTTGGTCGCTAGTTAAGTGGCTAAACCAAAACAATGAACATGGAAAACAATCCAATGATATTGAGCTCCTTAGAACCCGGTTACTATTTATAGGACAGGTTTTTAAGCCAACTACACTCAAGAGGGTACTTACCTATGAAACCCCATGCAAGCCTGAAACTAGGGTCTTGTGTGACTTGCTTGTACATATGTTTATGCATGCATCATGAACATCATAAAGCATCATATGCATCCACTAACCATTTCAAGGGTTTAGATCTTCATCTTTGTTCTTGTTTTGTAGGTCATGGAAATTCTTCGCAGGAAAACTATCCAAGTCAACCTTGTGAGAATCCCTCCTCAACTGAAGGAGCTCACATCCAGAATTCCGGAAAACTCTCCTTTCAGTGAAAGACATGGTAAACTGCTCAGCCTAGTCAACACCAGCATTGAAGAGGACATGGTAAAAGTGTTATTCCAGTTCTTTGACCCCCTTCACCACTGTTTCACATTCCCCGACTACCAATTGGTGCCCACTTTGGAGGAATTTTCTCAACTCTTGAGAATTCCTATTCTTAATTAACTACCCTACAACGGTACGGAAAAGGAACCAAAGCCTGAAGATGTTGCTCAAGCACTACACTTGCAACCATCTGACATCAAGGGGCATTGGGAAACTAGAAGCCGTGTCAAAGGCTTCTTAGCAAAATTCTTGTTTGAGAAGGCACAAGAGTGTTGGAATTCATTGGACCTACAAGGCTTTGAAGAAATTGTGGCACTCCTCATTTATGGGTTGGTCCTGTTCCCAAATCCTGACCAGCTTATAGATGTCAACGCCGTCAAGATCTTCTTATCCAGGAATCCAATACCAACATTGCTTGGGGACATCCCCCACTCATTTTACACACGAACAATGAGAAAGAGGGGTGTTCTCATGTGTTGTACTCCTCTCCTTGCAAGGTGGTTTATTTCGCACCTTTCACAATCTGTTTTGAAGAACGACCAAGGCTTAAGATGGTCACAACGATTGATGACCCTCACACACTCTGAGGTACATTGGTATTCTCGGTCCAGAGAAAATGTCATCATCGTCGATCGTTGTGGAGAGTTCCCTAATGTTCCATTACTTGGCATTAGAGGAGGCATTACCTACAACCCTTGTCTAGCTTTGAGACAATTTGGATATGCACGGAGGGATGGCCCTCACGACATGTTGATTCCTGACCTAGTTTTTGACTTCGACAACGATGCGCAAGGACTTCGCCAAAGATTCATCAGAGCTTGGAGGATGCCTAACAAGGTAGATAGCAAGACACTAGGGCACAAGAACTCCATCCCTCTTGAGCCTTATCTCAAGTGGGTACGAACCCGAGCCCAGAGTCTAATGATGCCTTACCCTCATGTTCTCCCTGTGATTAAAGAGCCCGTTAAGGAAGGAGAGGTTCCCTACACCATCCTATATCCTGACATGCCAACATCATGGGAGGAGATGCAGAAGAGTTGGATCCAACTCAAGGAGGAACGGAATACTTTTGAAGCCAGCTTCTATGCCAGTGAGAAGAAGGTTTTGGAGCTTACCCGCCGACTCCATGAGGAAGAGACCCTCAACACCTACATCGCACCAAAGAGGATGCGCAACGTCTTTTTACCTTGAGAAGTCTTTTGTAATATTTGGCCCATGGGGAATTTATGTACTAACAAAATTTCTTCTTATTAATATGACGTGTGTTCTTTTTGTCTGCAACAATTGTGAATTTCTAAATCCTTGAATGCATTGCATAAATAAGCATATCATTCATCATGCGCATAAGCAGGTCTCCACACCAGGTTTCCTTATCTTTCTGTTGTTTATTTCAGTAAGATGGATCTCGAACAGACGGTCAAGGATTTACAGTCTCAAAACTCACAGTTTTAACATCTCCTGATAACCTTGGCAAAGGGTCAGGAGGATCTAAAAGCCCTGCTTGGGAACAAAGAGCAAGTGAAAAAGAAGAAGAAAAGAGTCGGGGTGGCTACCCTGGGAAGAAGGTTTGAGGGTGAAGCCAGAAGAGTTCTTGAATTTCCCCCTACGTCTGAAGAGGGAACCCGTAAAGGAAAAGGGGTTGCGGTACCGTCTGAATCCGAAGCTGAAGAAGAAGAGGCTGAAGAAGACGAAGACTACTCAGAGCAACAATACCCGCCCGCCGATGACAAGTACAAGAGCTTGGAAGACAGGTTGGCAGCTATGGAGCTGCAGAGAGTTCCCGGCTTAGATTTCGAAGATTTGGGATTAATTGCTGGAATTGTGATCCCCCCGAAGTTTAAAGTGCCAATTTTTGCAAGATATGATGGGCTGTCTTGCCCAAAAATGCACCTAAGGTCGTATGTCCGAAGAATCCAACCTCACACATCTGACAGAAACCTTTGGGTGCATTTATTTCAGGATAGCCTGTCTGGTACACAGCTGGATTGGTTCTACAAACTTGAGAGATCAGAGGTACATAGTTGGGAGGATCTGGCAGTTGCTTTTTATCGCCAATATCAGTATAACTCTGACTTGGCGCCAACCCGAACTCAGCTACAGAGTATGGGAATGGCCTCAGGTGAGGGATTTAAGGAATACGCCCAAAAGTGGCGCGATCTGGCCGGAAGAGTGCAGCCACCTCTTTCTGATAGAGAACTTGTCGATATGTTCCTGGGGACCCTGTCTGGTCCATTCTTTAACCATCTGATCGGTAGCTCTTCTACAGGGTTTACTGAATTCATTCTGACTGGCAAGTGGGTAGAAGCCGCCATCAAGAATGGGAAGATTCAGAAGGATGCCTCTGCATCTACAACTGTTAAGAAATCATTTCCAGCAAAGAAGGAAATGGTTGTTGTGTACTCTCAGAGAAGAGCGGGGAAGAATGAGCGCCGGCCGACTGTGGGGGCCGTGATGATCCAAAATCCATCAAATGATCAGCCTCGCGGAAATCAGTCCAGACCTAAACAGCAATGGGGAGAACGGCCACCACGACAGTTCACCCGCATTAATATGACGCCCGCGCAAGTTCTTCCGCATCTGTTGAAGCTGAATCTCACAAATATCAAAGAAGCGCCGAAAAATGTGAATACAACCTCACCAGCTTACAATGCCAATGCCAAATGCGCCTACCATTCTGATAGCGTCGGACATGACACAAACAATTGTTGGGCGCTAAAAAATAAAATTCAAGACTTGATAGATGCAAAAGAGGTGGAGTTCGATGCTCCAGAGAAGCCAAACGTGATATCTGCTCCGATGCCGAAGCATGGTCGAAATGTCCATGCTATTGAGGAAGATCTGTATGTTGCTGATGTCAATGACCTGATGACTCCGCTGTTAACCATCAAGTTAAATTTGTTGAAAGCTGGTATTTTCCCAGGGTGCAAAGAAGACTGCTACTGTTGTTACTCTCTACCAATTGACTGCCCATTACTGAAGGAATGCATCCAAGGCCTAATGGACAGTCAACAAATTCTGTTTGAAAAGGTTCCTGCTATTCCAACCCCTACTGAAGATGTTTCAATTATCACCATTCACACCAATCTTTCCAAGGCCGTCAAAAAGCTTGTTAAGATTACATCCGCTACAAAGTTTGTTCCTCTGAAAATAACTATGCCAGGGCCTGTCCCCTACAGTTCTGAAAAATCAATACCATGGAATTACGGTGGAGAAATCTACTACCATGGTATTAAACAAGTTGAAATGATCGAAGGAACCTCTGATGAAGAAGATGCCAGCATTGGAAACATTGTCGGCACAAGCAAGATCACCCGAAGTGGGAGAATATTTTCTCCAGAGATTGCCCCCCCAAAGGAAATCTTTGGACCCTCATCTGCTGCCAAAGTTATTCCTGCACCAATAAAACTTTCCGCTAGAACCCCGTTGATTGAAGATGTTGTTATTCCTGTTGTTGTCCCTCCTACTTCTGCTGATAAGGGGAAAGGGATCCAAGATGAGCTCGTCAGGACGAGAGCTCAACCTTTGGTCATCCCGGAAACCTCTAAGAAAGAGATGGAGGAGATCTTGAAGATAATTAAAAAGAGTGATTATGATGTGGTAGAGAAACTGGGGCAAACCCCCTCGAAAATCTCCATGTTAGCATTGCTACTTTGTTCAGAGGCGCACGCCAAAGCATTGATAAAGTTCCTGAAGACAGCCCATGTGCCCCCGGAAACCTCTGCCGACCAATTCCAAGACTGTGTAGCCAGTCTTACAGCAGATAACGGTTTAGGTTTCTCTGATGCTGACCTGACCTCAAAAGGAAGAAAACACAACGACGCATTACATGTGTCAGTAGAATGCCAAGGAACTACTCTGGCCCATGTTCTGGTCGACACTGGTTCTTCTCTGAATGTGCTGCCTAAGAAGGCTCTCGACCGATTAGACTGTGAAGGCTTGGAGTTAAGGCCAAGTAATATCATTATAAGGGCATTTGACGGGTCAAAGAGAATGGTACATGGGGAGGTAGACATTCCCATTAAGGTTGGCACAGAAGTGTTCCCCTCAACTTTCTATGTGATGGACATCCGTCCGTCATACTCTTGCTTATTGGGGAGACCATGGATACACAATGTCGGGGCAGTCACCTCTTCCTTACATCAAATTTTGAAGTACCCTGTCAAAGGAAAGATCATAACCGTCCACGGTGAAGAGGAATATATGATCAGCCACCTGAACTCCTTTCGGTATGTAGAGGTAGAGGGTGAATTCATTGAAACGCCATTCCAGCACTTCGAGGAAGTCTCTCCTGAGGTGGCAGTAGCAAAAGTGGTAGTTGAGGTACCAAAGCAGATGGCCAGGATGGCATCTCTAAAAGACGCGAAGGCCGTATTGAAGGAAAGGAAGAGCTCAACATGGGGGCAGTTGTCGGATATTCCTCACAAAACAGACAAGTTTGGTTTAGGATTCACTGTTGCGGGGCAGAAAGCTATGCGCCACTCAAAGGCTGAAAGAGCACCCATCAAGATCTCTCCTTATGGGATCAATGCTTTGGAAGGTGAAGACGAAGAGGCCAACATTGAAGATTGGATCTACCCAACCATCGAAGGGGGACTACGCAACTGGGAGGCAAAGGACTTTGTCCCCATTACTTTTATTAATCAGTAATTATCTGTCAAACATTTCCTGTGGTCTGTAATAATTACTTTTGAACAATCCGTACACTACTTTTTCACCTCATGTCTTGCCCGGGGCATGTAGGTCCATTTGTAAGGGTTTTGATTATCTTCATATCCATATGCCATGTTTAATGATTCATTGGACGTTTTTCATTGATAAACTGTTGTGTTCATTTTCTTTCCTTTTTGCATTTTTTGTTTAAGGATGGCTATCCCTTACACACACCCACATTCACAAATGCAGGTACCCATCCACTCTGGATTCTATGGGTGACTATTCTGCTATGTCCTTCAATAACTCTGAAGATCTGGTCAATCAGGCTGAGTATGAAGATGACGAAGGTTGTGAAGTACCAGGGGAATTAGCCAGACTTCTACAGCAAGAGGAAAGGGCCATTTTGCCTCACGAAGAGTTGTTGGAAACTATCAACTTAGGAACAGAGGAAGACCGGAAGGAAGTACAAGTGGGTGCCAATCTGGAACCAAGTGTCAAGGAGCGCCTAATACAGCTGTTAAATGAATACGTTGAAATCTTCGCCTGGTCTTATGAAGACATGTCGGGTTTAGACACAGACATCGTGGTTCACCGTCTCCCTACAAGAGAGGATTGTCCACCGATCAAGCAAAAAGTCCGCCGAATGAGGCCCGACATGTCTGAGAAGATCAAAGCAGAAGTAATGAAGCAATTCAACGTTGGCTTTCTGGCTGTTACATCCTATCCACAATGGGTTGCTAACATCGTGCCAGTTCCTAAAAAAGATGGCAAGGTCAGAATGTGTGTGGACTATCGGGATTTGAATAGGGCCAGCCCCAAAGATGATTTTCCGCTACTGCACATTGACATTTTGATCGACAACATAGCTCAGCACAAAGTGTTTTCCTTCATGGATGGATTCTCGGGCTACAACCAGATTAAAATGGCCCCCGAGGACATGGAGAAAACAACCTTTGTTACACAATGGGGTACTTTCTGTTACAAGGTGATGTCGTTCGGACTGAAGAACACAGGGACAACTTATCAACGCGCCATGGTAGCTTTATTTCATGATATGATACATCATGAGATCGAAGTTTACGTAGATGACATGATAGCTCGGTCACAAACAGAGGAGGAACACCTTGAACATCTAGAAAAGCTGTTTGCCAGGTTGAAGGAGTACAAACTCAGGCTGAATCCAAGTAAGTGTACTTTTGGAGTTAGGTCTGGTAAACTTCTAGGGTTTATTGTCAGCAACAAAGGCATTGAGGTCGATCCAGCAAAAGTGAAAGCAATACAAGAGATGCCTGCTCCCCGTACTGAAAAGGAGGTTAGAGGGTTCTTGGGGCACTTAAACTATATTGCCAGATTCATCTCTCATCTGACTTCTACCTGTGAGCCAATTTTCAAATTATTAAAGAAAGATCAGGTAGTCGAATGGAACGACGATTGCCAAGCTGATTTTGATAAAATCAAGGAGTATTTGCTAGAACCTCCTATTCGGATGCCTCCCGTCGAAGGAAGACCGTTGATCATGTATCTGACCGTGTTGGATAACTCAATGGGGTGTGTTTTGGGCCAGCATGACGAGTCTGGTCAAAAAGAGCATGCTATTTATTACCTTAGCAAAAAGTTTACCGACTGTGAGACTCGCTACTCACTGCTCGAGAAAACTTGCTGCGCTTTGGTATGGGCTGCCCGCCGACTAAGGCAGTATATGTTGACTCATACCACCTTGTTGATTTCCAAAATGGATCCTATCAAGTATATCTTCGAGAAGCCTGCTTTATCTGGAAGAGCAGCTAGATGGCAAATGATCCTAACTGAATATGACATCCAGTACACCACTCAAAAAGTTATAAAAGGGAGTGTACTAGCTGATCATCTAGCTCATCAAGCTATCGAAGATTATCAATCCATGAGATTTGACTTCCCAAACGAGGACATCATGAATTTGGACAACATTGAAGGTAACGGACCGTATGACGGACCTGAAAAGGGATCCCGATGGACCCTGTACTTTGATGGTGCTTCAAATGCACTTGGAAACGGTATCGGTGCGGTACTCATTTCCCCGGAAGGTTGTCATACACCTTTCACGGCTCGACTTTGCTTCAGCTGCACAAACAACATGGCTGAATATGAAGCTTGCATCTTTGGTCTCAAGGTTGCTATAGACTTGGGGATCAAATCTTTGATCGTATTTGAGGACTCGGATTTGGTTATCAGTCAAATCAAAGGAGAGTGGGATACCAAGCATCCTAATCTTATCCCATACAGAGAACATGTACTAACATTGTTGCCTCATTTCGAGCAAATTACCTTCGAGCATTTCACGCGAGAAGAGAATCAGCTAGCAGATGCTCTGGAAACAATGTCTTCCATGTTTAAACTCAACTAGGATAACGAGGCTCCCCAAATCACCATCGAGCGAATGGATGAACCTGCACATTGTCACGAGATTAATACCGAAGAAGTAGTGGAACAACCCTGGTTTCACGAAATCAAAAGGTATCTCCAGACTAGAGAATATCCCGAAGGAGCTTCCGTAAATGACAAGAAGTTCCTAAGGAAATTTGCTGCCAAGTTCTTCCTGAGCAACGACATCCTCTACAAACAGAACCATGATTGTGTTTTACTCCGATGTGTAGACAAAGCTGAAGCAGAGTTAATCATGACCGAGATGCACAGCGGTACATTTGGCACCCATTTGAGCGGGCATATTATGGCTAAAAAAATCCTAAGGGTGGGCTATTACTGGTCTACCATGGAAGCAGATTGCCATCAGCATTCCCGTACTTGCCACAAGTGTCAAGTCTACGCTGACAAGATTCATATCCCTCCGGTTCCTCTCAACATGCTGACAGCTCCTTGGCCATTTGCAATGTGGGGCATTGACATGATTGGAGAGATCAAGCCCACGACATCCAACGGACATCGCTTCATCCTGGTTGCCATTGACTACTTCACCAAATGGGTCGAAGCAGCTTCCTTCGCCTCTGTTACTAAAAATGTGGTTGCCCGTTTCATCAAGCAAAACCTCATATGCCGGTATGGTGTTCCGGACAGGATCATCACAGACAATGGTACAAATCTTAATAATACTATGATCACTACATTGTGCGAACAGTTCAAGATTTATCATCACAATTCATCTCCCTATCGGCCGAAGATGAACGGTGCTGTTGAAGCTGCGAACAAAAACATTAAGAAGATCATTCAGAAAATGACAGTCACTTACAAGGACTGGCATGAGATGTTACCGTTTACTCTGCATGGATACTATACCACGGCACGTACTTCAACCGGGGCAACCCCATTTTCTTTGGTATATGGCATGGAAGTTGTCCTGCCCATGGAAGTTCAGATTCCTTCTCTAAGGATTATGAAGGACACAGGTTTGAATGAAGATGATTGGATTCAGACCCGACTTGATCAACTCAATTTGATCGACGAGAAGCGACTCGCTGCTGTCTGCCAGGTCAAACGTATCAAAAGCGGATGATCAAGGCTTTCAACAAGAAAGTCAGACGTCAAGTATATCAAGTCGGAGATCTCGTAATCAAGCGGATTATCCTACCGCAAAGTGATCTCAGGGGAAAATGGACTCCTACATACGAAGGACCATTTGTGATCAAGAGCATATTTTCTGGCGGTGCAATGATTCTGACCACCATGGACGGTGACGATTTGCCGCACCCTGCGAACGCAGACATAGTCAAAAGATATTACGCATAAAATAACCCGACAAGTCGAAAACCCGAAAGGGCGGCTTGGGCAAAAATGGGCATCCCGGTGGACCGAAAACCCAAAAGGGCGGTTCAGGCAAAAATTAGGGATAAAACAAAAAAAATCTGTACACCCGGCAAGTTGAAAACCCGAAAGGGCGGCTTAGGCAAAAAGGGGTTTCCCGGTGGATCGAAAACCCGAAAGGGCGATTCAGGCAAAAGTTAGGGAATTAAAGCGTATGACTATGTCTCGTCGAATCACTTTAAGGACAATCTCTTCATCAACCAGCTCCAAGCTTCTAATCAATATAGTCATCGGCAGACGAAGCATTGAATGGACAGATATTCAGAGTTGTGAAGGCTATAGCAGAATGGAATCCCATCGAATTGTTTCACATAGCCATCTTTCTTTTGTATAAATTTTTCAATATTTACGACGACATCCTCTTACTAGGATGACTGTCTCCTTTGTACAAATATACTCATAGAAAGTTAATACAAATACTTTTCCAAATACAGAAATTTGTGTTGTCTTCCTTTTCTCTTTTCTTTTGCACTTATGTTTTATTTGAGAAACGTCCAATGTTTTGTTAAATAGGCATATGCATTTGAATATAATCATTTCCTTATGAATCAATAAAGATGATTACTGATAGGTTGAAGGTGCAGATAGATATCTTGATGCCCCTTCAGAGGAAATCCCAAGCAGATTTGAAATCCCAATTCCTCAGTCAGAACTTAAGTCCCTAAACAGAGTTAGACTTCAGGATCCTCATCAGAGAAAGCTTTCCCAACACTGATTTCCCCAGCCAGAGAGCCTTCCAGAACTCAATTCCCCTCGGAGTTAAATTTCAGTATCCCCAGTGGAGCCTTAAAAATCTGAAAATCCAATCCCCGGTGGAACTAAAATTTCCAACCATCAATCCCCAACATAACCAAACTAGTGAACCTCCTCCCCACAGAGATACTTCCCACCAAACTGAAGATTCTCAGTCATACCTCTCCAGCATGAGTCTACCAGATTCTGAACTCCCCAGTAGAGATCTTCAGAAATTCTCATTCCCCGCAAGTCACCAAGGAATGCTTGTTCCCCAGCAGTGGTTCTAAGATCCCTCAACAATTGAAGATCTTGCATTTCCCCAAGCAGAGTGAAGGCTCATTCTCAGTACCTCACAGGATAATCAGATGTTCTCCAGTGAAGATCTCCTCAAGACAAGAATCCCCAGAAGATTGGTATACAACTCAAGCTCCTAATTCTCCAGCAGTAGTCAACAAGGATGTCTCATCCTCAGCAATTAAAATTCTTGTCTTCCCCTGCAGCAGTCAAGGATTCACTTTCCCTGGCAGCAGTCAAGATTCTTTATCTCCAGGATTCATCTATCCTCAGCAAGACAGCTCTTCAGCTTACATGCACATTCATTTACATTCATATCATAAACATTGATATAACATATATTGCATCATACATGGCATGCAACATAACTTTGTGTTTTAGCTAACATTTCACCCTTTTCAGGATAAGATTAAAAGGCTATCATTAACAATTATTCAGATACAGTATTGATACACCCCAGACATGGCGGTCATTCTATTATTCATTCAGAATTTCAAGTCAGATATAGTACAGATACACCCCAGACACGGCGGTCATTCTACTACTCATTCAGACTACAGCAATCCGATACAGACTAGATACGCTCCAGACACGGCAGCCACTATCTCTCATTCAGATTTATTTATCCACCTCAAGGTTCAATGCATTCCAAACACGGATACCATTCTGACCCTTACAACAACAGTTTGATTCTCCCTAGTGCGTTCACCACGGAAGTCATTATGTCATTTATTTAGATCCCAGTTACAGTTTCAGATACACTTCAAACACATAAGTCATTCTATTACTTATACGGATCTCAATCCCAGTTACAGTTCCAGATACACTCCAGACACGGAAGTCATTCTGCTACTCATACGACTTTCAACTTCAGATACAGTCCAGATACGCTCCAGATATGGTTGCCATTCTGTCACTCATTCAGAATTTGTCCCCAGCACGCATTGTTTTGCCCCATACAGATGTTTCTCTGTTACCCAAATACAATACAGATACACTCCAGACACGGCAGTCATTCCGATATTCATTCTTCAAGCACAGTTACAGCTCAGATACTCCCCAGACACGGAGTCCATTCTTCTTCTCATACAAACTCAGTCCTTAGATGCAGTTCAAATGCATTCCAGACACGGATACAATTTTGATCCTCATTCTTCTGACCTATCACATCGCAGTTCAACAAATATTCCAGATGGAATCTTTAATCCCATCCCCGACAAGATTATGTCACCCTTTCAGATGGCATCTTTAAGCCCATCTCCAAATGGCATCTCTAAGCCCATTCACGCATCCATTGTTCTGACGAGTGCAAATTTAAGGGCACTCTAGTGTCCAATCTCCTTTTACCTTCGAGATGAGAAAGGCAAACCTGCCAATCTAACTCTTCAGGTGCAAGAAGATTGAACAGGGGCAACTGTTGTACCCAAAAATTTGCCCTCTCATTTCTTCAACATTTTCTCATCACTAGACCTTTGGAGCTCAAGATCAAGTTAGGGTTTGCTCTGCTCAAGACTTCTCCTTGCACTGTTGACCCAAATTAGGGTTTGAGTTTGCACAAAGATGTTTTGACCTAAAATTCCCAAAATGACTTTCATGCTTCATGATGGACTCACAAGTTTATCCATACCAAGTTTCAAGCCTTGATTCCAATCTTTGCCCAGTCAATTGGACAGTTGACCTAGAAATCAGTTGTATTGGGGAAAAAGTCAACTATGGCCAATTGACAATCAAACTTCATGATTTTTGACCCACATCAACATTATGAACTCATATGAACCATTTGTTCAAGTTTGGATCACAATTCCACAAGAAATTTGATCAGATCACCAAAAGGGCAAAATGGTCATTTTTAGGGTTTTGACTGCACAAAGGCAATTTTTGACTGTTTGACCTAACCAATGGCAAACCAAGCTCCCTTATGGGCTCAAGGACTCAATGGCATGGTCTTGACATTCAACAAGTTCAAAAGATCCCAAATGCACAAGATTGACAGATGAATTTTCCAATCAACTGATCAAAATTTAACTGTATACTGAAAAGTCAAACTTTGACTTTTTGGTCAAAATCAAGTGCCAAGATTCATTTTTCATCAAAACATGTCAAGTTATGAAACTTATTCATCAAGAAACCAAAAATTACAAATTAGGGTTTGAAATGAAGAAATTTCATAACTTAGAAATTTTCTAAGTTATGGAATTTCCTAATTTTTTCCTAACTTTGTCCCATTTTTTCATCAAGATACATTTGGATTCAAACAAAACTCAAAACATGAAAGTTGTAGTCCATTTCAAAATCTACAACTTTGATTAACAAAGTTTTCTCAAAAGAAGATTGTAGCTCAAGTTATGATTTTTGGAATAGGGGTGCAAAACATTCTTAAATTAGAAATTTTTTGACCTATTTTAGGCAGGATTTTTGCCCAACTTCATGGCCACTTTTCACATGCTTCCACTTGGAATTTCAACTTGCATTACAAAGATGGATTGTAGTACATATTACAAGCTTTCCAAATTGTCCAAGAACTCATCAAACACCCTTGTGGTTAGGGAGATTCGAATTGGCAAAGTTGGGCAAAAGTCACTTTGTTCATGGCCAAATACATGTTCATAACACTTTGCATTTTCAAACTCAGCTTGCACAAACTAGATTACAGGCCTCTAATTCCATTCTCACTCAATAATTTAATGCATATCCTTTGTGTTCATGCCTTGTTTTGTGTATTTAACCATTACATACAAGATTAAGCCATATTTGGAAAAAGCATTTTAGCCATTTTTGAAAAGAAGCACTTTATGTCAAAAAGAAAATCAAAGAGGTACAGGCCAGATCTTTTGGGCACAAGATTATAGACATATCCCACTGATCAAGAACCAAATTTGTAGCATGCTTGAGGGGCATGTAGGAGCCTATAATCCAACTTGCATTTTGTTTGCTTAGATAAGAAGAAAGCTTGCATTTTGTACCATAACACACATTCCTGCAAGAACCAACTAAAACCAACTTTGTGAACACACTCCATACTCCCTAACTAACCTGAAACACGACCAAACCATCCCTAAAACTCCCTCATTCACAGAAACACCATTTTTCTGCAAGAAACAGGGCATTCTGCATTTTGACTTGGCCAGTTCATTCCCCTCGTGCGTTTTCATCCAAACCAGTTCAAACACATCCTACATCATTCATACAAACTATCCCAAGCCTTAGAAACAGACTGTAACACCCCTAACCAAGTTTTCCATTTTCATTTTTTCATCTGTGCAGGTTGAGTTACATAGCTTGATTCAGTTAGTTTCAAAGCAAGCTAGAGGTTGGAAGAGCATCCTTGGACCTCAGGCAAGCTGTGCAAATCCTCAAATTCCATTGAAAGCACCTCCATTGTTGTACACGATTCAAGCTGAACAGGTAAAAGTTTGAACTTCTATCTCTCTATCCAAGCATATCTAGGCTTAGGTTTGTGAAGAAAGTATGTCCTATTCATGGCCCTGAAGCTACCCATGTCCTCACTTTTCATTTATGTGGCGTGTGCTGAGAGAATTTTGAACCTGAATATGTGAAAAAAGTTAGGTCAGGAATTGGGGGAGGAGAAATTCTCTCTCATTTCTGAGAGTTAGATCAAGTTCTTTATATGTATGAATTCGTGATTTAATGCTCTACATAGTTCATGTTGTGTGTTTTGGCTGAAAATCAAAGAATCAGGATGTTTGAACAAGGCATGAAAGGCGCGTGACAGAAATGTTGCTGGAGGTTGAAGAAGCTTGCCTTGGGCTGGGCCTGACTTGTTTTTTCTGTTTGCACCTTCATTTTTCACTTACACCCCATTGGCCCATTGTGTGTTATTTTTATCATTTTTTTCTTTTTTCTTTTTGATTCTGACTTATTATTTTTTGTCAAAATATAAAAAACATAAAAAATATTTTTTCACCCTTTTTTGCATTTTTATTTGGATTTTATTTGTTTTATTTGAACTTGTACATATAAATTAATATATATACTTTTATTTAAAATACTAAGAAATAATACAAAATACATTTATTTTCTGTTATTATTTTATTTTATCTTTTGAAAACATTTTCTTAAAATACACTTTTTTTTGGTAAATAATTAATATTTTATTTTTGTGTATATTTAATATATTTAATACATAGTATAAATACTTATATTTATTTATTAGAATATTTAGGATAAAAACATAAAAATAATACATTTTTTCTTTTATTAATATTTGACCTCAAAAATTTACTTTTTACAAATATACTTCTCTTTTATTTATTTTTGTATATAATTAATAAATATTGTATATAATAAATAATAAATACTTTTTATTTAGAAAATTAGGGTTTTGCCCTAAACCATGAAAACATCCAAAATTGACCTTTTTATTTTTATTTATATGTCACATGAAAAATACTTTTACATACATATAAAACCATTTTTGTGCATAATACATTTTACATTTTTTATTTGTATTTATTCAATTATTGTTTAATTAAAATAACTTGTATATTCAATTTGGATGTAATAGTTTAGATTTAAATTTCTTGCTAAATATCCCCATTTGAACATTTGTACCCCCCATCCCATAATTATGTTGTAATAATTTAGGATTTTATTTTTCGCATTTTAAAGCTTTCCAATTATGCCATGATAGACTTAGGGTTTGTATGCAAAAATCAATTAACAAATAGCTTGACCTAATTCAAAGACAAAAAAGCATGAAAATGGACAACACCAATCACACTTGCACCCCTTAGGATTACTCCACTTGTTGCCTTCAATAAATGGGCAATGTTGCATGTTGGGTGTCTTTGGCAAAACAAAACGATTCAAAATGATCATAGTCCCTCGATGACGCTTTCGAAAGTTGCCTAAACAAAATGATCATAGTCCCTTAAAGGAAAAATTGCCAAAGACACTTGGCACTATTGCAATCATGGTCTAAACGATGACCCGTGCCCGTCCCGTTAACATCCTAACACAAGATTGTCCACCAAATACAATGGTGGAACAATGTTGTTAAAAGGGTTAAAACATAGGAAAGATCTTTGAGAAATTTAGGGTAGATAGCTCTTGGTTACTTGACCAATCTTGCAAAACAATCCTTGCCATTTTTCAAAACACACATCACAACACACTTTCAAAACAACTTTCAAAAACATTGAAAACTTTTCAAAAGACAAATACACCTTTGTATACATTCAAACATGGATCATTACAAAGGTTGCCACAACAATGACCTCTTTTTCAAAACATTTTCAAACCCACACACAAAGCACCATTTCAAACAAATGAAAGCACCATTTCAAACAATTGAAAATGCAAGGCAAGTGATCTAAGAAAGTAACTAAGAGCCCATGGATAACCATGGATAGAAAGGGTGCTAATACCTTCCCTTTCTATAATCTACCCCCCGAACCCAAGAAAACATCTCAAAGGTTTTTGCTGTGCTTTTTAACCTTTCCTTAGGATAAAATGAAAAGTCGGTGGCGACTCTTGCTAAACCGAAACATTTGCAAAAACAAACGCAAAACCTCAAGTCAGTTCTCCCACCGTATAACACCAACAATCGTTAGTATCGTGCCCAGGATTACCAGAATGATATGCACACCTTGCATCAGGATTGTAGTTAGGAGAAGAAGTTTTAGGGTTTGGATGAGGTCCTATAAACATAATCAAATTCATCCTCAACATATGTTGTAATTCTTCAGATAGCGGCATGTTGATCTTGGTAAACTGTCTCTTAGGCTCGTCTTGCCTTTGCTGATTACCTCGTTGTTATGGTCGTTGCACGCGTGCCGAATTAGAGACCAGCACTGCCCCTATAGATTGGTGGTAGTCTGCCTTATTACGACCCTTCTGGCCATACATAACATTTGCTTCCCTCTTACTAGCAAATGGCTTCTTCTCAGCATAAGAAGATGCAGCCATCGGGATCTTCCCACTCTTGATACCACTTTCGATCCTTTCTCTAGTCAGAACCATCTCTGTGAACCTGAATGAGGAACTCCCAATCAACAGATTAAAGAACGGGCCTGTCAGAGTGCCCATGAACATGTCTACCATTTCCCGATCATTAAGAGGGGTTGTACCCTGCCAGCTAGATCCCTCCATTTCTAGGCATATTCCTTGAAGCCTTCTCTAGAACCCATAGACGTGCTTTTAAGTTGTGTACGAGTTGGAGCAAGGTCAGCATTGTATTGGTACTGCTTGTAGAAAGCAGCAGCCAAGTCTTCCCATGTATGAATGTATGTTCTTTCTAGCTGATAGAACCACTCCAATTGCGTGCGAGCTAAACTTTCTTGGAAGAAATGGACACATAACTTCCGGTCAATAGTGTGAGGCTGGATCTTCCTGACATAGGACCTTAAGTGCAACTTAGGGCAGGAGACACCGTCATACTTAGAAAATGTGGGAACCTTGAACTTTGGTGGGATGACCACTCCAGGAACCAGCCCTAACTCTTCAAAGTCCAAGTGAGGTACTTGCTGAATCTCCATAGCATTGAGACGATCCTTCAGCTATTTGTATTTATCGTCAGCAGGAGGATATTGTTCCTCGGAGTAATCAGCTTCTTCTTCATCAGCCTCAGGGTTGTTGACTTCTTCATGATTATCCCCTTTGTTTGATGGAGTTGTGAGATCTAGAGCTCGTTTAACCGGTCCTCTGAGTCTTCTTCCCATATTCAAGATTCCAGATGGTTTCTTTGCCTTCTTCTTCTTCTCTTTGATGACGAGAGCTTTCAGTTCTTCCTGCCCCTGGGCCAAAGCCATGAACATTTGTTGGAACTAAGCATTTTGAGCTTGAAGGTCTTTTACTGTTTGTTCAAGGGCCATTTCTTTTTCTAAAATAAACAGCGAAAAGATGAGAAACTTGTACTGGAAGACCTGTTATTAAATGGCATGCATGCAATGTTTTCAAGGATCTCGCAGGGTAAACAAGAAAATGTCAGAAGTTGAAATTTGCAGCTTTGATTGAAGAACTTCGTATCATTGAGTGTCCTTCTACGAGAGTCAAGCTCACCATATCAAGTGGGTCATAGCCCCTGACTCAAGTTATTAAGTTTTGATCTTTTAACGGCATTGGCTAGAGGAAAATAAATCCCCTTGCCCCTTGCTAGACGTCTAATTTACCATAACCTGCATCACAAACCCTTGAGATCCTTGAAATGGTTAAGGAAATGTTGTGGCGTGATGTTATGATGTGTATGCTATGTGTTAAGCAAAAGTGTAAGGTGATTAAGACAAGTGAGTCTAAGAAGTCCAGTTTACTGTATAATGAATGTAAACAAATCCTGCAAGGAGATCATGTTGTTAGATAAAAACCCTGCAAGTAGCTCAAGTTGAAAGCAAACAAATTACACAAGCAGCCTTAGTTTTAGGATTGCATGGGGTTTGTAGGTAAGTACCCTCTTGAAATTTAGTTGGCTCAACCTGTCCTAGTAATAGTAACCGGGTTCTAAGGGATCTCAATATCACTGATCTTTCCCACAAGTTTCGTTCTAATCGACAACTGACTTTCCACCAAACAAAACTCGGGAGTCAAATATCAATGAGTGTAGTATCAAGTATCAACCGACTTAGGACTACATCAAAGACGGCTACCTCACTACTTCCTAATGGCCAAGTTGTTCAATTAAAGGTTCTAAGGTTAGTTAATGCTTCATGACACCATGCAGCGGCCCCGTATTCTCCTTGACAACTCAAGGGCTATCGGTACCAACCAAAGTGTCGCATCAATGTAGCTATCGCTTCGACCGTGTCGGTATACCCCACACAGTTTCCATGATCTATTGCTACTTACCTAAAAGGTGCCTCAGATTCGAGTGTAGGATCTATAGTAACCCAAACAATCCCCAAAAGGTAAAGCATACAAAGCACACCAAGCCATTTAAAAAATAAACTATCTCTAAGGTAACCTCACTTTTTATTGTATCCTCAGCAGAGTCTCCAGTTCTGTGATACAGTGGCAGAACTGACTGTTATACTGGTTTTGCATTTGTATTCGCAAATCTTGCGATAATCAAGAGTTGCCACCGGATTTTCTTTTATCCAACAAAGGAAAGGGTGAAAAGAACAGAAAAAGACCTTTTGAGAGTTTTCTGAGTAAGGGGGGTAGATATGGAAAGGGAAGGTGTTAGAACCCTTTCTATCCATAGTTTTCTACAGGCTCTTAGATGCTTAGATCATTTTTGAAATACCTTGTGCTTTCGTGTATTTTTGAAAACTATTTTGAAATGCCTTAGTGCGGCAGTTTGCTTTATGACAACTCTTGTATCATTCCTCAAGAGTGTTGATAATTCATTTTTATGAAAGTGTTTTGTGTATGTGAAAAAAAAAATTGAGCATAGCATCTAAGAACTATCTACTTATACTCGAAAAGGTTCATTCTTTTCCTCCTATCCTTTAGACAATTCTATCCTACTATTAGTGAGTAGGTATCCCTATCGTTGGATGTTTGAGGGACAATCGAAGGGATGTTACAGTAACGAAGGCATCTTGGCAAGAAGCTTTAGCAACCCCCCTAAAGTTCTGAGATCACTTTTAACCGAGGCAACATCGAGAGGGTCATCGAGGGACTAGTGATCTCTTGAACTAAAGGACAACCACTAAAGATTATCACATTTCGAGACTTGTGACCATTTTGAAGGCAATCGAAGTGGGAGATACCCTAGGGGTGAGCATGTGCAAGTGTGTTGATTCAGTTCATTTATCTTGCGCATTTAGGGTTATCTAACCGTTTTAATTTCAGTCTTTTTCATAAAATCCTATTAATCTAAGCAGTTAATAGTGCGGAAAATAAATTACAAAAAATAAAATTCCTAAGCTATTACAAGGCCTTGGGACAATTACGTAAATATCACAAGAGAATAAAATGCAGAATTTTAAACCTAATTAAAGCTATTACAAACCGAGAAATAATTACATAATGGGGAAAAGAAAAATAAAAGTAACAAACACGCGGAGAATGGAAAGAGTGTCTAAACCCTAAAAATGTTTAAAAGAAAATCCCTTTTTGTTGTTTATTTATTTATGAACATGTTAAATTATAATAATATATTAATTTTAAAAAAAATAATTAGAATTGATTCTGAGGAAACTAACATTTCTTGGTATTTTTAAAGAGAAAAAGGTTTGAAATTTAACCCTAATTTCTAGTTAATTTTAATTTAAAGAAAAAATATTAAAGTAATTAAACTAGACTAATTTACAAAATTAATTTTAATTATAAAAAAACTAATTCTATTTTTTTGTGATTTTATTGATTTCATGATTAAAATAAAAAATATGTATTTTAAAAAAACCAAACAATACAAATAAACAAAAAGAAAAATGGGCCTGATATGAGCAATTAGGGGGGTGTGACGCTGAATTTGTTAGGCCCAGATTGTACAAACCCAATGTCCTACATGAGATCCAATGTTGCCAGCCCCTAGGGGTTCACTGTGGGTGCTTAGATCTAGATCAATAATCTGACGCTTGTGATGAATCCAATGATGATGAGATAATAGCCCAGGGTACACTCCTTCAGCCTTAGCGTACTAAATCTGCAGATAAATGGTTAAAGAAAAAATCAAACGCACGACCTGGGTATCGAACCCAGGTCCTCCCCTTCATACGCATTCCCTCTTACCACTCAGCCATCCTGTTCATTCGTTTATACAAATAAACACAATAATATGTATATGAAATAAGTGGAGTATGCTGAAGTTTCTAAACGCGCACTGAGGTGGGCCCCTGGGAATTTGAATGAACCAATCATCACCATGTTTTCTACCATGCAAGGTTTTCACCGGTCAAACCACACCAGACGGTGGCTCCGGTCATCCCCTCTGATTAGTCAAAAAGCCCAATCTGCAAAATATCAAGAAAACAAAAGCAAAAGTGACCCTACCCCCCTAATTTGGGGTCTACGAGTTCAATGGTGATGGCCATTTGCCCTGAGACGGCTTGTATCATCCTGTTCATGCTTTGGCCGTTTCAAAGCCCTAACAATTGCAACTCTCTAAGTCTGTGCCCAAACCCTCGTGCTTCACGTTAGAACAGATCAAAACAATAATATAAACACGAATATGGAACGAAAACTGACTTATATCATATATTTGCAAGGTTTCGAATCCCAATCTTACCAAAATCCGGTGACGCGTGGATCTGGAGTTTTAGGGTGTTGCACGTCTTGTGGAGGGTATGAATGATCTTCTGAGGGCTTCAGAGAATGAATGATGCAATTTGTTTGGCCTGGAAACCGCTGAATCGCGTGGTGTAAACTTTCACTTTTCCTTTGGATTTTTGAAATTTTACTAGGGCTCTTTTGAAACAGCTGTGCCTCTCCTTTTCTCTTCAGACTTTGTTGTATATATATGAGGGCAAGATTAGGTCAACAAAGGTGGTTCCTATCTTTGTTCATTATGATGAAAAGATATGATCTCGATCTTGCCTAAAACTTTCCATATTTGATCCAATCTCATGCCAATCTTATTTTCATGCATTACTGCCAACCTGTTATGAGTTGTTTGGGCCTCCAATATGATGGAAATCGAAAGCTGACATGCCCCTACATATCCATTTCCCTTCGAATTTGTTCTCTTCGAAGACTTTAAGATCCAATTCGAAATACTCAGAGCTTTCCTCATCAGAACATTGTTTCCTTCGAAAGCTCTAAACTCTAATTCGAATGGCACCAGCTTTAATATCATGACTCCTTCGATTGAGCCACCCTCTGCTTCAATTTCTTGATTTGAATGAAATCACCCCGGTCGAATCAACTCTTGTGGAGTTAGGAACAAAAAAGGCAAGAATCTGGCCTTTAACTCAGGAATTAAATCCATGATCAAAATTGAATTCTTGCCATAATTGCAAGGAAAACATGCCATTTTGAACTTTGGGTGAACCTGGACAGGTTATGATAGGTGTTTTGCTCGAATTTGGCTTAAGGCTTTTGTCATGGTTGTTGTACCCTAAAATTTTCCCTCCCTTTTCCACAAGAACTCACAACCCCAGGGTTTTTCTTTGATTTTAAGATCGGCTTGAGAATCGGTCAAACAGACTCTTCTTTATCAGTAATCCAGAATTAGGGTTTTCACTGATTTTGTTGAGATTGGCTCAAGAATCGATCAGACGGATCTTTCTTTGGCAGTAATCCAGGATTAGGTTTTGTGCTTGCATTTCTCAAAAGAAACTGAATCCTCAGAAATTCAGTTGACTGTTACATTATTTTTACGCTTGTTCAAGATTACTGGTTATTTCTTAAAACCTAAATATCTGGGATAGGAGCTGAGACTTTTGTTTGGAACTTTGAGGCATTGGTTTGATCAGTGGAGTGAAAGGTTTATGAAATGCTTGTTTGTTTAACTGTACAACACATATGTTAATTGGAATACCAGGCGTATTGTGATTAATGCAAGGTTGCGAGACTGCAAAGTTTGTTGATTATTTATTTCATCTGGATTAGAATTATTGAGACACAGTTTCAATTATTTTAATTTAAGAGTTCTAAATAATTAAATAAACATAAAGGAAAGATGGAAAAGATATTGGACAGTAGAATTTGCTTTTGATTAAGACTTTTTATTTATTTCAAATATGGTTACAAAGTTATTCGAATATTGTAAGATTACAACTTATAATGTTCAGGATAATATTTGTTTACAATAAATGAAAAAATAAATCTAAAGCCTAAATCTCTTGAAATCTTTGACCTTTACTGCGTCCTCCATTATCCAACTGGTACTTACCTGCAGAAGACAGAAAAAGAAGTTAGTATAAAAAATTTCAAGCAGAAGAAGATAAAAAGAAAAATCATCATTAAAGTCTGCTGGCCGGAATCAGAAATGCTATGCTCATCATGTTTCATTTTTCTCTCTGCAAATCACAAGAAGATTTCTCTTCTCGGTTCACAGAGAGAAAAATAAAATATATAAAATGCAAGCATGTCAAACTAAAAGCATACAATTTATTTAAAATGCAAAGGCACAAGGCTGCATACAAAGCAAACTATACTGCAAACTGAGTTTCAAATGCATTAACCAAATGTCACACTAAGTTGCAAAACTGTCACAGCAAGTACACAAAGTTGTCCAAGAAAGTACACAAAGTTGTCCAAGAAAGTACACAATGCAGGAAATATGGAAACAAGTACACAATGCAGAGATAAACCAAGTTACAAGAAAGAGAGCTTGTCCTAGCCCTCATCAAGTTCTGGCCAGCAGCTTTTCAAAATTAAATATATTAAGCAAGAAAGTGCTTTAGAGAGAGAAAGAGAGAACCAGAAAAAGTTTGCAGTTTTGGCAAAAGCAGGCTATTGTTCAAGACAGTAAGAGAACACAAAAGATATAAAAGAGCAAGACTGCATAGCAGTCCAGGAGAGGAGACAGAGCCCACAAGATTTGCATTGCATAATCTCCAAAACTCAACAACCTACAGTCAAAAAAACTGTAAGCCAGGCAAACCTGCATGCCTCCAAAATCACAAACCTGCATTCCAACCTTCAAAACCTGTCTGCAATATATCACTGCAAACCTGTAGTAAATACAAACTACAAAAACCCAAACTGCAGTCACCAAAACTGCAAGTTACAAACCTGTATCTCAAACACCAGAAGCAAGCTTGCTTCCAAATTCCAAACACAAACAAATTGCAAACCTGCAAAACTCAAAACAAACTCATAGCTGCTGTCAAAAAGCCACAAACTACAACTTGGTCACAGCCTGCCCAACTACACAACAAACCTGTAAGCCAAGCTCAACAAACATACAAAAAAAATCCACAAACTACAACAACCCTGCTTGCTCACACAAAAGCTATCAACAAACAATGACAGTCTCAAAGACTATCAACATCATCAACAAGAGCATTTCAGAAACCCACTAACAACAAACAATAGCAAGTTTCAAAGTTGCATCATCATCAACCAAAACAAAGGGCATGCAAAAGTTCATCATCACCAATATTCAAAACAAATATTCAAGTTCTCGGAATAGATTTTCATCATCAAACAATCAGTAGCCAACAAAGACAAATAAAGAACAAACAAGTTCATCATCATCAAGCATCAGCAGACAAAGGAGAAGAGAGAGATTCAGAAGCAATAAAGATTCAGAAAACAAAGATTCAAAAGCAAGTTCATCATCATCAAACAATCAGTATTCAAGCAATCAGAGGAAGAACATCAATAAAAGTCCAAACAACATAGGGTTCTCAGAACAAGATCATCATCAAACGTTCAAAGATACAGAAATACCAGAAGCCAAAGCAAGCGATCATCACGCTCCTCCCTCCGCCTAGCCTCCTGGAAGCGCCACCGGCCAGCTCACCCTCCCTCTCTCACTTTTCAGAAGCGAAACATTCAAGGTAAGCTTGTTCTTAACCTTTTACTACACATCAAACATCCAAACCCATGGATTAAAAAGCGCATGTAATAATTAAGCAAAAATGAAAACGTAACTGTGAAACCCTAAAACAAATGAAGCAATTTGTACCGTTATAAGCAAGAATCCTAGACCGCTGCAAAGAGAAGGTAGGAAGTGGATGAAGGCGGCTATCCGGTGGCTAAGGCAGGAAAGGAGGATTCATCGTGTTGGTTTGAGAAAGGCGAAGAGAAACGAAGAAGATGAGAGGAGCGGCGCCGCTGTAACCAAGACTGCAAACCCTAAAGAACATTAACCCTAACAAAATTTGTCAACATTTCGTTTGGGCCCGTGCGCCCTAATTTGTTCAAACCCAATTGACCCACTGAACGCACACCCCCTCCCCTGATTCTTGTTATCCTTTTTTTATTTTTGGGCCATAATCCTAGGCCCATCATCCTTCTCCTTTCTAATTAAAACTAATACTCTTTCTTTTCTTTACTAATATCACTTTTATTAATTTATTTTTCTTCAAACCAATACTTTTCTTCTTTTATTTTTACTCTAAAAAATTTGTTTTGTTGATAATAAAGAAAACCAATAATAGATTAAAGTTTGTTTTGATATAATTTTCTTTAATATTTGTTATATTTAAATTAAATAACTAATACCTTTTTTATCATTTTATTTTTGATAATCTAATTCTTTTTCTCTTTTGTTAATAATAAGACTAAAAAATATTAAAATTTTGTTTTTTTTTAATATAGTTTTCCTTTTTTTACATACATTAAAATACATTAATAATGGAGATTTTATTTTTTTTGTTTTCTTTAAAAGAATATGTATATATTAGAAGCATTAACTTAAATAGTTTTTTTTCTTTTCTTTAAAACTTTTTCTTTTAATAAATCATAAAACACAAAAATAATAATAAATACCTAATCTTTATTAGGTTAAATTTTATTTGTTCATTTGTAAATAAATACATGCATCTCATAATTTACCGATTTTCCTTAATTTGTTATAATTTTACATTGAATTGCGACAGTTCGATTTGGTTGTAATGCATAATACTCGGACATTATTATTCTTATGAGACTCATCCCCATTTGTAAATAATTGTACCCCCATCCCCGGATACTTTTTTGTAATAACTTAGACTTTAAATTCCCGCAATTTATTGCTTTCAATATACTGTATAGTAATTAGGGTTTGTGTGCGTAGATTCAAAATCAATCGCTAGATAACCTAATACAAGATAAATGCATGAAAATCAATACACAAATCACACTTGCACTCCTAGGGTAACCTCGCTTGTTGCCTCGGAAAATGCAATCATGTCCCTCGAGTATGATACACTCTAGCAAATGCCCCTTCGATAAACAAAGATCGTAGTCCCTCGATGTTGCCTTCAATAAAATGATCTCGTCCCTTACAAAATTGCTAGAGCGTCTCACAAGTTGCTTTCAATGATTGTATAAGATGACCCGCGCCTGTCCCGTTTAACATCCTAACACAAGGTTGTTCATCAAACACAATGGTGAAACAACACTGTTAAAAAGGGTTAAAAGCATAAGAAAGATCTTTGAGTAAAATAGGGTAGACAACTCTTAGTTACTTGATCAAAAGCTTGCAAAACATCCTTGCCATTTTCAAACACACTTCACAACACAACTTTCAAAAACATTGAAATATCTTTTCAAAAAGACACACACCTTTGTATATATTCAAACAAGAATCATTACAAAGGTTGCCTAGAAAAGGCATCTTTTTCAAAACATTTTCAAAACCACACACACAAAGCACCATTTCAAACAATTGAAAAGTAAAGGAAAGTGATCTAAAACAAGTAACTAAGAGCCCATGGAAAACCATGGATGAAAAGGGTTCTAGCACCTTCCCTTTTCATAATCTATCCCCCGAACCCAAGAAAACATCTCAAAGGTCTTTCCTGTGCTTTTTGACCTTTCCATTGGATAAAATAAAAAGTCGGTGGCGACTCTTGCTAAACCGAACAAGTGCGAAAACAAACGCAAAACCTCAAGTCAGTTCTCCCACCGTATCACAGAACTGGCGACTCTGCTGGGGATATTTCTAAAAGTGGGGTTACCTTAGGGTTCTAGATCACCTTTGCATGCTTATCTTGTTTGCCTTGATTGCTTTACTCTTTTGGTCCCTTGCTTGGGTTTGTTTTAAATCCTACACCCGGATTTGGGGGCACCTTTTAGGTAAGTAGCAATAAACTGTGAGGGAACTGTGCAGGGTATACCGACATGGTTGAAGCAATAGCTAAGTTAGTGTGACATATTTGTGGGTACCGGTAGCCTTTGAGTCAATCAAAGAGAATACGGGGCCGCTGAGTGATGTCATGAAGCACTAACGAACTCTTAGAACCTTACTTGACCATCTTGGCCTTTTTAGGGGTAGTGAGATGACCGACTTTGGTGTAGTCTGAAGTTGGTAGATACTCGATACTACACTCATTGAGGATTGTTTTCTTGTAATATTTTGGTCGCCAGTTAAGTGGCTAAACCAAAACAATGAACACAGAAAATAATCCAGTGATATTGAGCTCCTTAGAACCCGGTTTCTATTTTAGGACAGGTTGAGCCAACTAACTCCAAAAGGGTACTTACCTACGAACCCCATTCAAGCCTAAACCTAAGGACTTGTTTGCTTTGTGTGGATATGATTGTCTGTATATACACTTGCTTACTTTTGCATACCTGTCATAACATCATACCATAGCATTTTCAATAACCATTTCAAGGATCTCGAGGGTCTTTGATGCAGGGTCACATTGAACCAGATGTCTACCAAAGGGCAAGAGATTTCATTTTCCTCTATACAAACATCGTCAAAAAGCAGGTGCAACAACTTGAATTGGGGGCTATGACCCACTTGACATGGTGAGCTTGATTCTCGTGGAAAGACATCCCCCAATGCAAAGTTCTCCAATCAAAGATGTTGATCGAAGTTCAACCTCTAACATTTTCTTGTGTTTACCCCGAGATATTCTTGAAAACATGCATACACATATCATGCATTGTATCATAACAAGTTTTCCTTTTCAGGTTTCCTTATTCTCCTACTGTTTATTTCAGTAGAGATGGCTCTAGAAAGGACTGTCGAAGATATTCAGGCTCAAAATGCTCAACTTCAAGAATTGTTCTTGAACCTGTCCCAGGGGCAGGAAGAAGTAAAGGCTCTCCTCACAAGGGGCATGGTCCTAGGGAATCCAGACGGCATCAGGAATGATCAATTGGAAGAACTATAGATTGAGCTGGCAACAATGAAGATCCAGATGATGGGACAGCTGGTGGGCCAGATGGCTCTCATTCAATACCTGGCTCAAAGACAAGAGGAGCTCAGGGTTCTCGTCAACAAACTGCTTCAAGATAACCAAATGGGGAAAACAACTAGGGTTGAAGATCAAGTCATCATTAAACCTCCTTTGAGACAAGAAGACAAGGGAAAGGCTCCCCAACTTGCTTCAGGGTCACAAGCCCAACAACAACCTCGCCAGCGTCAACGAGGTAATCGGCATAAGCAAAATACGTCTGGAAGATAGTTCACTGAGACTGACATACCATCATCTCTAATACTGGAATGCTTGTTGGAGGTCAATCTGACTGCTTTAAGGGATCCTATTCAGAAGCCCAATACCTCTGCTCCTAGATATCACCCCGACGCATTTTGTGTATACCACTCCTATAGTCTTGGACATGACACCGACGACTGTTGGGCTTTGAAAAACAAGATCCAAGACTTGATTGACAATGGAGTGCTGAAATTCATGCCGGATGGCGAGATGAAAATTTTCCGCTGAGGGTTTTCCACCTGAAATGACAAAGTTCGAACTAAGAGACTTTTGTTTCATCTGAATTCTTAAGTTGTAATTTCCTTTGTTATTCAAACAATTATCTGTTGATTTCAAACTCTGTTTCATTAATGCATTGCATATGTTTGTCTTGAATTCATCCATTCGTTTTCACTATTCTTGAATTATGCTTCCTACTTTCTTTATGATATTTAACTCTTGATAAAAGCTACAAGCCTTTAGATGGAGGATAACGAAACAATACCATGATCTCATACAATATGCTTTTGGACAGACCTTGCTGATGATGTACAGACATTTCTTTCAAATCCTAAACACTGGAGTTATAAGGAAGATAATCCCTAGTCAACCCCTTCGAGCCAAAGAAGTAGAAGTTTTCTGTTTTAAGCACAAATTGAAACCTTTAATCAAACCTGGGGCGTGGTAGTCTCTCAGTTAATTCAAAAGATGCGCATTGAAGTCACAAACTCTCAGTTCATAATACAACGAATGACATCAAAAACATCCCTTTGGAACCAAAAGACAGTGATGGTTCCTTATCTCATAGGAAGTCATTACCTCTCAAAAGAGAAAAGCCCACTGAGCCAAAACCTATAAAAGAGGCTTAAGAAAGTTAGGGATATTAAATCAAAAGAAAGAGGTCATTATAAATCCTCAATAACATGAAAAATGTTGCAAAGATGACTGCCTTCCCATAAAATTCAACTGGTGTGAACCATCACCAAAACGTTGTTCCAAACTCGAATAGAGTTCGACGCACAATTAACTGAGTTTAGGATCGAAGAACATCATGAAGAGCGGGTGGGTACAAATTTACTTTGAGCCTTTATCCTTTGTTTCTTAAACCGTGAACCAAGCCACGTTACAACCCTTCAAAAGTCCTAATTGAAGCATGGGTTAGTTCGAAAGCATACTGTTACAAAAGGTATCCTGACTCCTGTAAGGCTTTGCTCTAAATCTTGTGTTGAATTTGTCTTATAAAAAGTTTTCTGCTAAAAAACGCATTTTTCAAAACTTCGAGACAAGCATAAACTTTGCATTATTTTAATATCGTTGCTTGCACATGCTTATTTGTTTGACAGCAAAGAAATTCACAACAGTGAAGGTTCGGAGGAACGAAAGCTCTCTCAGTGAATAAAATCACTTCAAGTGGGATGATACTCCCGTTGCAAAAAATCTCCCATCAACAAAAAGGGAACTTAGTATGGTATTGTCCAGTAAACCTGGGGCAGTCCAGTCAAGGTTTCAACAAATCTTTCAAAGCCCATTAAACATGGGGCAGTCCAGTCAAGATTTCAAGAAATCTCTCAATTTGCAGATTAACCTGGGGCAAGTATCCCTCACCATCACTTGGGGCATTAGAACGTCAATCTCAATAAAGAGTTACATACAGTGTCACAAACATCCGATACTAGGGCAGTGATGAACCTCTCTGAAATCTTTCTGAAAAGAAGTTCAAGTGTCCTCGAGAAGTTCATCACCTCTCTAGCAGACCAGCAGTCATGGGTTTATTTCCCCAACATTTATCAAGGATTTATTCTCCACAACAAATTACATTTCAAATTGATCGGTCGTCAAAAAATTCCTTCATCACTTGTTGGAAGTTACGGTCGTCATCAAAAATTCCTTCATCACCTGCTGGAAGTCACGGTCGTCAAAAATTTCCTTCATCACCTGTTGGAAGTAACGGTCATCAAAAATTCCTTCATCACTTGTTGGAAGTCACGGTCGTCAAAAAATTCCTTCATCACCTGTTGTAAGTAACGGTCATCAAAAATTCCTTCATCGCCTGTTGGAAGTTACGGTCATCAAAAATTCCTTCATCACCTATTGAAAGTTACAGTCATCGAAGATTCCTTCATCACCTATTGGAAGTTACAGCCACCAACAGAATAACAGACAACTGAAGCTCCTAAAAATCTATTTCTCTCAAGAATGAAGATTCTCATCCTTAAAACCTCAAGATATTGGTATACTCCCAAGCTTCTGATACCCACCAACAGAATAACGGACAATTGAAGCTCCTAAAAATATGTTTCTCTCAAGAATGAAGATTCTCATCCTTAAAACCTCAAGAGATTGGTATACTCTCAAGCTCCTGATACCCACCAGCAGAATAACGGACAACTGAAGCTCCTAAAAATCTGTTTCTCTCAAGAATGAAGATTCTCATTGTGATCGGTGGATCTAGAACTGACTGTTTAACGCTGGTTCGCGAAATGTCGCGGAAGCAAGAGTCGCCACCGTCTTTTATTTTCTCCAAATGGAAAGGACAAAAGCACAAAAAAATTCCTTAAAGAGATTGCTCTCGGTTCGGGAGGTAGATTATAGAAAGGGAAGGTATTAGCACCCTTTCTATCCATGGTTATCCATGGGCTCTTAGATACTTGCTCATTTGTGTTTTCAAAAATGGTTTGTTTGCTTTTCAATTGTGGGTTTTAAAAAAGTTTCTTTGAAAATTCCAGTTCGACTCTTGTATCGGTCCTCAAGAGTGTTTGAAAAAATGCTTTCGAAAGCTTTTTGAAAAGGTGTCGGTGTGAAAAGTATTTTTGAATTTGTTTTGTTTTGAATTAGAGCAAGTATCCACGAGTCGTCTACCTACCCTAAGGAATTCGTCTGTGTAAATGTCCTTTAAAGTAGTGTCATCCCACCATCGAGAGGTAGGTAGCACCACCGTTGGAGGTATTCGGGTCAATTCGAGGTTCGGGACATGGTGATCACCAGAGCAATGGGAAGACACCTTAGAAGCTACCCTCATGCCAGGTTCCCGGATCATGAGGACTTACTAAGACATCCTCTACTGGACGATCACCTTTCGAGGCAAGGCAACAGTGAGGCGTACCCTAGGGGTGGTGTGTGATTTGTATGTCAGATTCATTTATTTTTGTCTTGTCAGGTTATGGGTGATCTATGCGTTTGTTTTTATTTTTTTGTCATTCATTCTTGCATGCATTTATTTAACAGTTAAAAAAGATGCGGAAATTGAAAGTTCTAAACTATTACAAAGGCGCGGGTCCACATCGCCAAAATTAAAATTCAGGACCCGATTTGACAGAAAATAAAGAAGTAAAGTGCGAGAAATAAAATGTCCGAGTTTACAAGGCTTTGGGAGAATTACATTAATATTATAAGAAATAAAATAAAATGCGCGAATTGGAATTAAAATTGGAAGCGAGGGCGTTGGACCCTTTTTAATGAAATTAAATTAAATGATTAAACTAATGAAATTAAAGAGAAAAAGAAATTATTATTTTTTTTGAGTTTTTGGTATTTATGTTTTTTATGTTTTTTTATGAGAAAGATTAAATGAAATTAAAATATTAACCCTAATTCTAATTTTTTTATTTATTAAGAAAAACATGTTAAAATTAAACCTAAAATTAATCTAATTATTTACATGCAATTTTGATTTATAAAAATAATTAATTAATTATTAGTGAAATTTATTTACAAAAAATATTAATTAAATAAATATATTTTGATTTTTATGACTTTTCTGTTTTTTACTATTTTTTATATTTTATGAAAATAAGTTAAATTAAAGGAATTAATTAAAAAAAAGAAATAATTGAAATAAATAAAATAAGGAAAAGAAAGAAAATACAATACCTTGGGGGGTTTCTGTCCCCTTTTTGGAGGTGAATTGGAGTGGTTTGACCATGTATTGGCTTTTGGCCTCATCATGCATAAGTTGTTCTACTTTGGCCATTTGGCTTTTGGCTTTTGGCTTTTGACCATTTGCATTTTGGCCTCAACGTTCCTTAATCTTCTCCGGATGTCTGTCTCGCCATGTATTGGTGTCATGTGTAAAATGTTCTGTTTTGGCCATTTGACTTTTGGCCTTTTGCCCATTTGGCTTTTGGTCTCAACGTTCCTTAATGAACCTGCATGGGATCCTGTCTAAATCTGCAGTGTTGAACCTCATGAACACATTAAATAAAATCATAAAAATTCAAATAAAACCAACATATGAAGAAATTTAATGTTTAAGCACAATATGGCATGTATGAATGATTATACCCTTTTGATCATGGAGATCAAATCAATCTTACCCTTACTGGAAGATTAGTGACCTGAATGCTTTTATGCCTTACTGGAAAATTAGGATCATGGAGATCAAGTCAGCCTTATCCTTACTGAAGAAGTAGTGAGGTATTGGTTTATAACTGTGATGGCTTGTTTATAGTGAGAGGGGGATTTGTAATAAGGATTTCAAGGTTTTATGGTTCTTGAAAGAGTTTGATATTCCAACAGTGTTGTGGCAAGGTTTTTTCTCTATTTTCCTCTTTTTCTTTTTTCTCCTTGGTTTGTGTGAAAAAAAGGTGATTATATAATGGAAATTAGGGTAAAGCAAATGGGCTTTGAATGTGCAATTGGGCCTCCAATATTCACTTGAATTCGTCATTTTCCAGGCTAACTCGCAGGGACTTAAGTGCATTTTTTGAAGTTGAAATATGAAGACAAAATGTAGCTGACATCGATAACTAACTCCTGTCCGAAAATCGGCTCAATCGGATAAACGGTGAATTAGTTATGAATTTTTGAAGTTTCAGCTCAGACAAACTTATTTTGGGCTCCAGTGTCGACTCTGACACGTTCTTCAATAAAAAACTGGTATTAATCGGTGCATAATTTGGTCTCGACTTTTGAAGCAAAGTTGTAGATCTATGAGTCAGTAACCTTGTGTAAAAATATGAGTCCAATCCGATAAAAATTGACCGAGTTATGAATTTTCGAAGTTTCGGCCCAGATGAAATATTATTCAGCATTCATGATTTTCAGCGTGTCACGCACTCTGAGCAAAAAATGAAGGCCTTTTGAACACCGTTCGAACTCGATACCTTCTGTGAAAATGTAGTCAACTCAATTTGTGAAATTTTGGCGCCGGAACCAGCTCGATACGATGAAAATCGACCAAGTTATGATTTTCTGAACATGACGCAAATAAACTTTTGTCACAAATTTTCTGCACGAAAATACTTGATAAATCCACATTTTTGAAGACCTTCTGATCGAAATTGGCTTCCAGCCGTGAGAGATGAAAACGTAGATAATGTCAAGACGGAATTTTGGCCACCGGAACGGGTTCAAAACGAGTCACGATCTTCAAGTTATGAATTTTTTAGCGCGTAAAAACTGCACTTTCAGCACACTTTTTCACTATATTTCTTCAAGAAAACTCACACATTCGGATACCTTCTTTAAAGAATTGACTCCTGAGCCGAACCTGAATTTGAGAATATGTTATCAGAGATATCTTGGCGAAAGAACACCTGAATATAACGCGCCGGGTAGGACTTGTGAATTTTCTTGAAATGTTTTGAGAAATATGGGAGGGCAAATTTTGGGGTACAACAGTTGCCCCTGTTCAATCTTCTTAGACCTGAGGATGCAGATTGGCTGACGTGCCTTTCGTAATCCGAAGGTAAAAGATGATTGAACACTAGAGTGCCCAGAAATTTGCGCTCACATAGTAGTGTGATGATGGGAATGGGCTTATAGATGCCATGCTAAGAGATGATGGATAGGTGGATGGGCTTATAGATGCCATGCTAAGAGATGATGGATAGGTGGATGGGCTTATGGATGCCATCTGGATGTCAATCGCATAAGAGATTCTTTAGCGAGAACCTGCATACCTGCAAAAGAAAAATGAGTACCTGACATGTTGCAGGAGCTGGTCTTCAGATGCTTGGTATAGATGTGTCCTGACTGGTTACAGGAGCTGAATCTGGAGCTTCAAATGGTGATGAATGAACCAGGGATGGTTACTACCTCAACAGGAGCGGTGAGAGAACCTTGGCTGACTTTAACTTCAACAGCAATTGTTGAGAAAATCTTGGGATTACCACCTCCGCAGTATCGGGCAGAGAACCATAGGCGACTACAACCTCAACAGCAAACATTGAGAGAACCTTGGATAGCTTCTACTGAGTCTTCATCAGAAAAATCTGTTTGGGGTCGATTTAACTGGACTAGAGAAGGTCTTGGACTGGATAAGAAATCTTTGGAGTCGATTTAACTGAACCAGACAAGGTCTTTGGAGTCTTCAACTGAGTCTTCAAAAGAAAAACCTTTAGGAGTTGGTTTAACTAGACCAGAGAACGCCTTTGACTGGATAATAACCAGGAAAATCTTTGGAGTCGATTTAACTGAACCAGACAAGGTCTTTGGAGTCTTCAACTGAGTCTTCAAAAGAAAAACCTTTAGGAGTTGGTTTAACTAGACCAGAGAACGCCTTTGACTGGATAATAACCAGGAAAATCTTTGGAGTCGATTTAACTGAACCAGACAAGGTCTTTGGAGTCTTCAACTGAGTCTTCAAAAGAAAAACCTTTAGGAGTTGGTTTAACTAGACCAGAGAACGCCTTTGACTGGATAATAACCAGGAAAATCTTTGGAGTCGATTTAACTGAACCAGACAAGGTCTTTGGAGTCTTCAACTGAGTCTTCAAAAGAAAAACCTTTAGGAGTTGGTTTAACTAGACCAGAGAACGCCTTTGACTGGATAATAACCAGGAAAATCTTTGGAGTCGATTTAACTGAACCAGACAAGGTCTTTGGAGTCTTCAACTGAGTCTTCAAAAGAAAAACCTTTAGGAGTCGGTTTAACTAGACCAGAGAAGGCCTTTGACTGGATAATAACCAGGAAAATCTTTGGGAGTCGATTTAACTGAACCAGACAAGGTCTTGGAGTCTTCAACTGAGTCTTCAAAAGAAAAACCTTTAGGAGTCGGTTTAACTAGACCAGAGAAGGCCTTTGACTGGATAATAACCAGGAAAATCTTTGGGAGTCGATTTAACTGAACCAGACAAGGTCTTGGAGTCTTCAACTGAGTCTTCAAAAGAAAAACCTTTAGGAGTCGGTTTAACTAGACCAGAGAAGGCCTTTGACTGGATAATAACCAGGAAAATCTTTGGGAGTCGATTTAACTGAACCAGACAAGGTCTTGGAGTCTTCAACTGAGTCTTCAAAAGAAAAACCTTTAGGAGTCGGTTTAACTAGACCAGAGAAGGCCTTTGACTGGATAATAACCAGGAAAATCTTTGGGAGTCGATTTAACTGAACCAGACAAGGTCTTGGAGTCTTCAACTGAGTCTTCAAAAGAAAAACCTTTAGGAGTCGGTTTAACTAGACCAGAGAAGGCCTTTGACTGGATAATAACCAGGAAAATCTTTGGGAGTCGATTTAACTGAACCAGACAAGGTCTTGGAATGTAGCTTGAGAACTTAACTGGATCTTTCCTGAAAGGTAAAGGTCAGTCATATGCAATGCATGGTATGGGTCAAGCAATGATGTTCTCAACATAAATGAGATTTGTAAGATACGATGCGTATATGCATGCTAGAATGTATGGAAGTGTGATGTTTATGAATGTATGTTTTTGTCTTAGGAAAATAAATCCTTGACAGGTGCCGGGAAGTCATATCCTGGGCTGATGTTGGAGAACGGATTTTGCTTCCGCTGGATGATAGTTGCAAGTATACCGATAGGAGAAGATGACTCCGTTGGGGAATAAACTTGGCGAATGGGTTACTCTGCGGGGAGAAAAGTACTCTAGTGATCTTGCTGAGAAACAATACTCTGTGGGGAGAAGGATACCTTGTTGAGTTGTTGATAATAACTTGCTGGGGATACCCTTGTTGTATTGGAAGCGTTAATGGACTTCGCTGGGGATAAGAAGACTTCGTCGAGGACGCTCTTTCCGTGGCTTTTGGCTGAGGATAACCCAGTTATATCCTAGTAGGGAAATAACTCTTTGAATAAAGCCGGGAGACGCGTTCGTGCTCTGCGAGGATAAGCTTCCAGAATCTACTGGGGATAAGCTTACTGCTTGGGGAGACGGATTCCAACTTTCCTGGGGAAGCTGGATTGGACTCTCCTGGGGAAGTTTTGCACTGGATCGAGGAAGTGGCTCCATTGAATGTTTGATATACCGCCGGGGAACAATCTTTAGACCAAGACTGCCGGGGAGGCTTGTTAGGAATGTATGCTGCTGGAGAATATTGAGACCTGCTGGAGGGTACCCAACTTTCCTTAAGTTCGATAATATATTCGCTTGAGGAGAGTGTACTGACTTGCTGGCTCACTCTCTGGGGAATTAAGATATACTGGTTATGTTTTTCAGCTGAACGTCCCTTATATCTTGTGGACAGAGCAACTAAATTGCTTGGACGGCTCATCATTGCCCATGTTTCTGAGGTGGGAGAGGAAGACCTGTGAGGTGCTGATAGTTGTTGATGGACCAACTTTCTTCTGGTTGGCAGGTGACAAGATGACAGGACATAGTCGTACGCTTTAATCCCTAACTTTTGCCTGGACCGCCTTTTCGGGTTTTCAGTCCACCGGGATACCCTTTTTTTGCCCAAGCCGCCTTTTCAGGTTTTCGACTTGCCGGGTGTACAGATTTTTCATTTCATCCCTCATTTTTGCCCGAACCCTTTTGGTTCGCCGGGAAGCCCTTATTTTTGCCTAGGTATGTCAACCTAGCGGGTCTTTGATGATGCGTAGTATTTTTTCCGACTATGTCCATGCTCTGGGAATGTGGGGAGTTGCCCCTGTTGGGAGTATTTTGCCACGCCACCAGAAGATGTTTGATCAGGCAAGATTCGTTGTTGGAGTGCCCTAAGTGACTCAGGCGGAGATTTGCCCCTGGTTATCTTGGCATTTTGAAAGATTCTCCGAATCTTGACTGAATTGCCCCAGATAATAGACAATAGTCATGCCATGCCCCTTGATTGGAAGTACTTTTGTTCATTAGGCATTCGTCGTGCGAATTTCTATGTTGTTCAAACAAAAAGTCATATGCAAACAAAGTTATGTTAAAAATGCAAAGCTCATGTCTGTCTTAAAGATTTTAAAAATGCATTCTTTTTCATAAAACAAGTGAATGTTTGTAAAACGTGATGTCAACTCCGTATTTACCGTAAGCCTTAAGGAGTCAGGATACCTTTCGTAACAATATGCTTTCGAACTAACCCATGCTTCAGCTAGGACTTTTAAGGGTTATAACGTGGCCTGGTTCACGGTTTAAGAAGCAAAGGATAAAGGCTCAAATTATTTGTACCCACCCACTCTTCGTGATGTTCTCCAAACCTAAACTCAGTTGATCATACGTTAGACCTTGTTTGAGTCTTTGCTCTGATTTTCCGGTGATGATTCGGATGTTGATAACTTATTTTGAATAGGCAGTCATTCCTTTTTTTGTTTGAGGGTTTGTAAGACCTCTTTCTTTTCTAATTTTTTTGTTATCCCTTTCTTTTTTGCCTGAGCTGTTTCCTTTTTTGGAATCACAGTCAGCGGGATGCCCCAGTTTTGTAAGTCTCCTTCATGGGTTTTGACTTAATGGGTTTTTTATTTTTTGAGATAATGACTGCCTTTCTTTATTGATTATTCGGAACCATCATTTTCTTTCTTCGTTTTGTAAGGACTTCTTTGGTGCCATTTGTTATGCACTTGGATCAACTGAGAGACTACCCTGCCCCAGGTTATGATTAAGGGTTTTAAATTTCGAAAAGAAAAACTCCTACTTCTTTGGCTCAGAGGGGTTGATGAGGGATTATCATCCTTATAACTCCGGTGTTTAGGGATTGAAACAATGCATGTACCTCATCAGCGGGGTCTGTTCAAAAGCATACTGTAAAGATTGCGGTATCGTTTTCGTCATCCTCCCTCAAGAGGCTTAGAATTTTAGATCAAGAGTTGACATCAGAAAAAATATGAAAATAATTTGCATTTAGTGAATACGACTATATTGTTTCAGAACAGACATATGCGATGCATTAATGAAATAACAATGTTTAACATGAGTAAATGTTTGAACAAAAGAAAATTGCAACTTGAACATCCGAATGAACAAAAATTTCTCAATCCTAGCCATGATTTGGCAAGGGAGCAGTGATTATGTTCGGAGTCTCAGGTACTTCAAACTGAATCTCTCCAGCGTCGATCATGTCTTGAATCTTGTTTTTGAGAGGCCAACAGTTGTCCGTAGTATGCCCCGGGCTATCAGAATGGTATGTGCACCTATCGTTGGGATGATAGTTAGGAGCAGAAGTGTTTGGATTCCGGAGAGGAGCCCTTAAGGTGATCAGCCCTGCCTCCAACATTTGTTGTAGTGCTTGATCCAGCGACATATTGATCTTGGTGAACTGCCTTTTAGGCTTGTCTGGTTTGCTCTGATCAGCTCGTTGTTCTGGGCGAGGTCGTTGTTGGACCTGTGAAGTAATATCAGCTTGGAGAGGCCCAAACCTTTGACTTCTTGGAAGTTGATTAATGACTGGGTCCCTGACTTGGGTTGGTTGCTTCATGTCTTGATGAAGCTGACTGATCATGACCCTCAGCTCTCCTTGCTCCTGAGCTAAACGTTGAATGAGTGCCCTTTGCCCCAGCATCTGGGTTTTCAGTGTGTCTACCTCAGCTTGTAGACGTTTCAGCTGTTCGTCCTTGTCATCTTCAGGACTCTTTCTGATCAGATTCCCCACGAGGAGTGTCCTCAACTCTTCCTGCCCCTTGGATAGGCTTAGGAAGATCTCTTTGAACTGAGTCTCTTGAGTGTGAAGGTCCTGGTTATCTTGTTGGGAAGCCATGGCTGAAATGAACAGCAGGGAGGGTAAGTGACCTGCAACAAGGATACCTGTTATGCAATGATGAGTATGATATGCATGCAATGTTTTCAAGGACCTCGCGGGATAAACAAGAAAATTTGTTAGAATTTGGATCCGATAGCTTGATTGAAAGAACTTCATATTTGTTGAGAGCTTTTCTTCCAAGGGTCAAAGGCTCGCCATATCAAGTGGGTCATAGCCCCTGACTTAAGTCATCAACCTTATTTTGCTTTCCAAACAACCTTGGCTATGGGAACCTTCTCCAGGAGTCAAAGCTCACCATATCAAGTGGGTCATAGCCTCTGACAACTTTGGCTAGAGGAAAATAAATCCTCTTTGCCCCTTGCTAGATGTTTGATTCATCATGACCTGCATCACAAGCCCTTGAGATCCTTGAAATGGGTTAGGATGTATGCAATGGTATGATGTCATGATGCATGGGGTAATATGAATAAACCCTGTTATGAGCCCTTATTAAGGACTATAAACAGAAACCTGCAAGAAACTCAAGTAAAACCTGTCATGAGTCCCAGTTAAGGACTATAAACAGAACCTGCAAGTAGTTAGTACACCCTGTTATGAGTCCCAATTAAGGACTATAAACAAAACCTGCAAGAGACTTAGTAAACCCTGTTACGAGTCCCAATTAAGGACTATAAACAAAACCTGCAAGTAGTTCATGTGTCAGATAACAAGCATGCAAGTAGGCAAGTACGAAGGCACACAAGTCACACAAGAGAAGCCCTTAGAGTTTAGGCCAGCATGAGGTCTAGGTTTTACCCTCTTTCAGTTGGTTGGTTCATACCTGTCCTATCAAAGTAACTGGGTTCTTAGAGGATCCCAATATCATTGACTACCCTCAATCGGTCATAACTCCAGCATCGCAATCTTTTCTTGCGGCCAGAACCATCACGAGAGTTTAGCCTCAATGGGCGTAGCATACTGCTACTGTTCTAATGGCCAAGTTGGGTCATTTAAGGTTCTAAGGTCTGTTGGTGCTTAATGACTCCTCAGAAGACCCATATTCTCCTCGTTGCAACACAAGGGATATCGGTACAGACCAAGGTGCCACACCAACGTAGCCACTGTTTCACCCGTGTCGGTCTACGCCGGACAGGTCCCTCACAGCTTATGCTACCTAAACAGGGTATCCCCAGATCCGGGTTAGGATCTATGTAACTCCCATGCAACCCACAATAGTAAAGTAAGCAAGTCAATACAATTGAAAACACAATTATGAACTAACCCTAAGGTACACCTCACTTTAAGTTTTAAATCCCCAGCAGAGTCGCCAGTTCTGGGATCGGTGGATCTGGAACTGACTGTTTAACGCTGGTTCGCGAAATGTCGCGGAAGCAAGAGTCGCCACCGTCTTTTATTTTCTCCAAATGGAAAGGACAAAAGCACAAAAAAATTCCTTAAAGAGATTGCTCTCGGTTCGGGAGGTAGATTATAGAAAGGGAAGGTATTAGCACCCTTTCTATCCATGGTTATCCATGGGCTCTTAGATACTTGCTCATTTGTGTTTTCAAAAATGGTTTGTTTTCTTTTCAATTGTGGGTTTTAAAAAAGTTTCTTTGAAAATTCCAGTTCGACTCTTGTATCGGTCCTCAAGAGTGTTTGAAAAAATGCTTTCGAAAGCTTTTTGAAAAGGTGTCGGTGTGAAAAGTATTTTTGAATTTGTTTTGTTTTGAATTAGAGCAAGTATCCACGAGTCGTCTACCTACCCTAAGGAATTCGTCTGTGTAAATGTCCTTTAAAGTAGTGCCATCCCACCATCGAGAGGTAGGTAGCACCACCGTTGGAGGTATTCGGGTCAATTCGAGGTTCGGGACATGGTGATCACCAGAGCAATGGGAAGACACCTTAGAAGCTACCCTCATGCCAGGGTCCCGGATCATGAGGACTTACTAAGACATCCTCTACTCGACTATCACCTTTCGAGGCAAGGCAACAGTGAGGCGTACCCTAGGGGTGGTGTGTGATTTGTGTGTCAGATTCATTTATTTTTGTCTTGTCAGGTTATGGGTGATCTATGCGTTTGTTTTTATTTTTTTGTCATTCATTCTTGCATGCATTTATTTAACAGTTAAAAAAGATGCGGAAATTGAAAGTTCTAAACTATTACAAAGGCGCGGGTCCACATCGCCAAAATTAAAATTCAGGACCCAATTTGACAGAAAATAAAGAAGTAAAGTGCGAGAAATAAAATGTCCGAGTTTACAAGGCTTTGGGAGAATTACATTAATATTATAAGAAATAAAATAAAATGCGCGAATTGGAATTAAAATTGGAAGCGAGGGCGTTGGACCCTTTTTAATGAAATTAAATTAAATGATTAAACTAATGAAATTAAAGAGAAAAAGAAATTATTATTTTTTTTGAGTTTTTGGTATTTATGTTTTTTATGTATTTTTATGAGAAAGATTAAATGAAATTAAAATATTAACCCTAATTCTAATTTTTTTATTTATTAAGAAAAACATGTTAAAATTAAACCTAAAATTAATCTAATTATTTACATGCAATTTTGATTTATAAAAATAAATAATTAATTATTAGTGAAATTTATTTACAAAAAACATTAATTAAATAAATATATTTTGATTTTTATGACTTTTCTGTTTTTTACTATTTTTTATATTTTATGAAAATAAGTTAAATTAAAGGAATTAATTAAAAAAAAGAAATAATTGAAATAAATAAAATAAGGAAAAGAAAGAAAATACAATACCTTGGGGGGTTTCTGTCCCCTTTTTGGAGGTGAATTGGAGTGGTTTGGCCATGTATTGGCTTTTGGCCTCATCATGCATAAGTTGTTCTACTTTGGCCATTTGGCTTTTGGCTTTTGGCCATTTGCGTTTTGGCCTCAACGTTCCTTAATCTTCTCAGGATGTCTGATCTTCTCAGGATGTCTGTCTCGCCATGTATTGGTATTGGTGTCATGTGTAAAATGTTCTGTTTTGGCCATTTGGCTTTTGGCCTTTTGCCCATTTGGCTTTTGGCCTCAACGTTCCTTAATGAACCTGCATGGGATCCTGTCTAAATCTGCAGTGTTGAACCTCATGAACACATTAAATAAAATCATAAAAATTCAAATAAAACCAACATATGAAGAAATTTAATGTTTAGGCACAATGTGGCATGTATGAATGATTATACCCTTTTGATCATGGAGATCAAATCAATCTTACCCTTACTGGAAGATTAGTGACCTGAATGCTTTTATGCCTTATTGGAAAATTAGGATCATGGAGATCAAGCCAGCCTTATCCTTACTGAAGAAGTAGTGAGGTATTGGTTTATAACTGTGATGGCTTGTTTGTAGTGAGAGAGGGATTTGTAATAAGGATTTCAAGGTTTTAGGGTTCTTGAAAGAGTTTGATATTCCAACAGTGTTGTGGCAAGGTTTTTTCTCTCTTTTCCTCTTTTTCTTTTTTCTCCCTGGTTTGTGTGAAAAGAAGGTGATTATATAATGGAAATTAGGGTAAAGCAAATGGGCTTTGAATGTGCAATTGGGCCTCCAATATTCACTTGAATTCGTCACTTTCCAGGCTAAATCGCAGGGACTTAAGTGCATTTTTTGAAGTTGAAATGTGAAAACAAAATGTAGCTGACATCGATAACTAACTCCTGTCCGAAAATCGGCTCAATCGGATAAACGGTGAATTAGTTATGAATTTTTGAAGTTTCAGCTCAGACAAACTTATTTTGGGCTCCAGTGTCGACTCTGACACGTTCTTCAATAAAAAACTGGTATTGATCGGTGCATAATTTGGTCTCGACTTTTGAAGCAAAGTTGTAGATCTATGAGTCAGTAACCTTGTGTAAAAATATGAGTCCAATCCGATAAAAATTGACCGAGTTATGAATTTTCGAAGTTTCGGCCCAGATGAAATATTATTCAGCATTCAGGATTTTCAGCGTGTCACGCACTCTGAGCAAAAAATGAAGGCCTTTTGAACACCGTTCGAACTCGATACCTTCTGTGAAAATGTAGTCAACTTAATTTGTGAAATTTTGGCGCCGGAACCAGCTCGATACGATGAAAATCGACCAAGTTATGATTTTCTGAACATGACGCAAATAAACTTCTGTCACAAATTTTCTGCACGAAAATACTTGATAAATCCACATTTTTGAAGACCTTCTGATCGAAATTGGCTTCTAGCCGTGAGAGATGAAAACGTAGATAATGTCAAGACGGAATTTTGGCCACCGGAACGTGTTCAAAACGAGTCACGATCTTCAAGTTATGAATTTTTTAGCGCGTAAAAACTGCACTTTCAGCACACTTTTTCACTATATTTCTTCAAGAAAACTCACACATTCAGATACCTTCTTTAAAGAATTGACTCCTGAGCCGAACCTGAATTTGAGAATATGTTATCAGAGATATCTTGGCGAAAGAACACCTGAATATAACGCGCCGGGTAGGACTTGTGAATTTTCTTGAAATGTTTTGAGAAATATGGGAGGGCAAATTTTGGGGTACAACACTCATCCTTAAAACCTCAAGAGATTGGTATACTCCCAACCTCCTGACCCTTAACAGAATGAAGATTCTCATCCTTGAAACGTCAGTAGATTGGCATACACCCAACCTTCTGACCCAAATGCCTGAATGAAGATTCTCATTTCTCGCTTCCCCAGTAGATTGGTATACACCTAACCTCCTGATATTCCTGACAAAATGAAGATTCTCATTCTCAAAGTGGTATAACATCTGAATTTCTGATATTCCTGACAGAATGAAGATTCTCATTCTTAAAGTGGCATACAACTTAAACCTGAACTTCTTCCAGACAGAAATAAGCTTTTCCCAGAGTCCTGAGTTTTTACTCTCCAACAGGATAACCACTCCGCAACAGTATGGCTATTCCCCACAGAGTTCTAATTCCCCAAGCTGAATGAAGATTCTCATTTCTCGCTTCCCCAGTAGATTGGCATACAACCCAAACTCCTGATTTCCCCAACAGTGGTCCCAGGACTTCTCATTTTCAACAATCAAAGGATTTTCAATCCCCAGCGACAATCAAGGATTTATTTTCCCCGACAGCGGTCAAAGATTTTATTATCTCCAGCCATCCAGGATTTATCCTCCTCAGCAAGACGGATGATCAGCTTACATGCACATTCATTACATTCATATAACACATACATTGCATCATACAACATGACTTTGTGTTTCAGCTAATACTTTACCCTTCGCAGGATAAGTTTAGTAAGTTTTAAACTTCAAGGATTTCTGAAAACAGTTTACAGATGCCTCCCGACACGGATGCTAATCTGTTTCCTATTCAGACCCCCAGCTCAGAGATGTTCCAAACATGGATACGTTTCTGATACTCACCCACTCACCCACAACATACAGTTCAACAAACATTATTGGATGGCATCTTTAAGCCCATCTCCGACAAGACTCTGTCACATCTCCAAATGGCATCTTTAAGCCCATTCCCTCAACTATGCTTTGACAAGTGCAAATTTATGGGCACTCTAGTGTCCAATCATCTTTTACCTTCGAGTCGCGAAAGGAAAAATTACCAATCTAACTCTTCAGGTTCAAGAAGATTGAACAGGGGCAACTGTTGTACCCCAAAATTTGCCCTCCCTTTTCCACAAGAACTCACAACCCCAGGGTTTTTCTCTGATTTTAACATCGGCTCGAGAATCGGTCAAACAGACTCTTCTTTATCAGTAATCCAGAATTAGGGTTTTCACTGATTTTGTTGAGATTGGCTCAAGAATCGATCAAACGGATCTTTCTTTGGCAGTAATCCAGGATTAGGGTTTGCGCTCGCATTTCTCAAAAGAAACTGAATCCTCAGAAATTAAGTTGACTGTTACATTATTTTTACGCTTGTTCAAGATTACTGGTTGTTTCTCAAAACCTAAATATCTAGGATAGGAGCTGAGACTTTTGTTTGGAACTTTGAGGCATTGGTTTGATCAGTGGAGTGAAAGGTTTATGAAATGCTTGTTTATTTAACTGTACAACGCATATGTTAATTGGAATACCAGGCGTATTGTGATTAATGCAAGTTTGCGAGACTGCAAAGTTTGTTGATTATTTATTTCATCTGGATTAGAATTATTGAGACACAGTTTCAATTATTTTAATTTAAGAGTTCTAAATAATTAAATAAACATAAAAGAAAGATGGAAAAGATATTGGACAGTAGAATTTGCTTTTGATTAAGACTTTTTATTTATTTCAAATATGATTACAAAGTTATTCGAATATTGTAAGATTACAACTTATAATGTTCAGGATAATATTTGTTTACAATAAATGAAAAAATAAATCTAAAGCCTAAATCTCTTGAAATCTTTGACCTTTACTGCGTCCTCCATTATCCAACTGGTACTTACCTGCAGAAGATAGGGAAAAAGAAGTTAGTATAAAAATTTTCAAGCAGAAGCAGATAAAAAGAAAAATCATCATTAAAGTCTGCTGGCCGGAATCAGAAATGCTATGTTCATCATGTTTCATTTTCCTCTCTGCAAATCACAAGAAGACTTCTCTTCTCGGTTCACAGAGAGAAAAATAAAATATATAAAATGCAAGCATGTCAAACTAAAATCATACAATTTATTAAAAATGCAAAGGCACAAGGCTGCACACAAAGCAAACTATACTGCAAACTGAGTTTCAAATGCATTAACCAAATGTCACACTGAGTTGCAAAACTGTCACAGCAAGTACACAAAGTTGTCCAAGAAAGTACACAAAGTTGTCCAAGAAAGTACACAATGCAGGAAATATGGAAACAAGTACACAGTGCAGAGATAAACCAAGTTACAAGCAAGAGAGCTTGTCCTAGCCCTCATCATGTTCTGGCCAGCATCTTTTCAGAATTAAATATATTAAGCAAGAAAGTGCTTTAGAGAGAGAGAAAGAGAGAACCAGAAAAAGTTTGCAGTTTTGGAAAAAGCAGGCTATTGTTCAAGACAGTAAGAGAATACAAAAGATATAAAAGAGCAAGACTGCATAGCAGTCCAGGAGAGGAGACAGAGCCCACAAGATTTGCATTGCATAATCTCCAAAACTCAACAACCTACAGTCAAAAAAATTGTAAGCCAGGCAAACCTGCATGCCTCCAAAATCACAAACCTGCATTACAACCTTCAAAACCTGCCTGCAATATATCACTGCAAACCTGTAGTAAATACAAACTGCAAAAACCCAAACTGCAGTCACCAAAACTGCAAGTTACAAACCTGCATCTCAAACACCAGAAGCAAGCCTGCTTCCAAATTCCAAACACAAACAAATTGCAAACCTGTAAAACTCAAAACAAACTCGGAGCTGCTGTCAAAAAGCCACAAACTGCAACTTGGTCACAGCCTGCCCAACTACACAACAAACATGTAAGCCAAGCTCAACAAACATACAAAAAAAGCCACAAACTGCAACAACCCTACTTGCTCACACAAAAGCTATCAACAAATAATGACAGTCTCAAAGACTATCAACATCATCAACAAGAGCATTTCAGAAACCCACTAACAACAAACAATAGCAATATTCAGAGTTGCATCATCATCAACCAAAACAAAGGGCACGCAAAAGTTCATCATCACCAATATTCAAAACAAATATTCAAGTTCTCAGAATAGATTTTCATCATCAAACAATCAGTAGCTAACAAAGACAAATAAAGAACAAACAAGTTCATCATCATCAAGCATCAGCAAACAAAGGAGAAGAGAGAGATTCATAAGCAATAAAGATTCAGAAAACAAAGATTCAGAAGCAAGTTCATCATCATCAAACAATCAGTATTCAAGCACTCAGAGGAAGAACATCAATAAAAGTCCAAACAACATAGGGTTCTCAGAACAAGATCATCATCAAATGTTCAAAGATACAGAAATACCAGAAGCCAAAGCAAGCGATCATCACGCTCCTCCCTCCGCCTAGCCTCCTGGAAGCGCCATCGGCCAGCTCACCCTCCCTCTCTCACTTTTCAGAAGCGAAACATTCAAGGTAAGCTTGTTCTCAACCTTTTACTGCACATCAAACATCCAAACCCATGGATTAAAACGCGCATGTAATAATCAAGCAAAAATGAAAACATAATTGTGAAACCCTAAAACAAATGAAGCAATTCGTACCGTTACAAGAAAGAATCCTAGACTGCTGCAAAGAGAAGGTAGGAAGTGGATGAAGGCGGCTCTCCGGTGGCTAAGGAAGGAAAGGAGGATTCATAGTGTTGGTTTGAGAAATGCGAAGAGAAACGAAGAAGATGAGAGGAGCGACGCCGCTGTAACCAAGACTGCAAACCCTAAAGAACATTAACCCTACCTAACAAAATTTTTCACAACATTTCGTTTGGGCACGTGCGCCCTAATTTGTTCAAACCCAATTGACCCACTGAACGCACACACCCTCCCCTGATTCTTGTTATCCTTTTTTTATTTTTGGGCCATAATCCTAGGCCCATCATCCTTATCCTTTCTAATTAAAACTAATACTCTTTTTTTTCTTTACTAATATCACTTTAATTAATTTATTTTTCTTCAAACCAATACTTTTCTTCTTTTATTTTTACTCTAAAAAATTTGTTTTGTTGATAATAAAGAAAACCAATAATAGATTAAAGTTTGTTTTGATATAATTTTCTTTAATATTTGTTATATTTAAATTAAATAACTAATACCTTTTTTATCATTTTATTTTTGATAATCTAATTCTTTTTCTCTTTTGTTAATAATAAGACTAAAAAATATTAAAATTTTGTTTTTTTTTAATATAGTTTTCCTTTTTTTACATACATTAAAATACATTAATAATGGAGATTTTATTTTTTTTGTTTTCTTTAAAAGAATATGTATATATTAGAAGCATTAACTTAAATAGTTTTTTTTCTTTTCTTTAAAACTTTTTCTTTTAATAAATCATAAAACACAAAAATAATAATAAATACCTAATCTTTATTAGGTTAAATTTTATTTGTTCATTTGTAAATAAATACATGCATCTCATAATTTACCGATTTTCCTTAATTTGTTATAATTTTACATTGAATTGCGACAGTTCGATTTGGTTGTAACGCATAATACTCAGACATTATTATTCTTATGAGACTCATCCCCATTTGTAAATAATTGTACCCCCATCCCCGGATACTTTTTTGTAATAACTTAGACTTTAAATTCCCGCAATTTATTGCTTTCAATATACTGTATAGTAATTAGGGTTTGTGTGCGTAGATTCAAAATCAATCGCTAGATAACCTAATACAAGATAAATGCATGAAAATCAATACACAAATCACACTTGCACTCCTAAGGTAACCTCGCTTGTTGCCTCGGAAAATGCAATCATGTCCCTCGAGTATGATACACTCTAGCAAATTCCCCTTCGATAAACAAAGATCGTAGTCCCTCGATGACCCTCGATGTTGCCTTCAATAAAACGATCTCGTCCCTTACAAAATTGCTAGAGCGTCTCACAAGTTGCTTTCAATGATTGTATACGATGACCCGCGCCTGTCCCGTTTAACATCCTAACGCAAGGTTGTTCATCAAACACAATGGTGAAACAACACTGTTAAAAAGGGTTAAAAGCATAAGAAAGATCTTTGAGTAAAATAGGGTAGACAACTCTTAGTTACTTGATCAAAAGCTTGCAAAACGTCCTTGCCATTTTCAAACACACTTCACAACACAACTTCAAAACAATTTCAAAACAACTTTCAAAAACATTGAAATATCTTTTCAAAAAGACACACACCTTTGTATATATTCAAACAAGAATCATTACAAAGGTTGCCTAGACAAGGCATCTTTTTCAAAACATTTTCAAAACCACACACACAAAGCACCATTTCAAACAATTGAAAAGCAAAGGCAAGTGATCTAAAACAAGTAACTAAGAGCCCATGGAAAACCTTGGATGAAAAGGGTGCTATCACCTTCCCTTTTCATAATATATCCCCCGAACCCAAGAAAACATCTCAAAGGTCTTTCCTGTGCTTTTTGACCTTTCCATTGGATAAAATAAAAAGTCGGTGGCGACTCTTGCTAAACCGAACAAGTGCGAAAACAAACGCAAAACCTCAAGTCAGTTCTCCCACCGTATCATAATGGTTCCTTCGATTAAATCTCAAGCTTTGCTCTCTTTGATGGTGTGATACGGTGGGAGAACTGACTTGAGGGTTTTGCGTTTTATCGCAAATGTCGCGGTTAGCAAGAGTCGCCACCGACTTTTCTTTTATCCAAAAGGAAAGGTGAAAAAGCACAGGAAAGACCTTTGAGATGTTTTCTTGAGTTCGGGAGGTAGATTATGAAAAGGGAAGGTGCTAGCACCCTTTTCATCCATGGTTTTCCATGGGCTCTTACTTACTTGCTTAGATCACTTGCTTTGGTTTGTTTGAAATGGTGTTTGGTGTGGTTTTGAAAGTATTTTGTAAAAGAGGCCATTCATTTAGGTCATCTTTGTAATGATTCTCGTTCGTAAGAATGTATACAAAGATGTTTGTCTTTTGAAAAATGTTTTCAATGTTTTGTAAGATGTTTTTGAAATGTGTGTGTGTTTATTTTGAAAATAGCAAAGATTGTTTGAAATGAAGCAAGTAACTTAGAAGCTATCTACCTACTCAAATGTATTTCTTGTGCATTTTCTATTCCTTTGATATTGTTGACTTACCATTGATTTGGTAAGCAACCCTATCTTTGGATGTAAACGGGACGGGCGTGGGTCATCGTGTAACCATGATAGCAATTTTGCCAAGTATCTTAGCATTTTTTAGGGACTAAGATCATTTTGTTTAGGCTACTTTTGAGTAGTGTCATCGAGGGACTATGATCTTATAATTGTTTTATTTTGCCAAGATACTTCGCATGCGTAACATGGCCATTTTATTTTAGGCAACCAAGTAGGAGAAACCCTAAGGGTGCTTGTGTGCAAAGTGTATCATTTTCATGCTTTTGTCTTGTATTTAGGGTTTTCTATTTTGCTTTGTTTTGTTCTTGTCATGCAAACCCTAATTACCAATCATGGTATATAAAGCGATAAATTGCGTAATGTAAATATATTAAGCTATTACAACAATTTTTATGGGAGGGAGGGAATACAAGTTTGAATGGGGATTTGCACAAATATAAGGCTAAATATATTATTACAACCAAATCGAATTTGCGCGAATTAAATAAATATAATACAAATATTTAAAATGCAATGCAATATGTATGTAAAAGAAAAGATTTTTTTATGTCTTGTTTTTGTGTGAAAAATATTTAATTTAAACCTAAAAATATAAGGAAAAAATATATTAATTCTTTTTGAAAGGGGTTAAACCCTAGTTTTTATTCAAAAGAAAATAATGTTCTATATTATTATTTTGTACATTTTTTGTATAAAAAATAATAAATAATATTGTTTATGAATATTAAAAATTAAATATGTGTAAAAATTGGTATTTGTAAGTATAAAATGTATAATAAAAATATTAAGTATTTTTAATTATATTTATAAGTTATTTAAGAAAATAAATTCTATTCTATCAAAATTAATTAATTTTTTATGGGAGAAATAAATTAAAAAAATAAAATAAAAGTGTGAAAATAAATAAATCATTTTTTAGGATTTTTTTTATCATTCAAAAAAAATAAACAAAAGTATTTAAATATGAAAATATGAAGAAGAAAAAAACATAAAAATATAAAATAGTTAGCCAGGGGGTGCAATAGCAAGTTAGGGTGGTGTTTAGCAAAAACAAAAAAGGCCCAAGCAACAAAAAGCCCAGAACTTCATCCCTGTCCTTTGTTCATCATCTTCACGCCATTTTCAGTGCAACCTGTATCTTCCTCATGCTTGCGTAAAAATGAAAACTTATAACATGGAAAATGTGGCATTTGAGCTCACGATTCCAACCATATAAATTATGTAACCTAACTATCAAAGATCAAAGAGAATTTTGGAATCCATAAATCGTGACCTAATTTTTTCAGAGATTTCAAGCTTCAAATTCTCTTAGCACAAGTAATATAAATGCAAAGTAAGGATATGTACAGCTTCATTATGATGAGAACTACATTTTTCCTTCACAAATTGTGGCTTGAGGTTGCCTGTATAAAGAGATAGAGTTTAAGAAAATACCTCCTTCAGCTGGAATCGTGTATGGCAATGTAGGGACTTTAATGGAGGCTTGATGATTGTTTGAGCTTCCTTGAGCTTCCCTGAACCTATTCCAATCCTTATCTTGCTCTAAAGATGGCTGGAACTCCCTGACCAAGTCCAACTGCAAGCTTCCAAGTTGAAAATGGCAGATAGTGAAACAGAGATTACAAAACCAGGGTGATGGCTTGGATTGACTAGGTATCAATTGTATAAGATGTTTGAATCAGTTAAACACAAAATGCACGAGCCAAATGAGAGTTGGCTGAGTTTTTGCAGAAACTGCATGCTTGGGCAGATTTTTAGTGTTTTTCAGTTTGAGAGAGTTCTAGGTTCAAGCCAAGCGTGTAATGTCTTGTACAATGTTTGCATATTAGTATAGAAGTGATCCAAAGTCAGCTTCCTACTAGCTGTGCAAGCCTTAGCCCTTTTGCAACTTTTCTTGTACTTGAAGTAAAGTTGACAAGACCAATCCCACATGCTTGTACCAGCTTGCTTTAGGGTTGATATAAGTTTGTACCAGTTGCTTGAGATCTGTATAGTTTTCTTGTATCAAGGGGACAGCTTCAATGCTCCAAGTTGACAAAGTTGCAAAAGTGCATCTTTATGAAAATGGCAATGAAGCCTTTTTGCCCAAAATGGAAATACAACTTGTGTAAAGTTTCAAAAGCAAGGATAAAGGCTTTATCAACTGAGTATGCATATAATTAAGGAGTGCATATCAAGCTTAGGACCTGTAAAGCAAGAAATAACCATCATAGGTTTGGTTTGCAACTTGATTCTATGTGAAAATGGCTTGAACAAAAAGTGAGAAAATGCCAACTTCCTCTCTTCGATTCTCCCTACTCAAAAATGATCTTAGAGAGTTCTTGGACATTTTGGAAAGCTTGCAATGTGCCCTATAATCCATATTTGAAATGAATTTTGAGATACCTCTTGTAACTATGTTAAAAATTGCCATGAAGTTGGGTCCAAAACCTGCCTATATTAGGGCAAAAATTTACTAAGTTAAGAAGTTCATGACCATGTATTCACAAATTCATAACTTGAGATACAAGCATCTTTAGGGAAAAGTTTGTGAAGAAAAGTTGTATATTTCATGAAGGACTACAACTTTCATGTTGGGAACTTTTCTTGAATCAAAATGCATCATGGTGAAAAAGTGGTGAAAAGTTGAGAAAAAATAAGAAAAATTTTATACTTAGAAAAATTCTAAGTTATGAAAATTTTCAAATTCAAACCCTAATTTTCAAATTTGTTTTTCTTGGTGAAAAAGTTTCATATTTTGACATATCTTGATGTATTATGACTCTTGGTACTTGATTTTGACCAAAAAGTCAAAGTTTGACTTTTTAGTATACAGTTGACTTTTGATCAGTTGACTGCAAATTTCATCTGTCAATCCAATGAACTTGAGATCTTTTGAACCATGTAATTAGGTCAAGATGATGCCATTGAACCCTTGAAATCATGCTTGAACTCAATTGGTCATTGTCTAGGTTAAAAATCAGAAATTGCCCTTTCTCAGTCAAAACCCTAATTTTGACCATTTTGCCCTTTTGATGATTTGATCAAATTTCTTGAGGAGTTGTGATCCAAACTTGATAAAATGGTACATATGAATTTATAATGTTGATGTGGATCAGAAATTATGAAGTTTGACTGTAAATTAGCCATGGTTGACTTTTCCCCCAATACTGCTGATTTTTAGGTCAACTGTCCAATTGACTGATCAAAAATGTGGTTCAAGGCTTGAAACTTAACATGAGCAATCTTAGGGGTCCAAAATGATGTATGAAAGTCACATGAAGCATTGGTGGTCCAAAAATCCTTGTGCAAACTCAAACCCTAATTTTGGGTTATCAGTGCAAGATGAGATGTCTTGAGCTAACCAAACCCTAATCTTGTTTTGAGTCCAAGAAGTCTTGTGAGAAAAGTCTTGATAAATGAGAGGGAAAATTTCGGGGTACAACAGATGGATTTGAACTGGACCAATCGAAGTATTATCTTATCGACTGGTCGAAGTGTTGTTCTACTCTCTTCGATTACTCCAAGTCCTGATTCGAAATGCCCAGAACTTCCCTTATTAGAACATTTGTTTCCTTTAAAGGCTCTGAATTTGAATTTCTCATATTCTCAGCATCAGAGTTTCTTTGTTTGAACCATGGTATGCAAAAATTCGAAAGGCTCGGAGTTATCCTCTCCAATCTGCATGAATTCGAATGGCCCATCATCAAAGCTTCTTGAACCCTCTCAATTCTTGCTTTCTTCGATGTAATTTTCTCTATCTTGGACAATCGGAATGTCACCCTGTTGATATGCCATCGAAGCATCACTTGGTTAACATGCCTATCGAAAGACACTTTGTATGCCCTAACGAAAGACAACCTTATTTTAGATGTCCATCGAAGCTGCCTTGTTTAAGATGCCCATCGAAAGACCCTATGCCAATCGAAAGACCTTTTGCAGATGTCAATCGAAGGTTACTTTGTAGATGCCAATCGAAGGATACTTAACCATCATTCAAAATATTTGCTTTTCTTTAGCCAAATGTTTGTAACCACCCATGCAAGAGAAAATCTTGGAAAAATATGAGAGGGTAAGTTTTGGTGTACAACACCCAAAAATTCAACAAATTCGGTCTTGGTTTCATCCCGGGTCAGCAAAGTGCAACTTACAGAGCTTCTGGTCTATCTACTCCTGTGAAATTATCCCGTCCTAGTGCTACTCAAGAAGGATGCACCAGTGCAATTGGTGACGATAGGGTTGATGGTTACAATATTGAAGATTGGATTCGTTCAAGCATTCCAGGCCAAACACTCAACAATTGGACTTTTGTAGACGTCATCCAAGTTTCAAGCGCTGAGGAGTAATTTTCTTGTTTTCTTTTGTTATCATGACATAATTCTTGCGCTCTGCCCAAGGCGTAGTGAACCATTTGTATAGGGCCACCGTGTTTATTTTCAAAAAGTTTGTCATAAATAAAGGACGTTTTTGCATTCAAAAATTCTGTTCCATTCTTTTCTTTTTATTTCTCTTTAAATGGAAACGTTTCCCTTTTCACACACCATCACTAAAACACCAAAATATCATTTATGCATATGCACTTGCACCACAGATTATATTGATAACGACTCTGCTATCGCTCACTATGACTTTGACAATCTGATATATCAAGCTGAAGAGGAAGCATATGAAGATTGTGATCTTCCCAAGGAATTAGCAAGGTTGTTAAATAAGAAGAAAGGTTATCCAGCCGAATCAAGAGTCAATTGAGGTGGTGAACATTGGCACGGAAGAGGTAAAAAGAGAGGTCAAGATAGGGGCAGATCTCGAGGATAGTATGAAAGTCAGATTGATTGAGCTACTCCATGAATATGCTGATATATTCGCCTGGTCTTATGAAGATATGCGAGGTTTGGATACAGATATTGTGGTGCATCGACTACCGCTCAAAGAAGGTTGCTCCCCTGTCAAGAAAAAGCTCCGAAGAACTCATCCTGAGATGTCCAAAAATATTAAAGAAGAGGTTTAGAACCAATACAAGACGGTTGTGTCAAAATCAAGAAGACGAAGGCGTTAAAGTCATAAGATTTATAGCAGAGTCGGAACTTGATGGATATTCGTATTCACATTGCCATTTGTAAAAACTTGTTTGTTTTAGTTTTTTCATTTAGCTGCTTCCAAATGTAAAGGCCTTCTTCACAAGCTAATTTCTCAAATCAATAAAAGATCCTCTTTTATGTGTTCACATAACTTCCTTTCTTTACTGTTTTGTTTGCAAAAACGTCCAATATTTTGATAAACATGTGCATATAAACTTTCTTGGCCCTACATAAACATGATAATATAAGCTATTGTTGATTGAAATACGGATAATAAGTACAACTTTCATGCTATGCAAGGGGCACGCTTGATTTTTCTTCTTGATGGAATGCTCATTTGCTTACTTGTGGATGTTTTACTAAGCAGTTTCATGACTCATTATTGGGGGAAAAGGTTTATCTCTCCCCTTTTGAATGCTCAATTCTTTAGAAAGACAAACGGAAAAATATTTGCAACTTTTCTCCATAATAAAGAGATCATGTGTCAGGATAGTGGCAAGTTTTCGGTACATTGACAAGTCTTGATAGAGACGATTCTCTTCCATGGTGGCATTTTTCTCTTCTGCCATTTCATGTGTATTTTAATTGGCTGATTTAACATCGTCTGCATGCAGGAAACTTGTTTTTTTTTTAGTGTCAACCCTGATGCGCTGAATATGTTTGCCTTGAAGTGTTTCTTTTTACTTAAACCATTCATTATCACTATTTAAATAATTTTCTAGCATTTTGATACCAATTATGCCAACCCTTTTGCCTAGTCAAAAGATTGGAGGAGGGATGACGATAGTTAAATTCCATATTCCTGATAGTATGCTTTTGAGTAGAATCTTATTGATGATATACATGTCTTGTTTCAATTCCTAAACACCAGAGATATAAGGGAGATAGACCCTCGTTAACCCCTCTGAGCCTTCGAAGTAGGAGTTTCTATTCTGCACGAAAGAAAACCCTTATTTTAACCCGGGGAAGGGTAAATGCTCAGTTAATTTGATCAAGCATTCAAATTTCATAAGGAGTGTCCCCTCTGAGGATCACCATATTGTATCCCTCGCATTATGAGGTCGGAAAAATATCAAAACAATAATGGTTAATTCCCTAGTGAAAAAAACAACAACAAACAACAAAATAAAAAATCCTAAGGTCGAGATCGAATCGATATAACAAAGGTTATCCCTCGCTGACCAAGGAATGAGGCAGTCACTTTCTTCCAGAAAGTTCAAAAACTTAGGGTCACACGACTTGTTCAAAATGGAAAGTATGAATAAGAAAGAAACAAAAAGCCCCGCTAAGTCAGAACTTAAAAAAAAAGTCGCTTAGGCAAAAGTTAGGCATCCCGCTGGACTTCCAAATTGAAATTCAAAAGAATTTGTCCAGGAAATAATTAGGGAAAGCGGAAAATTTGAAAATCCTGAAAGGAAGAAAAGTATTATCCAATAAAAGTCCTCATCAAAAGAAAATTCGTGTGATCGAACACCCAAAAACCAAAGGTTAGGTGACTGTCGTGTCCAAAAAAATTGTTATGGTTCCTCAGCCATCATAAACTCTTTTGAGAGATGAATATTTGTGTCAGGTTAACTAAATTTAGGACTGGAGAGCATCACGAAGGGGGTGGGCACCAAATAACTTCAGCCTTAAAAACTTTTTCTAAAAAAACCATGAACTAGGCCATGTTACAACCATTAAAGTCCTAACTGAAACATAAGTTTAACTCGAAAGCATACTACAACAAGATAGTGTTTCCTAAATTCCCAAATATGTGTTGCATATCTATGTTGGTATCTTATCTCCTGCATCATGTTCATTTTGAAAAAATAAAGAAAAAGAAGTTTTGAAATTTCGCACTCTAGTTAGTGATTCATTCACAACAGAGATGCAACATCTTTTTCAAGGTTTTCAATTTCAAGGCTTACTTAATTTCCACTTTAGGGTTGTCATTCCCATAATAAACACCTTTCTGCATACAAAATAATTGTTTGACATCAAAAAGAGCGTACACAATGAAAACCAGTGAAGAGCTTAATGTTGTCAGGAGGGGGAAACTCGACTATTCCGTTGGAAATAAGCCTTTCTTGTCATGAAAAGTTGTTAGTGTCAAAATAATACCTTACTATTTTTAGTAGTGTTGATGATTGGAAGAAATATCCACTTCCCCGGTAAAGTTGATGATGTTCGACTATCTTTGTGGTTTATGTTATGGTCGTGTACCAGAGACTCATAAATCCCCAGCGAAACACCCTTCAGCGGAGTTTTATTTCCTCAGTGAAGTCCCGGTTCCTCAAACAAAGTTTTGTTTCCTCAACAAAAGGTTTCATCCCCCACATCTGATCCATTATCTTGGTGTCACCCCCAATGCGACTGCATGTTGTCTTTTCCAGAGATTCACAGTTTTGCACTAATGTTCCCTAGCATAGTTCGCAATTTATTTTTGCAACTCCTCTCGGTGTTTGTGGCATGTTTCTACTGGTTACTCAGTTATTACTCCCCACAGATTTCCAACTTCAAGGGTTCCTCCTCAGCGGTTCCTTATATCTTCTTTTCTACAGCAGATTTTGCAATTTATTTTTGCAAGTCTTATCAGATTCTGACTTCTGGGTTGTTGGCCTCTCGATTGGTCATTCCCCACTGAAGCATTCAAACATGCATCATTACATTGCATCTACTAAAACGTGTATCATTTCCATTATATGGAGCATTACGCTATATAAAAAAATTCAAACATGCATCAGAACATAAGCCGTTACTGTTTCTATTTTCCCCAGTGAATTTGATAATACTTCAGATTATATCCCCAATGAGGTCTTCACCCCCATTATCTCAGTTTAACCCCATACAAATATCCTTTTGATGTTAATCATTTGATTGGTTAAGTGTCCACTCTTGATTGTAGTTCAGTTTCACCCTGGCACAGTCTTCTCGGGTCTTTACTACCCTCGTCGGTTCATTTCAATGTCTATTGATGTACTTTTTGAATATCATTTTTTCCCCGGTATTCACTTTCAGAAGGTTTTTAGTTTTACGCCCTACTCGCCTCACTTTGGGTCGAGCTCTGGGTTTCGTCTCCTCACCCGCGCATGAAATCTAGTTTCGTCCTGGTACTCATCTAATTTAGTTTCTCCTAACTAGTTATTGAGTCTAGTTTTGTTTCGTTTTTGTTTTCATACCTTGTACCCTTTGACGGTTTTCTTTTACCGAGTCTCTTTGCAGTGTTTGTGTCGCGTCCCTGGTTGAAATCAGTCTCTTTTGTTCCTTGAATTCTTCTATCAGTTTTCGTCACTGTTATCCATTGATCTGAGACCAGCAGGTGCTCTAAGAAACATGTTCTCTCATCACTTTGCTTTGGGTCGAGTTTCGATCTCGTCGCATACGCATGAAATCCAGTTTCGTCCTGGTACTCATCTAGTTTAGTTTCACCTAACTAGTTATTGAGTCGAGTTTTGTCTCGTTTTTGTTTTCATACCTTGGACCCTTTGACGGTTTTCATTTATCGAGTTTCTTTGCAGTGTTCGTGTTGGGTTCCTGGTTGAAATCAGTCTCTTTTGTTCCTTGGATCCTTCTATCAGTTTTCGTCATTGTTATCCATTAATCTGAGACCAGCACGTGCTCTGAGAAACATGCACTCTCACCACTTTTTTTATGGGTCGAGTTTTTGCCTTGTTACCCTTGCGTGAAATCCAGTTTCATCCTGGTACTCATCTAGTTTAGTTTCGTCTAACTAGTTATTGGGTCGAGTTTCATCTCATTTTGTTCCTCACTCTTGGGATTCTTTCAGTTCCTTCACATTGTGTATCTTAGGTTGAGAATAGCAAGTGTTCCTAGAATCACGCACTCTAGCCACTTTGCCCCGCGTACTTTTCTTTTCCAAAGGTAGTTTCGCCTATTCTCTGTGGTTTGAGTCTTATCTCACCCATTTTTGTGGTCCAGTTTTATCCTGGCGCATTCATTATGAAGTTTAGTTTCATCTACTCTTCTAAGTTTTAGTTTTGTTTCAACTTTATTTATATCTGCATTACAATTTTATTCTGATGCATATCTTGGGAGGTCCAATGTTCATTAAACCCGTTGTTTGCTAAATCTAATTTTGTTTGGTATCTTCTTAATCTCACGCCTGATGGCATTCTTTGTCTTTTGGGGGGGGGGGGGGGGGGGGGGTTCTATTGTTTCTTCAAGAGTGTAAATTTTCGGGTTTTTTCGTATTCAATCATCTTCAACTCTTAACACTCGAAATTTGTCACTTTTCTCGCTTATCCAGTTAAAGATAATTGAATAGGGGCAGTTGTTGCACCCCAAAATTTACCCTCTTGATTTAGGCTTATGTTTCATCATAAACATCATATTGCATTGCAGTCATGCATTGTGTAGGGATCAAAGTATTTTGGTTGTCAAGTCTCCCTCAAGCTTTGGAAGACTGATTGTATTGACAAGTTGCTTAAGGAGGGCCCTATTATCTAAACCTCTGGATCATTCAATCCCAAAGGTACCACATATCTCAATATATCTTACACACCTCATTAGATCATCAGAAGATTGAGTATTGTGTTGTTTATAAGCAGAATCACATCCTTTGGATTCATCAGTCAAAATTAGGGTTTTGCCCAAGTTGGAGTTATTGGGGTCTAGATGAGCCAAGTATTGAAGCATCATTCTTTTATCATCATTGGAATCAATTGTGTTCAAAAAGCCTCTCTTGATTCCAAGAGGAATTAGGGGTTTGAAGCTTGACCAATTATCTCCTAGTGCAGAGTGCAAAACTAAGGTTTGAGTTTTAATCAAGGATTTTTTGGAATTTTGATTGGAAACTCTTTCCATAGTCTCTATGTGTTTGGAATATCATATGCTTTAAGTTTTTATCATCAATTTTGAAGAGAAGTGGTTCAATTTAATCAAAGGGGCAAAACAGTCATTTTACTCAAAGTCAACAAAGTCAAAGTTGACCAAGTAGACTTTTGGCCAACATGAAGCATTAGACATGTATTTTCATGTGGGATGATCATTGATGATTTATTTTGATGAGAATTGCAAGTTTAAGAGGTTACTTGGATTTGAAGTTATCTTGGTGATTGAAAATTTCACTAAGTGTTCTTGATTTAGGCCTGACTTTACAAGGGCATAACTTTCTCATTTTTCAGGGGATTTTTGTGGTTCTTTTTTCCAATTGAAGAGGGGAAGAAGGTCTATAAGGCTCCACAGAGGAAAAAAACACACTTCTTACTCAAAATCAAAAGTTATGAGCCTTTGAAGTTCAAGGCAAGTTGAGCATTTTTTGGGGCAATCTTGGGCAACTGGCCAGGCAAGGTAAGGCATTTGGCCTAGGCAATTCATCAAACAGTTGGTGACATACCTATAATTTTTAATTCAAGGCAAAATTCAAAAATGTGCCTCGTGCACTTTAAAGAAGGCTATGAAAGCTTCTCATTAAACTTGGAATCTATCAATTTGGTTTAAAATCGAAGAGGCTGTGATTTAAGGAAGTTGAATGTTGAAACCAAGGATTCGAATGGATTTCTTTGATTTCCTACAGTTTGGACCATTCGAAGTGGATTTGTGGGCTGGTCGAAGCCTCTTGCTTCCTACTTTATTCTTCTTTAGTTTGGACATTCAAAGCATTATCTTGAACGCTAGTCGAAGCCTCACTTTTCTCTCTTCGTTTGGACATCCATGGTGCCATCTTGAGGGATGGCCGAAGCCTCTTGCATCTTACTTTGTTCTCTCTTTGTTTGGACATTCAATGTGTCCTTTTGAGGGCTGGTCGAAGCCTCTTTCTTTTTACTTTTTTCTTCTTCAGTTTGGACATTCGAAGCATTATCTTGAAGGCTGGTCGAAGCCTCATTTTTCTCTCTTCGTTTGGACATCCAAGGTGACATCTTGAGGGCTGCTCGAAGCCTCTTGCATCTTACTTTGTTCTCTCTTTGTTTGGACATTAAATGTTTCATTTTGAGGGCTTGTCGAAGCCTCTTGCTTTTTACTCTGTTCTTCTTCAGTTTGGACATTCGAAGCATTATCTTGAAGGCTAGTCTAAGCCTCACTTTTCTCTCTTTGTTTGGATATCCAAGGTGCCATCTTGAGGGTTGGTTGAAGCCTCTTGCTTCTCATGCTTTTCTCTCTTCGCTTAGATATCCAAGGTGCCATCTTGAGGGCTGGTCGAAGCCTCTTGTTTCTCTTTTTTTTTTCTCTTCGTTTGGATATTCAAAGTGTCACCTTATAGGTTGGTTGAAACCTCATTCCTGCTCTCTTCGTTTGGACCATTTGAAGTGACCTTATAGGTTGGTTGAAATCTCATTCCTTCTCTCTTCGTTTCCTCTCAATTTGGAACAATCAAAGTGTTATCTTAGGCAGGCCAACACGCGCATTTTAAGGCAAGTTGGCTTGAGTTGTCCAGAAATCCTAAGCCTCATATCTGGCTCATCCCTCCATCATTCCTTTCGAACCTCGGCTTTTTTCGAAGCTTAGAATGTGTTATTTAATTGGCTCAAGGAAAATTTGAGAATGCATCAACCAATCCTCTATGGCCTCAAGTAGGAATCAACTGATCTTTGGTGCATGCGTGGGTTGCAGATTTGGTGCACCCTTCGATTCTGTTTATTTTCAGGATTGATATTGCACATGCTTGGCACGAATCACACACTTTGTTTCTTACTTCTTTTGGCCAAAAAATCACACTTTCCTTGCCTCCTCACGCTTTCTACGTTTTTGCCAAAATTGGTAACTTTCACCTCAAGCAAAATCACACCATGTGCAATCTTTGCCACCTCACCCCCTCGCGCTTCACTCACCTCATCTCATTTACCTCTGAGATCATCAAAACACAACATAAAAAGGTCAAATAACAAACAAAATGCAAGCACATGATCTCACATTTCCATTTTCCTATTTTGGCCAAATTACCCTCCAACGGATTTTTATGAATTATGACCTTATCGCCCTCACTCTAAACACTCTATATAAACATTGCATTGCTCATTCAAAAAGGAGGAGAAGAACGAAAGGCTGCATTGGAGGAAGTTCAGATCTAAAACCACTTTCTCCCTCAAAAATCCATTTCATAGATTCTACCATTTTGCTCATGTATTTTGAGTGATTCTTCTTGCATTCTCTTCTCCAAGTGCTAAGGATTGTAGATCGAGGCTTGGTTTGCAGCTGGAGTGAAGGAGACAATAGATACACTTTTACCTCAAAGAAATGAGTATATGGTGTTGATCTGAACATTGAGCCCTAGCATCTGTTTTTCGCGCGTTTCTGGTTAGGGATAGAGGTTGAAGACAAAGTGTGTAACCTTCTGATTGGTCCATTTGAATTTTTGCATTTATTTGAATTTTGTTTTATAACTTGATTTTCTTGATTTTGTTTCTTGCTCAAAAATGGTTGAAAATTTCTGAAAAAATTCATGAAACCTAAAAACAATATTTCTGACCTTGTGTATTTTTTTTGGAATTTTTAAAAATGTCCTGATTTATTTAAAAATTTGTGTGTTTAATTAATTGTTTGTTTAATTTTCAATTTTATTTTGACATTTCCTTTACTCCAAAAATTCCAAAAAAAATCATTGAAGCTTATTTTTAATTCTAATATTTTAATATAATTTTGGTTGAATATTTTTATGACTTTTGATTAGAATTTTATTTTAAAGATGTGAATATTTTGTTTAATTGATTAATTGTTTGAATTTGATTTTATTTCTGACTTTTCTTTAATTCTAAAAATATGAAAAAATAAGTTTTATGATCTTTGAAGTTTTCTTTATTTTTTTATGATTTTAGTTCGAATTATTTAGATTTGAAACTTAATTGATCAATAATTAAGTTTATTTTCTAAGTAATTAGGGTTTTGATAATCCCCTTATTTGATTTGATTCCAAAATCCAATTTGCTTTAAGTTTCAATTGAATTCAGCTCATGTTTGAAGTTCATAGATGGATTGAGGATCTCAAAAATATTTTTCTTGAATTAATTGATGAGGTTTTGTATTTTCCACTTTTTTTTTTTTGAAAACATGCCTAGATTGGTGGTTTCATCAACTAGTTTTGATGTTTGAAGTTTATTTGATCCTTTCCTAAACCATCAATGAACTTAAGACTTGCTTCCTGACTTCTATACATCTTGAAGGTGCTGAGAAAGTTTTTGTGTGAATTATAGAAGTCCTTTCCTATTTTTGATGAAGTTTCAAAGTGAAAGTGCCCAATTGATGTTGCATATCTTGTTGAAATTTATTGGATGGCCAATGAACTTGTGTGAGGCCTATAATTTGACACTTAATGATCATGTTGCTTTTGTTTTCCTCACACCAATTCAAATCAATCCACTTGATTTCCCATAATTGGTTGATTATCCCTTTTGATTCATGCTTCCTAAGCAATGTTTTCTTTGTGTTTTAGCTTTGAATTTTTGAACTTTTGACTTGGGTTTGAGGTCATCAAATGACCAATTATAGCATGTTGAGGAATGATATATCAAGGATAGTCTAATAAAGACTTGATATCACTTGATCTTTTATGCTTGAACCAATTTTATTCATATATGAATTTGATGTTCCTTTCTTCTTTCCTTTTGAATCTTTGAGGTATATTAAATGCACTTGTGCAACATGCATTAGAATTAACATTTTAAACTCTTGATTGTATCCTCATAGCATGTTAGAAGATTTATTTCAAGTCTTTGAATGGTTTAAGTCTTCTAATTTGGTCTTTGTTTGAATTCCTTGGCTTCCTAACTTGTGATCCAAGCTTTATGATACATTTTGTGGTATCTATCTTTTGTTATGCTTGTGAACCATGATGAAATGAATGAGTATGGATGTCAAGGGTTTTCTGTTGACTTCTAAAGTCTTTGATTGTATTCTTCTCTTGCTCCTTTGATCCTTGATTGATATTTACTTGTCAATTCAACATGGTGACAGGAAATGAGCAACAATTCTTTAGTTTTGACCTAGTTGTTGCTTAAGTTTGGTTAATTATTCTTACATCTATTGCCCTAGATGTTTTCCATCATATTCATTTTAAATTCTCATGATTATATCATCATCCATCCTTTACTGGTTCAACATTTCTCTCTGGAATCACTAATTTGTTTGTTGAATGTGCGAGGTACTATGAGGAAAAGTTCTTTCATTTAGACTTGGTATTTTAGTGTTCCACTTTATTTGTGGAACACAATTGGTTATATTTTCACTGTTCATGTGCTTGGTATATTTGTCATTCTTTTGCAGGATATATATATATATATATATATATATATATATATATATATATATATATATATATATATATATATATATATATATATATATATATATATATATATATATATATATATATATATATATATATATATATATATGATTGTGAATGCTATAGTCCTGCTCTTGAAACCTCAGTGCATATATTTGATGGCGTGATTTCTGACTTGACTTGTTTACTGATGTTAGCTTGCTTGAAGTTCTCTGGTTTCTTTTTTTTTTGCTTGCCCATTTGCTACGGATAGCTATCCGTTTGGTATTGTACTATTTCCCTCTTACTGTTTCCACTCCTCATTAATTTCTATTGCATGATAGGACCTCTGTTGTTGATATATGTCAGGAGTCCCTCTGATTTATTTAAAGACATGTTTAAGGTGATTCTGCATATGAACCTTGCTTACTACTCATGTTTAGACACTTGTTTGTTTACCTGTTTGGTATTTACCCTGTTCCCTTAGGATTTCTCGTGTAGGGTTAGTCTTCGAGCTAGACCTTAGCATAGGAATCCATGTATGCTAACATAGGGTAGAAACTCCCCTATTTCATCCTCAACCTTAGGATCAATCATTGTATGACAACATTAAAGGTAGTGATAGGCTAGTTTCCCTTAGTTGTTTTGTTTCCTTTCTTTGCATATTGCACCTTAAAACTAAAACTTCTTCTTGGCAAATCATAAAATATCTCTAATAAACTCAAATCCTTCTTCAAGGTAAAAAATACAAACCAATCTTATTTGTTTGTGTGCCTCTTGGATTTGTTTTAAACTGATGTTTCACCATCTTTTCCATGTTATTCGCATATTCTTAGCCGATGTTTCGCCATCACACATTCTTTTAATCGATGTTTCTCCATCGCACATGTTTGTTATCCTACTTTGATTCTCAATATCATTGTTAGGTGTGATGTTTTATCTTCTGGTTTATTGATGTTTCGCTATCTTTGCTGTGTTATCTTCCTATCTCTTAGCCGATGTTTCGCCATCGCACATTCTTTTAGCCGATGTTTCGCCATTGCACATGTTTTCTATCCTACTTTGATTCTCAATATCATTTTTAGGTGTGATGTTTTGTCTTCTGGTTTATTGATGTTTCACCATCTTTGCCATGTTATCTTCCTATCTCTTAGCCGATGTTTCGCCATCGCACATTCTTTTAGCCGATGTTTCACCATCGCACATGTTTGTTATCCTACTTTGATTCTCAATATCATTGTTAGGTGTGATGTTTTGTCTTCTGGTTTATTGATGTTTCGCCATCTTTGCCATGTTATCTTCCTATCTCTTAGCCGATGTTTCACCATCGCACATTCTTTTAGCCGGTGTCTCGCCATCGCACATATTTGTTATCCTACTTTGATTCTCAATATCATTGTTAGGTGTGATGTTTTGTCTTCTGGTTTATTGATGTTTCTCCAACTTTTCCATGTTATCTTCCTATCTCTTAGTCGATGTTTCGCCATCTCATATTCTTTTAGCTGATGTTTCGCCATCGCACATGTTTATTATCCTACTTTGATTCTCAATATCATTGTTAGGTGTGATTTTTTGTCTTCTGGTTTATTGATGTTTCACCATCTTTGCCATGTTTTTCTCTTGTCTCTTTGCCGATGTTTCGCCATCGCATATGTTTGTTATCATACTTTGATTTTCAATATCATTGTTAGGTGTAATGTTTCATTGTCTTGTCTAATATTTTGCTATCATGCTGGCGTTTTACCTCCTTATCTGAGTTTGTGTTGCCATGCGATGTCTTGTCATCTCTTTTTGCTATTTTTATCATCATTGTTGACATTTTTGTTGCTCTATCTGATGTTTTGCTATCTTGGTTGTTTCTTTTATCTTCTTAACTAAAAAACACAAACCAACCAAAATATATGAGCCGAACTACGACTACTCTGATTCCTTAAAAGGGATGCGTAGGTGTTGTACCCCAATTTTTTCCCCTAAGATCCCTTCATCATACCATGTTGATTCACTCACAACAAGATCACACTAGGGTTCTTGGTTCCCCTCCCTACTTTGAGCTTTTCTCCTTTTGAGGGATTACCAATCACCTTGACTTATGTTCCTTTTGTGATCATGAATATTGTTTTGTTTTATTCATTTAAACTAATAAAATGCAATGTTAGTTTGTCTTGCTTATTATCCATGTAGGAGAAGGGCAGTGAGATTTAACAAATTACTCCATAGGTTCATGAGTTTGTTTCCATGCCCTAACCAATAAAATCTTGAGAAGTTCAAACCTTATCATTGAAGTTGTTTTGGAAGAAAGGGTATGGCAAGGTTTATTTTGGTTCACCACATTTCAAAGTTATCAAGATTTATTCAAAAGTACAAGGGATTGATTGGAGAAGTTGTTATGTTTGGACAAGGCCTTGTTCATATTGGTCACAAGGGCATAGTTCTCTCAATTTTCAAGATATGGAAGTGGTTTTGGTGGCTATGATTCCTCATTGTCATCCTCAACAACTTCTATTCACAAAGCAAGAATATTGGAACAAGAAGTTTGTTCAAACTTGTCAAAGTTCCTCAAGGCATTTTCTTGATCTAGAAGCTAGGGTTTTGAACTTCAAAGGAGTATATCTTGCTCATCTTTTGGTATTTTTGAATGATTCTAAATACATCCTTCTCTTTAAAGGTTTATCAACAAATCACTTCAAAAGTTCCAAGGATTTTTCATGTGGAAGAAACTTGATGAAGAAGAAAGATTACAAGCCATTCAGATGAATCCGCAATTTTACATAAGTAACTTTAATTGATCATAACTTGGTCAATTTTAATCACCTTGGGTCCATTAATTTTCCATGATGATCTTGAAGATGTGAACTTTATGCCTCCTTTTATGTGAAAAGGGGGAAAATGGATGGAAGTTGCCTTAAATATGCAAAAGATTATAGCTTATTTCATGATTTTTGGCCAACTTCAACAAGTCATAACTTGCTCAATTTTTGAAGATTTTGAGTGGTTCAAGTTTCAAAATGTCATTCAAGAGATCTACTTCATTCCATATTTTTGGTCAAGAGCAAATTCTAAGTGGAAGGCCATGTTTGGATGGAAAATATTATAGGTCATTTTTAAAGAAGAATTTGAAATATTTCTAAGTATGGAAAGTCAACCCTTTTTCTTCAACTTTGACTCAATGCGACTTTCAGCTCAAGCATCCATTTGATTCCATTCTTTTTCCATTGCAAAGCCTGTAACCTCATCTTTCTAAAACATCAAGAACCATACCCTAAGACCCCTTGAGTTGGAAATACCATGGATTTGAATTTGGTAACTTGAAACTGAATTTTCCACAAAGTCAGAATTTTGAAATGCATAATGTGACTTCTAAACACAAGATTTATATGCGTTTTTGATTTAAACTTGATTAGCAAACTTGCCAGAAGTGATTAGCACCCCAAAACGCAAGATTTGGTTGAGTTTTGATGGAAATGAAGTCACACTTCACTCGTGCTCAGCCTTCATCCAATTTCCCTCCAAATTTCCTTGTTTCTTCCCATATTTATTCCCATTCACTTCCCTATAAATAGAGGGTCACCCCCATTCATTTCTTCAAGCTTTGAGAGCCAAAAACACTCTGCCAAAACCTCACACGAACCCATCTTTTTTTAATTCAGTTTTTGAGATTTAAGCTCCCTTTTCCAAAATTCTTTGCGCATTCATCATCCTTAAGCATCATACAAACTCTCCAGCACTTAAACCAATCAAAACGAGCCATAATTCAAGCTATAGAAGTCCAGTTTCAGAGCTTCTTCCTTGAACTTCGAAAAGGTAAAATTCTCCACCATTTGGACCCAAATCAAGCACTAATCTATTCTACTCCTTCTCCTGATTCTAATGTTGTTTACAATTTTTAAATCCATTTAGAATTGAGAGAGAAATCTCAAATTGAAGGTGCTCGCTATTTTCTGGGTTTTTGATTCATATCTCTCTCCATACCTTATATAAATTTGGCGCGATGGTGGTGTTAGAATCGTCTTGAAGAGACGACTTCACTGATACTATCCTGGGATTGTAATTTTTCCATTTGCATGATCTCACAAAATCTCCATTGCAGGGTGTCTGGAGGTTGAAGACGATGACATGTCTCGTCTCAGCCAATGATAGTGTGCCAAACGTTTTAATTTCATTGGTTGCCCTTTTTCTGATCCTATGTGTATCTCACTAAAGTCCATATCAAGCACAGCGTGTCTGGTCCACTGGATCAGCTTACTAACGCGTTTTGACTTTGATCTGATGGTCCACATCTTTTTGGTTTTATTTTATTTTCTGATTTTATATTTTTATTGATTAAATTTCCAAAAATGCATAACTCTTTTATTTTTTATCCAAAAATTATGAAAAAATTCACAAAAATACTTTGAATTATTTCTGATCTCATGACTATTTTTTCACATTTTTATTTTGACATTTGATATTTTTTGTATTTTTTTGAATGATTTGCTTTCTTTTAATTACTTAAAAAATACTTTCTGACATTTTTTAATTCTGGAAAAATTCATAAATATTATTTTGCATATTTTGCATATTGAGGTTTACTATTTTTGACCTATTTTCTATTTTTTTGAGCATTTTTAAATAGTTTAAAAATAGTTTCTGACTTTTAAAAATTACCAAAAATTTTATAAAAATATTTAGATCCATTTTTTATTTGTCTATGGTTTTACTTTTTATTTTTTGATTAATTTAAACATAGTTGATATTTTTCTCTTTATTTTCTATTTTTAAACATTATTTTTTACCCTTTTGTATATATTAAAATGTGATATTATTTTGTAACTATTTTCTGGTTGATCTTGGGTTAGATTTTGGATCATGAACTTTATTAACATCATTGGATTCATGGTATTGAGTTTAACTCCACAAAAATGGATGAATGATTTTAATAATAGTTTGATTAAAATTTAATTCAAATGTGATTTGTGTATTTTTTCCCTATCCCTATTCATCTCATCCCCTTCTTATTACACTAGGTGTTATTGGAGCATGATCTCTATATCATGTCTCAAAACAAATGGTGCATAAATTTCTATTGACCGGCCTCAAAATAGGTGCGACTTCTATATAAGTCCACTTACGACTGCTTAACATAGCGCTAAAATCTATCCCAATTCGAATAAATGATCATTCGTTTCCCAAACTTATGATTGCAAGTCCAAGTATGTTAATTTGATCTCTTTGATCCAATAACTTTGAGATTCATTGTATGGAGGCTTTGGTTCTACCAATCCTCTAATGGATCTACAACACCTTTGGTCAACGCAGATCACTTAAACATCGTTGATCATTAAATGGTACTTATGATAATTCCAAATGGATGATATACTTGAAAAAAAGCAAATGCAACTTATTGTGTGGAGGCTTTGGTTCTACCAATCCTCTAATGAGTTCCAAATGCAAGTTTCAAGATGGTCATCCAACTAACCACTAATTATTGACTTATTTTTACCTTATGCTTTTATTCTTTTTTATGCTTTATATACTATTTACTTTTAGCATTTGCATTTCATGCCATTTTCATCTTTGCTCATTTGAGCATTTATTTTCTTGCCATTTTGTACTTTGCTCACTTGAGCTTTTTTTTCTTTTCCTTTCTTAAGATACTTAATAATCAACATAAACCCTAAAAAATATTTAATGGTACTTGGACCATTTGGCTACTATCCTTGGCATTAAGGAGCATGAGACTTTTCTTGGACTTAGGATTAGAAATCTTGGCCTACCTTGGAAACCTTATGATCTTATATGATTATTTTTGTATGGAGCTCTTGAAGTTTACCTCAAGACATTGGGTTGCTTGTTTTTTTTGTGTGCAGGTTTTTGTGATTACATTCTCTGTTTATAATCTGGAATTCACCCGTATATAGCCGTTACTCTGCCTAATTTTTATGAAGACTTAATACACTTGAAGTTTGGTTCTCTCAAGAGGTCTAGTATCTTTGCTTGCTTGGTTTCAATCCAAATAATTGGAATTCTATCTTGGCTCATAATATCAAGTATTGGCTTTTTGTTGGTTAGATGGTTCTTATCCCTAGCTTTTACCTTATGCTTTAGGATAGTCTCTTCTTCTCCTCCCATCTTCTTTAATTTCAAAATCCTCTCCCTCCTTTTGAAAACTCTTCTTGTTTTGAAACTTGAACTATTTTCATAATAAACCTGGACTTATGTCCATGCACTTTCAAAACATTTTCATAAATAAATCTCCAATCAAGTTAATAATACCTTGACATTTTTTTTAGAAGACTAAAAGTCAACCAATCTCATTTCAAACCATTTTTCCACTTTGGCTTTTTACCTTTGAAACTTTTCTTAAAAGATTAAACTCTTGTCAATCCTTGTAGTGATGCAAAGAACTATACTTCTATAATATGTAGTGAAGAGAGATATTTTTCAGTTGGGTGTTGAGTGAGGCATTGTTGATTTTGAAATCCTAGCCATATCCTCCACTTTGAGATGATGCAAATTCTCCTTTCTCACGATTGTGGGTAGTAGGTGTGTTTTCCATACGGACAATGACGATGATGTTTTATCTTATTAAATTAACCAACGCATTTGTGTTTCAAATTTTTAAAAGAGGAACTACGTGTACCCTGATCCCCTATTGCATGAAAGGTGGTACGTAGGCACTAAAGGTTCGCAACCGCGGCCGGTGCAAAATCATAAAAAATATATTTCTTTCCTCACCTCCACCATCCATTTTATATACAACAGTTTTTTTTATATAGCCAAAATATACAGATTTTACAAAGAGGCTCCTACCGTAGATGTTTAGGATGCTAATACCTTCCCTTTGCATAACCAACCCCCTTACCTTGAATCTTTCCCCCCTCTTTTGGGTTATTCGCTCTTTTCCCATTCCTTTGGAAACAATAAAGCGCGGTGGCAATTTTTATTTTGATTTGTATAAAGTCTAGTCAATCTAATGGCTTAGTCTTGAACATTTCTATCGCTACAAAAAAATGGCGACTTCACTGGGGACAAATTGACCTCTTGCTGGTCCATCCCTAAGTGGGTTAATCTTATCTTTGTTTATACCTGTATATGTGTTATTACTATTTTTTGTGTTATATGTTATATGTATGTTTGTCTGGATTTTCTTGGTTTTCAGGGTGCTTGGTGATTACTCATAAGTCCTATACCCGGACTTGGGAAAACTTTAAGATAGGATGGGCAGTATAGTCATGTTAACTTTGAGGGAGTAATCCCAAAAAAGGAGGCATGAGATCCCCCACTCAGTGGAGGCCCCTTTGACTGTAGTATCGTTTACCGAGTAATCGGGAAGACGTACTGCTTTCGACCTGGGAGCCTGCTGAAACTGAGGACCGTAGAATACCAAACCCATCTTGGCCTTTTAGGTGTAGTGCGGAAGCTATGATAGAGTGATCTGTAAATATTTGTCACGCGATACTACGTTCGGACGAGTCTTTCTTGAGAATATTACTAATTACCGAGTTAATCTGGAATTTGCTAATATCTGAAGGAAGGATGTAGACTCTAGGAACCTCTAGAACCTTGTTCGACAGGTGATAACTTTAGACCAACACCTTATGGGTAGTACCTTCGACCTCATGCTCGTGACGTTGAACCTATAAACCCTATATGTGTGATCTTGTGTGTGATTGTTGCATCATGCATCCATGCACTCATAAGCATCTTTTGGAGAAATCTTATTTCAAGGGATTTTAAAGGTTGACTATTTGTGAATATCTCAGGTACTTTTAACCATGGATTCTGGAAAGAGAAAGACCGGGAAATACAGTTTCAAGGATCCCAAGATAGATGAGTTGATCAGTCTAATTCCCGAGATCGAGTGTTCTGTAGACTTTCAGAAGAAGTATGGATCCATTATCCCTCTCATGAAGCTGAAGATGAAGGAGGGTTTTCTCTCGACAATGGTCCAGTTCTATGACCCGATGTATCATTTCTTTACTCTTCCCGACTATCAGTTGATGCCTACACTGGAAGAGTATTCTTATCTATTGGATTTGCATGTTACCGATAGTGTTCCTTTTACTGGTTTGGAGGGTGAGCCAAAACCATGTGAGATTGCTGCTTTGATTCATCTGGGGAAGTCTGAGGTGGAATCCCATATGACTACTAAAGGAGGGATTAGAGGATTACCAGCTCAGTTTTTATTGGAGAAATCTCGTTACTTTGCCAAAATGAAAAGTATAGTTGCTTTTGAGACCATCTTTGCTCTACTTGCTTACGGGTTGTTCTTATTTCCTAATGTGGACAAGTTTGTCGACATTAACACTATCAGGATTTTCATGATTGGAAACCCAGTTCCTACACTGTTGGGTGATGCTTATTACTCTATTCATCTTCGGAATTCTTATCATGGGGGAATGATTATTTGTTGCACACCTCTGTTGTACCAGTGGTTTATGTCTCATATGCCTCAGTCTGATGCTTTTTGGGATGTCAAGAAGGAACCCCATTGGGCTCCTAAGATCATGGCACTTACTCACTCGAATATTGATTGGTATCATCGAGCCTATCAGGATATAGAGATTATTGATAGTTGTGGTAGTTTCCCCAATGTACCTCTTCTTGGTACAAAGGGAGGAATTAACTATAACCTTGTTCTTGCACAGCGACAGTTTGGTTATCCGATGAGGGATAAACCAAATAGTATTCATTTGAGTAGTTTCTTTCTGAAGGAAGGAGAAGACCATAGGGAAGCTAGGGAGAAGATTGCGAAGGCCTGGCGTCACATTCATAAGAAGGGTAGGAAGGATTTGGGACCTAGGGGTGTTGTTTCTTTGGAGCCATATCATCAGTGGATCCGATCGAGAGCCATTCAGTTAAAGATGTCGTGTACCCGGGAGACACCCATGCCTGATCTATTTGTGAAGACCACTCCTCCCTTATTAGATGATCTGGAAGAGTTGTAGCTTGCTTTGGTTAGGATGCAACAGGAAAGGGATGCTTGGAAGAACAAGTTCCAAACTTTAGAGAGTTCTTACAGAGCATACTTGAAGGAGAAAGACGACTTGATTGAGATCCTTGAGAGTCAGGAGGTAGAGTCTATGGAGAGGCAAGGGGATTTATTTTCTCCTAAGCCTCAATCAATTGCTGATCACTTACTTCCTGATTCAGATGATTGGAAGGAGGTTGCAATCAGACATGTGGAAGAAAACCAGAGGTTGAAGGCTCAGATTGCCAGGCTCACAGGAAATCGCCAGCGTACAGATTAATCTCCATCGGTTATTTTTCTCAGGATTTTAGATTTTATTTTTATCTTATACTTAGGATCATTGAAACTTGTAATCCATTTTGGAGTTATTATGATAAAAAAATTATTTTTTCAGTATTTCAAAAGCGCTATTACTTTGATGATTGCAATATGTCTATAAACTTTAAATCTCTTGGAATATTAAATAACATAGTAAAAATAATCATATGCATTGCATACCATGCATCATATTGCACATATTTCTTGCATTTATTGTGCATATCCATGTATCTTACCAAGCTTCTTTACTTCATTCAGCAAGCTGACTCATCACTACAATACTCGGGCTAATTTTAAAAAGAAGATGGACAACTTAGAACAAAAGAACCGCGAGTTGCGCGAAGAAGTTTCTGCTTTGAAGGCCAGCATGGCCAATCTGACTACTCTGATGGAAGCTCTGGTGGCTGCTCAGAATCAGCCACCGAGTGTTCAACCTCAACCAACAAGGGCAACTACTAAAGCTCTGACTATTCCCATATCTGCTACTCTAGCTGTTGTTCAAAACCGTATGCCTCAAGGTTATCCATGGGGAATGCCAGAGAATTTTTCACCTGAAGGTTTCAATCTTGGTCCTCAAGATACTTCATTGGTTCAGACTATTGTTACTCCAGCACCTCCTGTGGTGCATAATGCTCTTGTTGCACCTCCTTCAGTGAATGTGGTTATGTTTGTTAATGATGATGTGTGTCGTCCTTTCCCTCTGCCGAGTGAAGACTTGGGTCTTTATGACAGAATGGATGATTTTCAAGAGTAGTTTGACAAGATGCAGATAGAGAGATGAAGGCCCTCAGGGGAAAAGAGCTATTTGGGCAGAATGTGAATGAGCTATGCTTGGTCCCAAACGTTAAGATACCTGCTAAGTTCAAGGTCCCGGAATTTGAGAAGTACAAGGGCAACACTTGCCCTCGTGCTCATCTGGTGATGTACGTGAGGAGAATGTCTACCCATACTGATGATCAGCTTCTGTTGATTCACTTTTTTCAGGATAGTTTGACCGGTGTTGCGTTGAAGTGGTATATGAGTTTGGACAGCGCCAATATCCATACTTTTAATGATTTGGGAGAAGCATTCATCAAACAATACAAGTACAATGTGGATATGGCGCCTGACCGTGATCAACTTAGGGCGATGGTTCAGAAAGACATGGAATCGTTCGAAGAGTATGCCAATAGATGGTGCGAGGTAGCCTCCCATGTGATTCCTCCCATGGAAGAGAAGGAGATGACTAAGATTTTCTTGAAAACACTGGGTGCTTTCTACTACGAGAGAATGGTAGCAAGCGCGCCAAGTGACTTTACTAAGATGGTTGGAATGGGTATCCGCTTGGAAGAGGCTGTAAGAGAAGGATGTTTGACAAAGAGTGAAGGATCTGGAGGTGTAAAGAAGCCATCGTATGGGTTTACCAAGAAGAAAGAGGGAGATGCAAATATTGTTATGCAAGAGAGGAGGGTAAACGCTCCTAGAAGGAATTATCAGCGTCATCAGCAAGTCGCTTCAGTTACTCTTATTATGAACGTCGCTCCAACTACCGTTACTTATCAGAGACCGTCCCAGCATGGGAATCAAGGGTATAATCAGAGAAGGGAGAGTTATGACCCTATTCCCATGACCTATACAGAGTTTCTACCAGTCTTGATTTAGAAAAAGTTGGTCCAGACACGACCACCTCCCGCCATACCATCACCATTGCCTTGGTATTACAAGGCATATCAAACATGTGCTTTTCATCAGGGGGCACCAGGGCATAGTGTTGAGAATTATTATCCTTTGAAGAATGAGGTGCAGAAATTGGTAAAGTCTGGTGTTCTATCTTTCAAGGAAATGGGACCTAATGTGAAAGATAATCCTCTACCCAAGCATAGGGGAGTAAATGTTGTAAATATGGTGGCCGGTTGTCCAGGCGATTTCCAGATTTTTGACATTAATCAAGTTAGAGGAGATTTGGTGAAAATGCATGCAGACCTCTGTGAATTTAGCTACAACACGCATGACCATTCCGGTTGTTCTATTTGCAGTATAAATATACAGGGTTGCGATAATATAAAGGCTGGTTTACAGGAGATAATGGATGAGGGGCTCATTCACATAATCAGGCCTAGGGCAGAGTATGAAGAGGAAGTGAATATGGTTTCTGGATGTCCTGGTGAATTCAGAATTTTTGATGTGTAGCATTTGAATGAGGACCTCGTACAGTTGCACGCTACCTTCTGCCACACGACTGGTCAGGTAGAGCACCAATATGGATCTTGCCTAGTTTGTTGTCGAGATCCCCGAGGATATTCAATCATGAAGGAGGGTGTCCAGTTGCTTCTAGACAATGGAACTATCAAGATCAAGGTTCAGAGGGATGATTATCATGAGGTTGATATGGTTGAAGTTGGTTTAACGGAAGAAGAGTCGGATGAAGAGTATGCTTCCGCGGATGAGTATTTTTCTTCAGACGGAGATTTGATCTCCAAAAATGACTTATTGACGACTGGTTGTGTTGAAGAAAGAGTAAACATCATTGTGCCTTGTTTTGGTGCACCCGCTCATTTTGAAGTAGAGTACCATAGCAAGCCAGCTATTACCCCATTGGTAATTAGTTTTCCAGGTCCTATCCCCTACAAGTCACATAAGGTTGTGCCTCACAAATACAACGCTACAATCTTGGAAGACAGGGTGGAAATTCCCATCCAGCCAATGCCCGATGTTAGGAATATAGCTGAAAATAGAAGGGTGACCTGTAGCGGTCATGTGTTTGTGCCGGTTGTTCGGAGAGATGTTGTTGCTGGAAAGAAAATTGCTGAGAATGATGAACATAAGAAGGCTACAGGAGAGACTAGCGGAGCTACGCTAGAGAAAGAAGTGGATGATATCTTGAAGATAATTAAGATGAGCGACTACAGAATTGTAGATCAGCTACTGCAGACTCCTTCAAAGATATCTATCTTAGCTTTATTGATGAATTCCTCTGCTCATAGAGAATCCTTGATGAGAGTACTGGACCAAGCTTTTCTGGAGAGTGACATGCCAATAGATCAATTCAGCAGCATAATTGGAAACATTACATCATGTAATAACTTGAGTTTCTGCGATGATGAATTACCAGATGAAGGGAGGAATCACAACCTGGCCCTCCACATATCTATGAACTGTAAGAATTATTCGCTATCCAATGTGCTAATTGATAATGGATCCGCGCTGAATGTTTTACCGAGGAGTACTCTCATGAAGTTGAAATACCAAGGAACACCTATGCGCCCGAGTGGCATCATTGTGAAAGCATTTGATGGGTCGAGGAAATCTGTCATCAGTGAAGTGGACTTACCCATCCATATATGACAACATTTGTTCCAGATAACCTTCCAAGTCATGGACATTATTCCCGTGTATAATTTTTTGCTAGGACGACCATGGATACATGAAGTAGGGGCTGTCACTTCAACCTTACATCAGAAGCTAAAGTTTGTGTGTGAAGGGAAGGTAGTGATCATAAGTGGGGAGCAGGCATTGTTAATATCTCATTTGTCCTCCTTTAGTATTGTAGAAGCAGATGAGGTTGCTGTTGGAACCCAGTTCTAAGCCCTATCCATTGACAACATAAGGAGAAATGAGTATTCCATGGTTCCGCTGAAGGACGCGCATCAGGTTATGCGCAATGGTTATAATGTTGTTTGGGGGAGAATTGTGGATCCACCCGTGAACAAGAACAGAATTGGTTTGGGTTTCTCTTCAAAGAATGGAAGAGTCGAAGGTTTGAAGTCAAAGTCTACTATGAGCAGCTATCATGATGTTTTCCGCAGCGGAGGTTACCTCCATCCAACTGATTCTGGAATTAATGTTATTGAGGAGGATGAAGCAGAGAAGGAAATGCCGAATTATGTGATGCATGGAGTCAGGGTTCAAAACTGGGTCACCATTGATGTTCCCTCTTGCACACATATTTCAAAGTAATTTAATTTGATTAATATTTTTTTAAAGCTTTCACTCTGCCCAAGGTGGAAGTATTAATGTTGTAGGGCTTATCTGTTTGTTGTGACTGTTAAGATCATTAATAAAAGTTGACTTTGTTTACCAAATTGTGTTTCTATTTTTTGCTTTTTTCTTGGAAATGGTAATAAAAAAAACCCTTTCAAAATAAATAATAACTGAAATTCAATCTGCATGATCACTTGTTATATGTGTCAGTTTCTAATAGCAATCATAAATCATATGTGCAGATTAATTAAAAAAACCGTTGAATACAATGACCCTGCACCCTCCCAACTTTGAATGTCCTGTGTGTGGGGCTGAAGAAGAAGATTATGATGAGATCCCAGAAGAGGTCTCACGGTTTCTTGAGCATGAGGAAAATACCATTCAACCATATAAAGAGCCTTTGTAAGTGATCAATTTGGGTTCAGAAGAAGACCCGAAGGAAGTCAAGATTGGAGCATCGTTGCATCCCGATGTGAAGAGAAGGTTGATTGAGTTGTTGAAAGAGTATGTGGATATTTTCGCTTGGTCTTACCAAGATATGCCTGGTCTAGATACAGATATTGTCGAGCATCGTTTTTCGTTGGAGCCAAAGTGTCCGCCAATTAAACAAAAGTTGAGAAGAACTCACCCAGATATGGCAGTAAGTATCAAAGAGGAGGTTCTAAAGCAGATTAATGCTGGTTTTCTTGTGACGTCAGTGTATCTTCAATGGGTTGCCAATATTGTCCCAGTACCGAAAAAAGACGGAAAGGTACGCATGTGCGTAGATTATAGAGATCTAAATAAAGCTAGTCCAAAAGACGATTTTCCATTGCCTCACATCGACATATTAGTGGATAGCACAACAAAATTCAAATTATTCTCGTTCATGGACGGATTTTCCGGGTATAATCAAATAAGAATGGCTCTAGAGGACATGGAAAAAACAACGTTTATCACACCCTAGGGAACATTCTATTACAGAGTGATGCCCTTCGGGTTGAAGAATACTGGTGCAACGTACCAGAGGGCTATGACAACCCTATTCCATGATCTGATGCACAAGGAAATCGAAGTATATGTTGATGATATGATTGCCAAATCCCAGACTGAAGAAGGGCATGTAAAATATTTGTTGAAGTTGTTTCAGCGTTTGAGGAAGTGTCATCTCCGCTTGAATCCAAATAAATGCACCTTTGGTGTTCGATCGGGGAAGTTATTGGGTTTCATTGTTAGCCAGAAAGGAATTGAAGTTGACCCTAATATAGTCAAAGCAATTCAAGAATAGCACCAAGAACTGAAAAGCAAGTCAGAGGTTTCCTCGGGTGTTTGAATTATATTTCCAGGTTCATTTCCCATATGACTACAACATGTGAACCGATCTTTAAGTTGTTAAAGAAAGATCAAGGTTGTGTGTGGATGTAGGACTTCCAAAAGGCATTTGAAAGTATTAAAGAATATCTGCTTTAACCTCCTATCTTGCTCCCTCCCGTAGAAGGAAGACCGTTGATTATGTATCTGACAGTGTTAGATAAATCCATGGGTTGTATTCTGGGACAACAGGATGAAACAGGGAAGAAGGAGTTCGCCATTTATTATCTCAGTAAAACATTCAATGATTGTGAGTCGCGGCATTCCATGTTGGAAAAAACATGTTGTGCTTTGGCCTGGGCGGCAAAGCGTTGATCGCACTGAATCGCACTATGTTTCTGACTCAAATATCACATGCTTTCCTTAGTTTTTATTATCATTTTCTCGTATTATGTTCCTTTTTCCTTTGTTTTCAGGATTCTTGTCATTTCAGAGCCTTCTGTGAAGAAACGAGCCAAAACACCAAGAAATTAGGGTTTTTCAAGATATTCTGCACTTATGGCGTTCAGCACCGCGCTAGCTACAGGGAACGCGATGACGTGGCCCACTTTCACCCAGAGATCAACTGCCACGTTCCCATGATGTGGCAGTTCCAGCCACCGCGCCCGCGGCCACTGCCACCGCGCCCGCGGCCTTCACAAAAAGCTTCCCGCTCAAAAGAAGTTAAGGGGCATGCTGGTCTTTACGCATCTCAAGGATCCTCTATAAATAGTTTTCAATTTTCATTCTTTAGTTTCATCCAAGCTTAGTACAATCTTAAGCCATATACTATCAGTTTCTGTAAAGTGATAATCTCTTCACATCGGGGAGTTATTGTGGTGTAGATTGAGTTGTAATCGAGTCTTGGAGCACTTTGGTTGAAGTTCATCATACCAGCCTTACCATTCTGTAGATTTGTATCAGATTCAAGTCTCCGACTGGAGCAAGGTTCTATTTTATTGCATTTCTTTACTTATAATTGCTCTTACCATAGTCTACACGTTTTATAGACTTTAAATGCTCTTACCATAGTCTACACGTTTTATAGACTTTAAATGCTCTTACCATAGTCTACACGTTTTATAGACTTTAAACGCTCTTATCATAGTCTACACGTTTTATAGACTCGCACTTATTATGTCTGGCTAAACTATAAAGGTTTGGATGTAATGATTGTCATCATGGTCATGTTCCAATTTTCATGCTAGTGAAAATACTCTGGGGATGTTTTGCTTTTAACTTAAGTCAATTATGTTTAAATGTTTATTGGGTAAGATCGAAAGCCGTCCAAACTAATGATACGACTTGATTATTATTTAACCAAACAAAAAGAGCGAAAGCCGTTGATTGGTTAAATAGGAATCATTGACCTTTTTAGAAAACGATTTTGAAACTATTTTCGGACGCGTTTGTAGGTTTGAAATCTGACTCTTGGTCAAAAGCCAAAAGTCTCTTTAAGTTAATCTTTCCAAGTAAAATCACTTTTCTGTTAAGTCAAAACTATCAATTTCTTAAAAATAGGCTTACCTCTTTAACGCGGAAGGCACCCTTTATATGTGACAATAAAGGAATTTAATTTAAAGAGTAAACTCGGTTCTTAGTAGTCAAAAGCTACAAGTTCCCGTTAAATTGATTCTTTGCTATCAATAGAAAATACTGCCCCATAAGTAGTTTCATCTACGCATGACCGGACCAATATCTGATTACATGACTTACATTCCAACCTGTCTTTTAAACTGTTATTTACCTCGCTCATTTACTTTGTGCACTGCACTCACATCAATATTCTTGTTCGCCTTAGATAAGCACCTTAGAAATAGAGTTGATAGATTGACAATTGGTCTCTGTGGTTCGATAATCTTATATATTACTTCGATAGGCTGTACACTTGCAGTACTACATTTAGGCTATACTTTACAGATTAAACCCATCAAGTTTTTGGCGCCGTTGCCGGGGACCAACTTCGTCAAATTTCGTACCCTATTGTTATCCCGTTTAGACTAAGGCTATTCTAGCCGGTAGATGCGTAGAAATCGTAGCACCGGTAACCTAATAGATCCTTTAGTAGAACCTGAACGTTACGCTCGTGCCCGTCTTTTTATTCGCAAGATAAGAAGAGCTATGGCAGAAGATCGTAACCAAAGACCACTCAAGGAATTCGCCCAACCATCTAACGAGGAACCTAGTTCTAGTATAGTAAACCCTGCTATAACTACCAACAACTTTGAACTAAAGCCCTCATTATTACAATTAGTACAACAGAACCAATTCGCTGGTCTCGCTACCGAGAACTCGAATCAACATTTAAAGGTATTTATCCAGTTAGCTGACACCCTTAAGGCAAATGGAGCCACACCCGAAGCCATCCGTTTAAGACTGTTTCCTTTTTCCCTTAGAGGTAAAGCTCACGACTGGTTAGACGCCCTTCCAACTAACTCAATAACAACTTGGGAAGACCTTAGGAGAGCTTTTCTTGCGAGATATTTTCCACCAAGCAAGACCGCTGTTCTTAGGAACCTGATCACTTGTTTCACCCAAAACCAAGGCGAATCACTTTTTGATGCCTGGGAGAGATATAAAGAACTTTTAAGAGCTTGTCCGCACCATGGCCTAGAGCAATGGTTAATCATACATACCTTCTATAATGGACTCCATTACAACACAAAGATGTCCATAGACGCTGCCGCTGGCGGAGCGTTGATGAACAAACCTTACCCTGACGCTTGTGCCCTAATAGAGGACATGGCCCAAAACCACGCCCAGTGGGGATTAGAACGAGCGACAGTAGAGAAAAAGGAGAGCCATGGAGGAAAGCATGAGGTAAGTTGCATGGACATGATTAATGCCAAGATGGACGCCCTAGCTTTGAGAGTCGAGAACATGTCTCAAAACCCAACCACAGTAGCAATCCAATCGGAATGCGAACTCTGTGGAACTCAAGGACATCAAACCGTTGACTGTAACCTTTTGAACGAATCTAGCCCAGACCAAGTTAACTATGCCCAAGGGAACCCTTTCTCGAATACCTACAATCCTGGATGGAGGAACCACCCGAATTTCTCTTACAAAAACAATAACCCTATCCAAAATCCCGGACCTTCGAGACCTCAAGGATTCCAAACGCAAAAACAAAACCAACCTATGCAAATAGTGCCCCCAAGACCAAACCTTAAAGAAACCATAGACACCTTTATTCAGACTCAAACTCAGCAAAATAAGGAGTTTATGAACCAACACATTCACACGAACGAATAGTTACTCAACTGGCAACCAAGTTTGACCAGATAATAACCCACACCAAAATGCTTGAGACTCAGATTTCCCAAGTAGCACAAAACACCTCTGTACAAGTTGCACCTGGAGGACAATTTCCTGGACAAACTCAACCAAATCCAAAAGGCCAAGCAAATTCTATCACCTTAAGAAGTGGAACTGCTTATGAAGGGCCTAGAAATCCTAACTTAAGCACATCAGAAAAACCTATGGAAGATACTACACCTAAAGACCAGGTAGAGGAACCAGAGAAACCAGAAAAGCAATCAAAACCAGAACCAGGGAATAACACTTAACAACCTTATAAACCACCTATTCCGTTCCCACAGAGGCTGAAAAACACCAAAGTAGAAAACCAGTACCAAAAGTTTATTAAGGTAATAGAGAAACTCCATGTAGAGATTCCTTTTACTGAAGCTATAACCCAGATACCATCATATGCTAAGTTCTTGAAAGATATTTTGACCAATAAACGGCGACTCGATGATCCCAAGCCTTTAGAATGTCATTCTATATCCGAAAATAAACTCGCCAAGAAAGATAAAGACCCTGGAAGTTTTTCTATCCCTTGCATCCTAGGTAACCATATGATAGACAAAGCATTTTTAGACTTAGGAGCAAGCGTAAGTCTGATGCCTCTGGTCGTCTGTAAGAGGTTAAAATTAGGAGAACTTCAACCTACTAAGATGTCCTTACAACTAGCTGATAGATCTGTCAAATATCCCATGGGTATTTTAGAAGACATACCTGTCAAGATTGGTCAGTTGTACATTCCGACCGACTTCGTCGTAATGGATATTAAAGAAGATGAAGACATCCCAATCCTCTTAGGAAGACCATTCCTATCGACCTCCGGAGCTATAATAGATGTTAAGAAAGGGAAACTGACTTTCGAGGTAGGAGATGAAAAGATTGAGTTCATTTTATCAAAATTTCTAATGGCACCAGTGATAGGAGATGCGTGTTATGCCATCGACGTCATTGACGAATGTGTAAATGAGCTCAAACAAAACGAATCTTTAATCAAATTACCATCAACCCCTATTTTAGAGGATGACGGATTTAAGAGTATCGAACCGTACATTGACGACAACCTTTTCGAATGCTTAGCTCTTACCCCTGACCTTATGCCGCGTACTGAGAAACCCACTATAGAACTTAAGGAACTACCCAAGAATCTAAGATATGAGTTTTTGGATGAGGAGATGAATAAACCTGTTATAATTAGCGCCGCTCTAAACCAAATAGAAACAAATCAACTCTTAGATACCTTGTGAAAATATCCCTCAGCTTTAGGGTATAGAGTTTCAGATTTAAAAGGTATAAGCCCATCCGTATGCATGCATCGGATTATGCTAGAAGAAGATTCAAAACCCTCAAGAGAACATCAAAGAAGAATAAACCCTATCATGAGTGATGTAGTCAAGAAATAAGTTCTTAAGTTATTAGAAGCTGGTATCATATACCAAATTTCGGATAGTGAATGGGTAAGCCCAGTCCATGTGGTACCCAAGAAAGGAGGTATCACTGTTCTGAAAAATGAGAAAGGTGAGCATGTGGCAAAACGAACAGAAGGAGGATGGCGTATGTGTATAGATTACAGAAAATTGAACAAGGCGACGAGAAAAGACCATTTCCCTCTCCCATTTATAGATCAGATGCTTGAACGTCTAGCAAGACACTCATGTTTCTGCTATCTTGATGGGTATTCGGGGTTTTTCCAAATCCCTATTCACCCAGAGGACCAAGAAAAAACCACATTTACCTGCCCTTATGGAACATTCGCTTATAGACGAATGCCCTTTGGACTCTGTAATGCACCTGCCACTTTCCAACGTTGTATGATGTCAATTTTCGCAGACTACCTAGATAGAATTATGGAAGTATTTATGGACGATTTTTCAGTGTGTGGGTTTGATTTCAAAAACTGCCTCTCAAACTTAGAGAAAATCTTAAAAAGATGTGTGGAAGTAAACCTTGTGTTGAATTGGGAAAAGTGCCACTTTATGGTAAATGAAGGGATAGTCTTGGGACACATTATTTCTGAAAGAGGTATAGAAGTCGATAAGGCCAAGATAGAAGTTATAGAAAACCTAAACCCACCTAAGACCGTTAGGGAAGTAAGAAGTTTTCTAGGACATGCCGGGTTCTACCGACGTTTCATCAAGAATTTTTCTGGAATAACAAAACCTTTAACTAACTTATTGATGAAGGATGTCGAGTTTGAATTCAACCAAAAATGTCTTGAGGCCTTTGAAGTTTTAAAGCAAGCTCTTATTTCAGCACCTATCATAAGACCACCTGATTGGACACAACCCTTTGAAATCATGTGCGATGCTAGTGATTTCGCTGTAGGAGCTGTACTAGGGCAAAGAAAAGACAAGAAACTGCATGCTATTTACTACGCTAGTAGAACACTAGACGCTGCCCAGCTAAATTATACAACCACAGAAAAGGAATTGCTAGCCGTAGTTTTTGCTATTGATAAATTTCGATCTTATTTGGTGGGAGCAAAAATAATAGTATACACAGATCATGCAGCAATCCGGTACTTGTTAAGTAAGAAAGATGTTAAGCCTAGATTGCTCAGATGGGTTCTTTTACTCCAAGAATTTGACTTGGATATTAAGGATAAAAAAGGAGCTGAAAACTTAGTAGTTGATCATCTCTCTAGGTTAGAACACCTTAAACCTGAACTTATACCTATAGACGATCACTCTACTTATGAAAGATTAATAGCTGGGATAAACTCAACTGAAGAAGAGACCTATGAGGAAATCTCAACCTTGAACAACATACCATGGTACGCAGATATTGTGAATTATCTGGCCGCTGATATCATACCCCCTGACTTAAGCTACCAACAGAAGAAGAAGTTTTTTAGTGATGTTAAACACTTCTTTTGGGATGAACCCCTCCTATTCAAAAGAGGAATAGATAATATATTCAGACGATGTGTGCCGGAAGAAGAAGTAGGCAACGTCATTAAACATTGTCATGCTGCACCTTATGGTGGACATGCAAGCACATCTAAAACATGCGCCAAAATATTTCAAGCAGGTTTTTATTGGCCTACTGTATGGCGCGATGTCCACACTTACATTACAAAATGTGACCGATGCCAACGCACTGGGAACATCTCAAGACGTGACGAAATGCCTTTAAGTAACATCCAAGAAGTGGAAATATTTGATGTCTGGGGTATAGATTTCATGGGACCTTTTCCTTCCTCAATGGGTAACAAGTATATCCTAGTAGCTGTCGATTATGTCTCAAAGTGGATAGAAGCTGTTGCATCACCCACAAACGATACCAAGGTAGTTATCAAACTGTTTAAGAATATTATTTTTCCTAGGTTTGGAACCCCGAGGTTAGTCATAAGTTATGGAGGATCACATTTTATATCTAAGATATTTGACAAGCTTCTAAGCAAATACGGAGTAAAACATAGAGTAGCAACACCATACCACCCGCAAACCAGTGGCCAAGTAGAAGTATCGAATAGGGAGATTAAGCAGATCCTAGAGAAAAACGTATCATTATCCAGAAAAGACTGGTCTGGAAAACTTAAAGACGCCTTATGGGCTTATAGAACGGCTTATAAAACCCCTATTGGAACAACTCCTTATCAATTGGTTTATGGAAAGTCCTGTCATTTACCCTTCGAACTAGAACATAAAGCCTATTGGGCCATTAAATCCTTGAATCTAGATTACCTAAAAGCCGGAGAAAAACGTATCATGGACATTCACAAGCTGGAAGAGCTTCGCTTGAATGCCTATGAGAATGCCATCATATATAAGGAAAGAACCAAGATGTGGCATGATAAAAAAATCATCAAGAAAGATTTCAACATTGGTGACCCTGTTCTCCTATTTAACTCAAGGTTACGACTTTTTCCTGGTAAGCTTCGTTCAAGATGGACAGGTCCATTTGAAGTGTCAAAAGTTCTAAAGTCTGGAGCAGTAGAAATCAAAAACAATTCATGCGCTCCATTTGTGGTAAATGGACAAAGACTGAAGCTATACAAAGGAGGCGATTTGCCTGTTGACTACTCTAGTCATATTCTTATAGACCCACCAATACCCACATAAAGTAAGATCTAATCGTCAAGCTAAAGACGTTAAACAAGCGCTGCATGGGAGGCAACCCATGGTTTATTCTTAATTTTATTTTATTTTATTTTAATTAATTTATATATGTTTTATCTGGACTAATTTCTTGTGTTTATATTTTCAGGATGCATTACCCCGATGGTATGGTTGTGATTTTCAGGGATGAAGCACAAAAAGCCCGATTTGCTACCTTATCTGCTAGACCTATGGTACCCACTAGGTACCCCGATCAGAGCTGCATGGAGGCACTCGGGATTGAGCCAAGTATTAGGTATCTGTGCAACCAACTTGGCTGGGATTCTTATGCTGATGATGTCCACAAAACCTACAGGAACCTTACTCTGGAGTTTCTTAGCTCTATGGATTATAACCCACGGGTGGGTGAAGGAGATGAGCGAGGATGCCTAAGTTTCAGATTGTTTGGTACTGAGTATACCCTGACCATCAAAGAATTTGGGGATTTGCTTGGTTTCCAAACTGGACCGACCGCTATCACTGAGTTTCCATTGAGTTACTATATGGACAGAGATATTGATAAATTTTGGCAGGACATTACTGATAGAGCCAGCCTTGACCCCTCTACCCAGCTGTCCAGGAAGATCCATAACCCGGCTTTCTGATACTTCGAGATGATCCTGTGCCACACTTTCTTTGGGAGGAGTTACTGTGACCACTTAGTCACCGCTGAGGAGATCCTTTTCCTATACTGTGCCAGTCAGTCCAGACCTATAGCTAGTGGAGGTTTTCTGATAGAGAGCCTCGAGCAGACTGCTCGATCCGCTGTAGGACTCATTCATTCCGGAGGGAATGTGACACGGATAGCTTCTGCTTTGGGTTTGGACAGTATGATAGCACAGCTGACCCCATACTGTGGATATACTTTCCTGGATTTAGACTTTTGCATGGATCGTGGGCTCATGAGGAGGGCCTCTTTCCACCCATATCAGTACAGGTTGCTCATCGATGACCAGACAGTTTACACCTTCACACTGCCAGACCCTCAAATGACTTGTGTTTCCAACCCTGCTAATTGGAACTATTCCGTAGAAGGTTGGGGTGAGATATCAGAGTACACTCCAGAATACACTCCTGCTTCCGAAGATCCCACTCAAGAATACACTCCTGCTTCCGAAGATTCTACTCCTGAATACACTCCTGCTCCCGAGGACTCTACTCCAGATCACACATCCCGACCCGAGGTTACACACACTACTGTTCTTACTAATAACCTCAGCTTGCAGGAACCTGATATTCGCACTCTGTTGACTGCTATGCACACTGAAATAACCACTCTCCGTAATGAGGTGGCTGACCTTCATTTACAGTTGGAAGTGAATGATGTTACCTTTGCTGGTGAGTTAGATGAATTAGCTCACGAGGTGGTAGAGATTCGACGCCAGCTGACTGAGCTGCGTGGCCCAGACACTCCTGCAGAGCATCCTACCGGTTGGCGATAGATCTGTGTTATTCACAAAATATCTAGTTCCAGTATTATTAGTATTATGTTGATTTCCTTTTCAGACTCATTTTTTTGCATTATCTATTTCCTGCATTATTAATAATTATTTTGGTGACCCGATGTCCGTACCTATATATATATATATATATATATATATATATATATATATATATATATATATATATATATATATATATATATATATATATATATATATATATATATATATATATATATATATATATATATATATATATATATATATATATATATATATGCATGTGTTTCATTTATATATCTTTCATTTACTAATGTTTTTGTTTTTCTGGTCACCATAATTTTAATATAAAAATAAATAAATATACATGTATATATGTATTCACATACATATATGCACGTTCATAAGAAAAATAGGTACACCTCAAAAAAAAAATTGAAGCTAATGGCAAGGAAGGAAAAGCCCAATGGAAAGGAAGCAAGACCAGCCCAACTTGGCTCGCCCTCACCGCGCCCGCGGTGAGCCCTGCCGCGCTCGCGGTGACGCAACGGTCACCTAACGGCTAGTTGCTCGTTTTTCCCCCCATTTTGCCTCTTTTTCCACTTCCAATCCCATTTTCTTCCATTCTTAACCCCCCATAACTTCCTTTATTATCCATACCTACCCCACTACATTTATTCCCATTATTCCCATCATAAATATTTCCAACCACCATTTTTCTTCACTACCTATAAATACCCCCACTATTTCATTTTCTTCCTCACACCTTCATTACTTCCACATCCCATTCTTTCTCTTTATATTCATCCACAAGAAAATCCTATGGAATATCACGGATACATTTTGCGAGGTGGCCAAGCCGGAGAAAGGCAACAAAAGCGGCTTGAGAAATTGCTGACAACACCAATACACTCTACCAGGTATATCGATGAAAACTGTCTATATTCATTAGGTATATCCCATAGTGTATTTTTCCTTCTCGACAAACTAGGCATGCATGATATTTTTGCTACTCAAGCACCAACCTACCCTAGGCTGACGTACGAATTTTTGAGTTCTTTAATTTATAACGTCTCTCCTAACACTGCTAGCACCGTAGGTGGAGTAAAATTTAGAATGTTTAATGTTGAATATGACTACTCCACTGACGGTCTAGCTGCCATGTTAGGATGGCCTTATGGGGATGGTGCCATTTGTGAAGCACCTTTAGACACGGATTGGGCATTTAAAGCATTTTGGGCCAGAATTACTAAACAAAATGCAACATCTTTTGATGGCCTACTTGCTTCTCATATCCATAATCCTGCCCTTCGTGTTTTTAGATTTCTTTTAGCATCCACCATCTTTGCTCGGGAAAACCCAAACAAGGTGAATGCTAAAGAATTAATTATCATGCAGAGCTGCCTCACAGACACCAAAGTTAATCCAGTCTCATTTATGATTGCCCACATGCACCATGTTTTAAGAAAAGGTGGGCCGATTTCCTTTGGTGGACTGATTACTACAATTGCCCGTGCCATAGGATTAGATACAGAACTTGCCACCCTTGAGCCACTTCCTCCTCGTATTGCAAATCTTAAATTTTTAAGGGATATGCGTTTATGCAAGACGAGGAGGGAAGGTGGTTACTTCCTCATGGTTGGAGGTGCTGCTATACCCAGTGTTGTTATTCCTTGCACCCGTCGTACTGATATTAGATTTGAGCGTAACTGGACCTACGATCTCCACGCTCCTGCTTTTATTGGTCCGTTGCCCCCAAATCTACCTTTAAATGAGGGTAACAACACTGATGATGAGTACGATTTCCAAACAGAGGAACCACCCCACTTTTCACCACCACACACGACACCATCTACTTCTAACCCACATGCAGGTACAGCTCCTAGTTTCCATGTCACTGAGGACATGTGGCGTGAGCATATGGCCCGAGAGGCCCAGAGGGACACCCTCCTTGCTACTTTGCAGCAACAGGCGACCGATAACATGGCCTTCATGCAAGCATCCCAAGAGCAAAATGCTAGCTCTCTGTGCACTATTATGGAAAGTCAGCTGGCTTTCCAGAGAGAACAGCACCTACACCAGACCACATACGCTCGTCACTTCCAATTGATGGAGGCAACCCAAGGCACCCTCATTGGTAGGACCCAAGAGCTACAAGCGGCAAATGCCGCCTTGACAGAGATATTGGAGCAGCTTGTTTTGGACCGAGATAGCCGCCGTCGCAGCCGTAGCCGCCGTTCCGGTCGTACCAACCAGGATGGTGAAGGTCCTAGTGGCCCCCACTAGCGTTTTCAGGTACCTCCTCCTACCTTATTTTGGAACATTGGGGACAATGTCTGGTTTAAGTGTGGGAGGAGCATTTATCGCTTTTATTTCCCGTTTTCGCTTTTATTTCCCGTTTTTCCTGCTTTTATTTCCCTTCCGCATTTTTCCTTTTAGGCATGTTATATTCGTAGTTAATAAAATGCATGTGATAGGTGAGTCTTTCTGCGTAGTGTACCCTTTCATTTCCCCCACTTTTTAGCCTTACAAAATTTTTCTTTTTCAAAGAATTGTGGTTGTTTTTAAGGATTTGGGCTATGAGACAGGTCCTAGATAGGGTCTATTTCTTGGGCACTCACTTTTTGAAAAATTCGTTATCGTTTTAACACCGTAAGCCTTATTGAACATTTAGATTAGATCCTTTCTTCCCAATATGCTATGATTTTGAATAAAACTGTACAAATAGGTCTTTAAGTAGTTTATCTTAGCAGTCAGCTCCGGCCTAAGCATGCTCTAAGTGTAGGATCGATGAATATAAGTGGATGATCTCTATTTTTGCCTTAAAAGTTATAAAATAAAGTATGAATACGACTACGAGTTGGGTAATCCTCACAAAGATTACTCAACTCAAGAAAGTTGTAAGCACTAATAAAAGCAAAGAAAAAAATATATAAGGCATATCCGTTGTAGTTGGTCCAGAGGTATCTGGTGCTGGACTTGGTAGGGCGGACTACGGTTCGATCCCCCGCAACTGCAAATGGGTAAAATAAAAAGGGGTTAAACCAATTCTTGTACCAGAATCCCATCACTTGAGATCAGAGTCACTAACCGGTCACTACACCATGAGTATGTACGGATAACGGGCTTAATGTGATTGCGCCTGAATGAAAAAGGACCTCGTACAAAAAGAAGTCTTAGCATAGTAAGGATATTAGGATCGATCTGTATACTTATGAGGTTTATGTCTGCATTTCTGTGAGTAGTGTAATTACGATACCCTTGATTCAGATAGTTAGTGCCTGACAACACACCCTTACTCGGACTTAGAAGCCCTCTTTGCCCAAAAACTTGTATACACCATAATTTTCTTTCATCTACTTCTAAGAGTTGTTGCTTGAGGACAAGCAAAGGTCTAAGCGTGGGAGGATTTGATCGCACTGAATCGCACTATGTTTCTGACTCAAATATCACATGTTTTCCTTAGTTTTTATTATCATTTTCTCGTATTATGTTCCTTTTTCCTTTGTTTTCAGGATTCTTGTCATTTCAGAGCCTTCTGTGAAGAAACGAGCCAAAACGCCAAGAAATTAGGGTTTTTCAAGATATTCTGCACTTATGGCGTTCAGCACCGCGCTGGCTACAGGGAACGCGATGACGTGGCCCACTTTCACCCAGAGATCAACTGCCACGTTCCCATGATGTGGCAGTTCCAGCCACCGCGCCCGCGGCCACTGCCACCGCGCCCGCGGCCTTCACAAAAAGCTTCCCGCTCAAAAGAAGTTAAGGGGCATGCTGGTCTTTACGCATCTCAAGGATCCTCTATAAATAGTTTTCGATTTTCATTCTTTAGTTTCATCCAAGCTTAGTACAATCTTAAGCCATATACTATCAGTTTCTGTAAAGTGATAATCTCTTCACATCGGGGAGTTATTGCGGTGTAGATTGAGTTGTAATCGAGTCTTGGAGCACTTTGGTTGAAGTTCATCATACCAGCCTTACCATTCCGTAGATTTGTATCAGATTCAAGTCTCCGACTGGAGCAAGGTTCTATTTTATTGCATTTCTTTACTTATAATTGCTCTTACCATAGTCTACACGTTTTATAGACTTTAAATGCTCTTACCATAGTCTACACGTTTTATAGAGTTTAAATGCTCTTACCATAGTCTACACGTTTTATAGACTTTAAACGCTCTTATCATAGTCTACACGTTTTATAGACTCGCACTTATTATGTCTGGCTAAACTATAAAGGTTTGGATGTAATGATTGTCATCATGGTCATGTTCCAATTTTCATGCTAGTGAAAATACTCTGGGGATGTTTTGCTTTTAACTTAAGTCAATTATGTTTAAATGTTTATTGGGTAAGATCGAAAGCCGTCCAAACTAATGATACGACTTGATTATTATTTAACCAAACAAAAAGAGAGAAAGCCGTTGATTGGTTAAATAGGAATCATTGACCTTTTTAGAAAACGATTTTGAAACTATTTTCGGACGCGTTTGTAGGTTTGAAATCTGACTCTTGGTCAAAAGCCAAAAGTCTCTTTAAGTTAATCTTTCCAAGTAAAATCACTTTTCTGTTAAGTCAAAACTATCAATTTCTTAAAAATAGGCTTACCTCTTTAACGCGGAAGGCACCCTTTATATGTGACAATAAAGGAATTTAATTTAAAGAGTAAACTCGGTTCTTAGTAGTCAAAAGCTACAAGTTCCCGTTAAATTGATTCTTTGCTATCAATAGAAAATACTGCCCCATAAGTAGTTTCATCTACGCATGACCGGACCAATATCTGATTACATGACTTACATTCCAACCTGTCTTTTAAACTGTTATTTACCTCGCTCATTTACTTTGTGCACTGCACTCACATCAACATTCTTGTTCGCCTTAGATAAGCACCTTAGCAATAGAGTTGATAGATTGACAATTGGTCTCTGTGGTTCGATAATCTTATATATTACTTCGATAGGCTGTACACTTGCAGTACTACATTTAGGCTATACGTTACAGATTAAACCCATCAAGCGTTTGCGACAGTATATGTTGAATCACACCACTTGGTTAATCTCCAAAATGGATCCAATCAAGTACATTTTTGAAAAGCCTGCTCTTACTGGGAGAATTTTCCGCTGGCAGATGTTGTTATCTGAATATGATATTGAATACCGCACTCAAAAAGCTATTAAAAGTAGTGTGTTGGAAGATTATCTTGCTCACCAACCAGTGGAGGATCACCAGTCTACAGAATATGAATTCCCTGATGAGGATGTGATGTTCCTGAAAGTGAAAGATTATGATGAACCATTACCTGAGGAAGGTCCGGACCCTGAATCTCGTTGGAGTATGATATTTGATAGAGCTGTGAATGCTTACGGTAAAGGAATTGGTGTTGTGATTGTCACTCCTCATGGATCGCACATTCCTTTTACTGCAAGGTTAACATTCAATTGTACTAATAATATGGCAGAATATGAGGCTTGTATCATGGGTCTCGAAGAAGCTATTGATCTCAGAATTAAAGTTCTCGATGTGTATGGTGATTCAACTTTGGTAATAACTCAGATTAAAGGAGAATGGGATACTCGTCACCCTGGATTGATCCCTTACAAAGATTATGCTAGAAGATTGTTACCCTTCTTTAATAAAGTTGAATTCCATCACATCCCTAGAGACGAAAATCAAATGGCGGATGCTCTGGCAACTCTGGCTTCTATGTACCAAGTGAATACTTGGAATGATATATCCCGAATTGCGGTTCGATGGCTGGATAGGCCCGCTCATGTGTTTACAGCAGAGGAAGTAGCAGATGAAAAACCCTGGTATTATGATATCAAGCATTTTCTTCAGACTTAAGAATACCCGATTGGCGCGTCGAGGAAAGATAGAAAGGCATTGAGAAGATTGGCAGGCAGTTTCTTCCTCGGTGAAAATGTGTTATACAAGAGAAATTATGACATGGTCTTGCTCAGATGCGTGGATAGACACGAAGCAGACATGTTGATGCATGAGATTCATGAAGGTTCATTTGGCACTCATTCCAATGGACATTCAATGGCTAAAAGGATACTAAGGGCAGGTTACTATTGGATGACAATGGAATTTTATTGTTACAAATTTGCAAAGAACTGCCATAAATGCCAGATTTATGCAGACAAGGTCCATGTGCCTCCGACACTTCTCAATGTGATTTCCTCCTCGTGGCCTTTCTCTATGTGGGGGTATTGACATGATTGGGATGATAGAACCCAAAGTTCGAATAGGAACTATTTTATCTTGGTAGCAATTGATTACTTCACCAAGTGGGTGGAGGCTGCTTCATATGCCAATGTTACTAAGCAGGTGGTTGTGCGCTTCATTAAGAATAACCTTATATGTCGATATGGTGTGCCGAGCAGAATCATCACCGACAATGGCTCGAATTTGAATAACAAGATGATGACAGAACTGTGTGAAGAATTCAAGATTGTCCATCATAATTCATCTCCATACAGGCCAAAGATGAATGGAGCTGTTAAAGCTGCTAATAAGAATATTAAGAAAATTATCCAGAAGATGGTCGTTACTTATAAGGATTGTCATGAAATGCTTCCTTTTTCTCTGCATGGATATCGAACATATGTCTACACTTCAACAGGAGCAACCCCGTTCTCCTTAGTATATGGAATGGAATCCGTACTCCCGGTTGAGGTAGAGATTCCCTCGCTGCGCGTGATAATGGAAACCAAGCTGACAGAGGCTGAATGGGTCCATAGCAGGTTTAACCAATTGAATTTGATTGAGGAGAAGAGAATGACAGCCTTGTGTCATGGCCATTTATATCAAAAAATAATGAAGAAAGCTTTTGATAAAAAGGTCAAACCTCGTGAATTCAGAGAAGGCGACCTCGTGCTCAGGAAGATCATGTCTTTCAACACTGATTCTAGGGGCAAGTGGACTCCCAATTTTGAAGGCCCATATGTTGTCAAGAAAGCCTTCTCTGGTGGTGCATTAATTCTTGAAACTATGGATGGCGAGGAGTTTCTACGTCCCATGAATGCTGACGCAGTCAAGAAATACTTCGCCTAAAGAAATAAAAGAACAGCTCGCTAAGTTGAAAACCCGAAAGGGCGGCTTAGGCAAAAAGGAGCATCTCGGTAGGCCGAAAACCTGAAAGGGCGGTCTGGGCAAAAATTAGAGACATAAACAGAATAAATTTCCCGCTAAGTTGAAAACCCGCAAGGGCAGCTTAGGTAAAATTTAGGGATTTTCTTGGCAAGTAACTACGCCAGACAAGACTTGATTGTTGAAGCAACAATCTTCTCGGATCCTCACCATACTTCAACAAAAGCTTCTTCTCAGGATTTCAAAAGTTGTTAGGGGGGATAGTGGTCATTGTATCTCAATGTATCTTTTCCATTATGTATTACCATGTCCCAAACTTTGTAATCATCTATGGAGTCTCTCCATTTGCAGACTACCATTCTATTAATGAAATTCGAGCTTTTACCCAATTCTTTGTGTTTCTTATTTTATTTAGCTTGCAAAGACTCCATTTATTACTGATAATAATTTTCAAAGTAAAGAGATTAAATAACAAAATTGATTTTTCAAAAAAAAGAGAGATTTTTACAGTTTACTTTTACTTCGAGATTTATGATGAAACGATGACAACAAAAATGGTGGTCCCAGGAATGGACAAACTCCAGTTGATTTGAGAGGTTCTTGTTTCCCCCGGGAAGGGCTACTCGGTTTGTTTTAGCCGTATTGGATTTATGGTTTCGGTATCCTCGGTCAAGTTTGGATTCGTTTCTCCTCTTTTATGAGTTTTCATGATGTGAAGTTTCAATCTGCGTTTTTCTCCAGTAAAGTGGGTCTGAATTCTCCAGCGAGGTTTATTTGTTTTGGTGTCAGTCTGCTTTATTTAAGACTGGTCTTGCAATCTCCAGTAGGCATGTTACTTTTGAAAAAATACTGGTTTTCTCGATGAAGCCTGAAGAAAGATGTTCTACCCCGGCATCTGTTTGATTTGTCCACCTCCGGATTATGTTTCTCCTTGGTAAAGTTAAAAGCAGGCAGTAGGTTTGGTTTCCACAGCTGGCCTTTACCTTTCTTCGAATGATCATCTTGGTTGAAGCTTAGCCGAGTGTTGTTAGTTCCTGAGGCAGTTTTTCCTGGTTGTTCCCCATGTTGTGTGTCTGTTTTGTCAGCATGCGCAGAAAAACACTCATACATTCATACATGCATCATGCATAGTTAAAATTGACAAATAATTGTTCATTGACATTTGTTAATATTTTTTTGACATATTACCTTGTTTTGCATATTAACGTCACTCTCTCTTCAATAGAGTGTTGGCCTTAAGCAGAAAACGCACACTCTTTCAATTTCTCTACTGAGTTGTCCCTCATAGAAGATTTTTGCTTTAAACCTTCTAACACAGTTCCTTGTTTGGACGAATCTTGTTTTCCCTTTTGAGTTTATTTCTCAAAGGATATATTCTGGTTGACTGTTTCATTCCAGTTTATTTTTGGTTTGGATCTGTGATCCCCCAGCAACATTATTTACTTTGGAATTCTAAAAAAAACTCCAAGCTTTTGGTTGGTGCATTTATTTTGCACAAGAAGACTTTATCCCCTTTGCGAGAATATCATGGCATCTCCCTAGGAAGTCACACCTCTTGCCCTAAAAAGTCATTTCTTTTTACAATCCTCCATGACCGTAAATAGCAAGTTCTCTTTATTTGAGACAGCTTATGTATTATCCTTTCCAGGCAGTGTGCCTCGGTTAAAGAAGAAGTTGAGACCCGTTCTAGGCGAAACACCAGAATCTTGGGGAAACTTGTTCTCTTTCTACCTTCATTGAAAGTTGGTAGACCATCGGCAGTGAACGTCGATGTTTGTTATCTTTCTACCCTCAGTGAATGTTGGTAGTTCATCGTCAGTAAACGGAGGTGATATGATATTTTCTCTTTCTACCTTCAGTGAAAGTTGGTAGACCATCGACAGTGAACGTTGATGTTTGTTATCTTTTTGCTATCGGCAGTGAACGTCAATGTTTATTATCTTTTTACTATCTTCAGTGAATGTTGGTAGTTCATCGTCAGTGAACGGCGGTGATATATTTTCTCTTTCTACCTTCAGTGAAAGTTGGTAGACCATTGACAGTGAACGTCCATGTTTGTTATCTTGCTACCCGAAGTGAACGTTGGTAGTTCATCGTCAGTGAACGGTGGTGATATGATATTTTCTCTTTCTACCTTCAGTGAAAGTTGGTAGACCATCGGAAGTGAACGTTGATGTTTGTTATCTTGCTACCCTCAGTGAACGTTGGTAGTTCATCGTCAGTGAACGGCGGTGATATGATATTTACTTTTTCTACCTTCAGTGAAAGTTGGTAGACCATGGGCAGTGAACGTTGATGTTTGTTATCTTTTTGCTATCTTTAGTGAACGTTGATAGTTCATCGTTAGTAAACGGAGGTGATATGATATTTTCTCTTACTACCTTCAGTGAAAGTTGGTAGACCATTGGCAGTGAACGTCGGTGTTTGTTATCCTTTTGCTATCTTCAGTGAACGTTGATAGTTCATCGTCAGTGAACGGCGGTGCCATGATATATTCTGCCTCTATCTTTAGTGAAAGTTGGTGGGCCATCAGTAGTGAACGTCGATGTTTGTTATCTTTCTCGCTGCCTTCTGTAAACGTTGGTAGCTTCACCTTCGGTAGAAGTTGTTGTGTCCTTTGACCATCCTACCATCCCCTCTGATTCAGTTCTTTTGGTCCACCAGTGATTTATTTTCCTGGTGGGGTTGCTCCCTTGTTTCTTTATTATTGTTACATTCCCAGTGTTATCTTTGCGTCTCTTTGGTCCTGTTCATATGCATTCATGATCATAAGCATTTGCATGGTATCTTAGGGCCAAAAATAGGGTTTGTTTTATATTTAAGTATCTTCAATCGAATCGACACGAAGATTTTTGACCTTCGTATCTCTGGAAAGAAGAAACTTAAATAAGGGAAGCTGTTGTACCCCAATTTTTTCCCCTAAGATCCCTTCATCATACCATGTTGATTCACTCACAACAAGATCACACTAGGGTTCTTGGTTCCCCTCCCTACTTTGATCTTTGCTCCTTTTGAGGGATTACCAAGCACCTTAACTTATGTTCCTTTTGTTATCATGAATATTGTTTTGTTTTCTTCATTTAAACTAATAAAATGCAATGTTGGTTTGTCTTGCTTGTTATCCATGTAGGTGAAGGGCAATGAGATTTAACAAATTACTCCATAGGTTCATGAGTTTATTTCAATGCCCTAACCAATAAAATCTTGAGAAGTTCAAACCTTATCATTGAAGTTGTTTTGAAATAAAGGATATGGCAAGGTTTATTTTGGTTCACCACATTTTAAAGTTATCAAGATTTACTCAAAAGTACAAGGGATTGATTGGAGAAGCTGTTATGTTTGGACAAGGCCTTGTTCATATTGGTCACAAGGGCATAGTTCTCTCAAATTTCAAGATATGGAAGTGATTTTGGTGGCTATGAGTCCTAATTGTCATCCTCAACAACTTCTATTCACAAAGCAAGAATATTGGTACAAGAAGTTTGTTCAAACTTGTCAAAGTTCCTCAAGGCATTTTCTTGATCTAGAAGCTAGGGTTTTGAACTTCAAAGGAGTATATCTTGCTCATATTTTGATATTTTTGAATTATTCCAAATACATCCTTCTCTTCAAAGGGTTATCAACAAATCACTTCAAAAGTTCCAAGGATTTTTCATGTGCAAGAAACTTGATGAAGAAGAAAGATTACAAGCCCTTCAGATGAATCCCCAATTTTACATAAGTAAATTCAATTGATCATAACCTGGTCAATTTTCATCACCTTGGGTCCATTAATTTTCCATGATGATCTTGAAGATGTGAACTTTATGCCTTCTTTTATGTGCAAAGGGGGAAAATGGATGGAAGTTGCCTTAAATATGCAAAAGATTATAGGTCATTTCATGATTTTTGGCCAACTTCAACAAGTCATAACTTGCTCAATATTTGGAAATTTTGAGTGGTTCAAGTTTCAAAATGTCATTCAAGAGATCTACTTCATTCCATCTTTTTTTGTCAAGATCAAATTCCAAGTGGAAGGCGATGTTTGGATGCAAAAGATTATACGTCATTTTTAAAGAAGAATTTGAAATATTTCTAAGTATGGAAAGTCAACCATTTTTCTTCAACTTTGACTAAACGCAACTTTCAGCTCAAGCATCCATTTGATTCCATTATTTTTCCATTGCAAAGGTTGTAACCTCATATTTCTAAAGCATCAAGAACCATACGCTAAGACCCTTTGAGTTGAAAATGCCATGAATTTGAATTTGGTAACTTGAAACTGAATTTTCCACAAAGTCAGAATTTTGAAATCCATAATGTGACTTCTAAACACAAGATTTATGCGCGTTTTTGATTTAAAATTGATTAGCAAACTTGCCAGAAGTGATTAGCACCCCAAAATGCAAGATTTGGTTGAGTTTTGATGGAAATGAAGTCACACTTCACTCGTGCTCGACCTTCATCCAATTTCCCTCCAAACTTCCTTGTTTCTTCCAATTTTCATTCACATTCACTTCCCTATAAATAGAGGGTCATCCCCCATTCATTTCTTCAAGCTTTGAGAGCCAAAAACACCCTGCTAAAACCTCACACGAACCCATCTTTTTTTAATTCAGTTTCTGAGATTCAAGCTCCCTTTTCCAAAATTCTTTGCGCATTCATCATCCTTAAGCATCATACAAACTCTCCAGCACTTAAACCAATCAAAACGAGCCATAATTCAAGCTACATAAGTCCAGTTTCAGAGCTTCTTCCTTGAACTTCGAAAAGGTAGAATTCTCCACCATTTGGACCCAAATCAAGCACTAATCTATTCTACTCCTTCTCCTGGTTCTAATGTTGCTTACAATTTTTAAATCCATTGAGAATTGAGAGAGAAATCTCAAATTGAAGGTGCTCACTATTTTCTGGATTTTTTATTCATATCTCTCTCCATACCTTATATAAATTTGGCGCGATGGTGGCGTTAGAATCGTCTTGATGAGACGAGTTCAATGATACTAGCCTGGGATTCTAATTTTTCCATTTGCAGGATCTCACAAAATCCCCATTGCAGGGTGTCTGGAGGTTGAAGACGATGACATGTCTCGTCTCAGCTAATGATAGCGTGCCAAACGTTTTAATTTCATTGGTTGCCCTTTTTATGATCCTATGTGTATCTCACTAAAGTCCATATCAAGCACAACACGTCTGGTCCACTGGATCAGCTTACTAACGCTTTTTGACTTTGATCTAATGGTCCACATCTTTTTGGTTTTATTTTATTTTCTGATTTTATATTTTTATTGATTAAATTTTCAAAAATTCATAACTCTTTTATTTTTTATCCAAAAATTGTGTAAAAATTCACAAAAATACTTTGAATTATTTTTGATCTCATGACTATTTTTTCACATTTTTATTTTGATATTTGATTTTTTTTGTGTTTTTTTTAATGATTTGCTTTCTTTTAATTACGTAAAAAATACTTTCTAACATTTTTTAATTTAAAAAAAATTTATAAATATTATTTTGCATATTTTTGACTTTTTGAAAATTTTATGGAATTTTATATTGAGGTTTACTATTTTTGACCTATTTTCTATTTGTTTGAGAAATTTTAAATAGTTTAAAAATAGTTTCTGACTTTTAAAAATTACCAAAAAATTTAAAAAAATATTTGGATCCATTTCTGATTTTTCTATGGTTTTACTTTTTATTTTTTGATTAATTTGAACATAGTTGATTTTTTCTCTTTATTTTCTATTTTTAAACATTATTTTTTACCCTTTTGTATATATTAAAATGTGATATTATTTTGTAACTATTTTCTGGTTGATCTTGGGTTAGATTTTGGATCATGAACTTTATTAACATCATTGGATTCATGGTGTTGAGTTTAACTCCACAAAAATGGATGAATGATTTTAATAATAGTTGGATTAAAATTTAATTCAAATGTGGTTTGTGCATTTTCCCCCATCCCTCTTCATCTCATCCCCTTCTTATTGCACTAGGAGTTATTGGAGCATGATCTCTATATCATGTCTCAAAACAAATGGTGCATAAATTGCTATTGACCGACCTCAAAATAGGTGCGACTTCTATATAAGTCCACTTACAATTGCTTAACATAACACTAAATTCTGTCCCAATTCAAATAAATGATCATTCGTGACCCAAACTTATGATTGCAAGCCCAAGTATGTTAATTTGATCTCTTTGATCCAATAACTTTGAGATTCATTGTGTAGAGGCTTTGGTTCTACCAATCCTCTAATGGATCTACAACACCATTGGTCAATGCGGATCACTTAAACATCGTTGATCATTAAATGGTACTTATGAGAATTCCAAATGGATGATATACTTGACAAAAAACAAATGCAACTTACTGTGTGGAGGCTTTGGTTCTACCAATCCTCTAATGAGTTCCAAATGAAAGTTTCAAGATGGTCATCCAACTAACCACTAATTATTGACTTATTTTTACCTTATGCTTTTATTCTTTTTTATGCTTTATATACTATTTACTTTTAGCATTTACATTTCATGCCATTTTCATCTTTACTCATTTGAGCATTTATTTTCTTGTCATTTTGTACTTTGCTCACTTGAGGTTTTTTTTCTTTTCCTTTCTTAAGATACTTAATAATCAACATAAACCCTAAAAAATCTTTAATGGTACTTAGACTATTTGGCTACTATCCTTGGCATTAAGGAGCATGGGACTTTTCTTGGACTTACGATTAGAAACCTTGGCCTACCTTGGAAACCTTATGATCTTATCTGATTATTTTTGTCTGGAGCTCTTGAGGTTTACCTCAAAATATTGGTTTGCTTGTTTGTTTTTGTGTGCAGGTTTTTGTGATTATATTCTCTGTTTGTAATCTGGAATTCACCCGTATACAGCTGTTACTCTGTCCAATTTTTATGAAGACTTAATACACTTGAAGTTTGGTTCTCTCAAGAGGTCTAGTATCTTTGCTTGATTTGTTTCAATCCAACGAATGGGAATTCTATCTTGGCTCATAATGTCAAGTATTGGCTTTTTGTTGGTTAGATGGTTCTTATCCCTAACTTTTATCTTATGCTTTAGGATACTCTCTTCTTCTCCTCCCATCTTCTTTAATTTCAAAATCCTCTCCCTCCTTTTGAAAACTCTTCTTGTTTTGAAACTTGAACTATTTTCATATTAAACCTGGACTTATGTCCATGCACTTTCAAAATATTTTCATAAATAAATCTCCAATCAAGTTAATAATACCTTGACATTTTTTTTAGAAGACTAGAAGTCAACCAATCTCATTTCAAACCATTTTTCCACTTTGGATTTTTACCTTTGAAACTTTTCTTAAAAGATTAAACTCTTGTCAATCCTTATAGTGATGCAAACAACTATACTTCTACAATATGTAGTGAAGAGAGATATTTTACACTTGGGTGTTGAGTGAGGCATTATTGATTTTGAAATCCAAGCCATATCCTCCACTTTGAGATGATGCAAATTCTCCTTTCTCACGATTGTGGGTAGTAGGTGTATTTTCCATACAAACAATGACGATGATGTTTTATCTTATAAAATTAACCAACGCATTTGTGTTTCAAATTTTTAAAAGAGGAACTACATGTACCATGATCCCCTATTGCACGAAAGGTGGTATGTAGGTACTAAAGGTTCGTAACCGCGGCAGGTGCAAAATCATAAAAAATATATTTCTTTCCTCACCTCCACCATCCATTTTATATACAACAATTTTTTTATATAGCCAAAATATACAGATTTTACAAAGAGGCTCATGCGGAGTACCGTATATGTTTAGGGTGCTAATACCTTCCCTTTGCATAACCAACCCCCTTACCTTGAATCTTTCCCCCCTCTTTTGGGTTATTCGCTCTTTTCCCATTCCTTTGGAAACAATAAAGCGCGGTGGCGATTTTTATCTTGATTTGTATAATGTCTAGTCAATCCAATGGCTTAGTCTTGAACATTTCTACCGCTACAGTAGGCATTAGGGTAGGGCCCGAGCGAGCACAACTTTTATTTTCCCTACATTCATTTTCTCTTTTATTTTGCATGCATTCCCCGTACAGCCTAGACATAGATTTTACACACTCATTAGATTAGACAACAAGAGTGGATACTGTAGAGTACTACGAGTGTGTGGGGTGCTAATACATTCCCCTCACGTAACATACTCCCTTACCCGATCTCTCGGTTGCAAGACCGTGATTTCACCATCTTCATGTTTTCTCGATGTTTATCTTTCCCCTCTCGGCGGGATAAAAGACGTTCGGTGGCTACTTCATTGATATTTCATATATTATATCGGGTGAGGGTTCAGCTTGGTTGTTTTAACATCATAGCATATTTATTTTACACAAAAAAACAAAGAAATGTGAAAAATTGTATACATGAAAAAAGTTAACACATATGTTCTTTCCATTTCTAAGGAATCATGCTTGTGAACATTATGTTGTGTTTACCCATATTTTATTGGATCAAAATCAAAATTAAAAGCATGCAGGTTCCTTGAAAATGTTTGAACATGGTATTGTATCTGCTCATTCACTTCATGCATCTTTATGCATATTCATGCATCTTCATGCATTTTCATGCATCCATAGCAGGTACTCAGAATGGGGAATCTTTATTCATACTCGGTATTTTCTTTTCAGAAGTGAAAATCTTGACTTCTCGTCGCTCCGTGATCAGATTCAAGATATGGAACAACTTCATGGGGAATTAGACGAGATGAAAGAACATATGGGTTTTTTTTATGCTAGACATGTAGGATTTAGTCTGTGAGCAAGAAATCCTGAGAGAGGAGAAGACTTAGTTGAAGGCTCAGTTGAGTTTGGTTATGGAAATTTTGGGGATAATGTTGAAGAAAGAAGATGGTTCTATACCTGCTGCAATAGAAGTTACCATTCCTCCCCATAATCTGGGGACTCTTTCAAGTTAGGGAGTATCTCCTCCACGGCCTTGCGTTCCAGGATCTTCCCATCTATAACCAGTTGTCGTTTCCCAAGAAGAACCAAAGGGCAAAGTTCATCAGCAGAGGCCAAAACAGCCCGAACGACAATTTGATCCTATTCTAATACTGTACGCACAATTGCTTCCTCGCATGTTAGGATTTCATTTGGTTAAACTCTAAATCTTAACTATGCTCGAAAGACTCCCGTGTGGCTTTGACGATAGTGCTAGGTGTGAATTTCATTCTGGGGCACCTGGTCATGATACTGAAGATTGCATAGCTTTTAAGCACCAAGTCCAGGATTTGCTTGATGTAGAGAAAATTCTCTTCACTCTCAAAGGTCTGAGCATGCAGATCAATCCTATGCCAACTGCTACAGAGAATAGGGTTACGCCTTCTCCTCTCCAAAGTTCAATCTCACGACCTGAGTCACATCATCCATAACCTATACTCCCAGAAAGTTCTCGCCAGCAGCCGTTTACAAGTTGGGGAGATCAGTTGGTTAATCAAAATCAGCATGTTCCTTATGTTCATGCAGTTTGGAATTCTCCTCTGTGCACCCCAAAACTTACCCTCTTGATTTCATCTGCATATGGATGGATACATTGGTTATGTTGCTATAGGAACAAGGTATGCCGGTAAAGCATCGACTATTTATCAGAAGCGTCAAAGGCTTTGTGCATGCAATTCAATCAGTTGAGGAACGATTTATCACCATGTTCTATTCCCGTGTGTTTTCTAATGTCTTGGGCAATATAAAGGAACCAGAGGGTTTGATTTGATTCAGAACAGTTCGGGTTAAAAATCTGTTTCGGTGTGTCAACTTCATGATTTTCTAACTGCGAGCCAGAGTACTTTTTAGGCTGAAATTTGATAACCAATTCCGTGTTGATATTATCTTCACTTTTGTGTTCTGGCGGGGAGCCAATTATGTGCAGAAGGCGGTCAAATAATGTTATTACTGAGTTTTCAGGTTACCGATCAACGGTGTTTCGGGCATTCAGAAATTTTTAACTCCGATCTCATATACCGTTTCGAGGTGATTTTTACATCATTAAATCAGCACCAATATTCTCTCCAATTTACATCATTAAAAAATTCATATCTCCTGGATCGAGTACTGTATGTGCGTGGTTTTGGTGTCTAAAATTCTGTCTTGATATCCTCATGATGGACGTCCAGGGGTGAGAGCTGATGATTTGAGGAAAGCTGCGTAAATTGCAAATTACTAAGAAATCATTTGGTATCTATCTGTTCGGTTTCCAATATTCAAATATTCATTTCTCGGTCATTTTTTACCGAGTCGCGCCAGTTCTCGAAGCTTTGGTTTTCTAATTTTGTCTACTTCAATTCTGTTTCATGTTGCCAAGCCGAACAGTAGCCTGAAGACCTCCATTGTTGGTTTATTTCACAAAACGGAGTTGTTCGTACCTACAAAAAAAGATTGAACGTCACTGCATTGTAAAATTCATGAAAAATCAACCGTTTATCAGACGACTCTCATTTTTTATATAACTTCAAGGGCTCAGAGATGCACATTTTCCTGGCAAAGCCGAATCAGAATTCTTATTTTTTAGACATGACCTTGTGACGTTTCCGAGTAGCAAAGATCAAATAAGCTGATATTTTGACTTAATTAATTTTTGACAGTGACGTCTCGCCGCTTAAACGTATCGAACTCACTCGATTTTTGTCAGAAAACGTCCATTTTTTTTGGGTTGTTTTCGTAGCTTAGAGGCGCATATTTTTACAGGAGGTTCGCGTTTGGAAAGTTTTATGGATGATAATGTAATTTTCACTTAAGCCGGGAATAAGTTGAAAATTCATTTTATTTTGAATTACTATATATTTGAATTTTCCCCAAAAACTGAAAGAAAAAAAGTCGACTCTTCCCATTTTCACTCTCTCTTCTCTCATATTCTCTCAACTCTCTCTATAACAAAAAAAACTTTCACCCTCCCTCCCGCTAACCACCACCTAGCTCCGGCCTCCACGTCGTCCCTCCGCCGGGAGAAACTCCGTCCAATTTCCTCCTCTATCGCGCCTCGCTCACGGTGATACTCCCTCTGTTACTTCCGCCAACTCTCTCCGTCGCACACAAAACCTGCATCCTCCTCTTCATCTAACCATCATCATCTCGAAAAACACAACCTCTTCATCATCACATCATACATCAACAACTTCATCTCCATCATCATTTGTATCAACTCCTTAAAGGTATTACATAAGCTTCCTCTATTTTGAGTCTTGATATTGATTTTATTGTTGTTGAATTTGAGTTGATTTTGTGGTTGTTCTAGTGGGTGGTTGAATTGATTGATTAGAGTTGTTGATCTTGCCTCATGTAGAACCTATAACAACTTTTGCAGACTAAGTGTTTGAAGTTTGGTGCAAAAGGATTAGGAATTTAGAATTAGCATAGTTTATGTTAGTTTGGTTAGGGCACACTAGGTGTCTGTTATAATTCCCCTTAGGAGTTAGTGTTAGTGTAGTTACTAACATTTGCATTAGGATTTAGTACATTCTTGATTTTAGTTAGGTTCTTGAAATTAGGAGTTTGTGTATAGTTTTGGTAGAGAATTGAAAACTAACTCTAAGCATAACTAACTCTAAACATAACCTTAGGAATAAACTAGAAATGACTTGACTTTAGGCCTTTGCATAAACATTTTTGATGCACATTTCCACTCATATGTTGTGTGAACTATGAGCATCAAAGGCAAGGAATTGAAATTGGTTGATATCTCATGAATGCAATGCTTGGATCTTGCAAACTTTTATTGAACAAACTTATTGATGCTTCGTGAAATAGAAAATCATGCCTTGCATTTCCTTGGCATAATGATGCATAACTCGCATTTGTGCCATGACTTGCCTTGCATTTTGCCATCTTTCACATAACTTGACATAATATCATTTTTGATCTAATTTCTTAGCCGTGTTGAGCCATGGCACAAGATATGAAATTGCGGGTTCATTCTTCATCAAGGCAATCTCGTCATTGTTAGTTGAATTAAGATTGAAGTTAGGAGTTCATTGAGAACGTAAGTGCGATTTGGATTTGAAGTTTGATTTGAATTCAAGATGTTCGAAATGTCGAAGGTGGTTGATTGGATCAAAGTTGGCAAAGAGCCTTAAGTATTGGTCGTGTGAATTTCTTGGAAGGTAAGGTACAAATTGCAAGATCTTGTTTCAAGTCGAAGTTCATTCGTATTACAAAGATGTTCATTATTATTCAAGATTCAAGTTCATATGAATTCAAAGTTTATTCAAAACCTTTCATTCATGATTCAAACAAATTCTATCCAATTCCATTCAATTTCATTCAAGTGTAACAACACCTTACAAGAAAATTTGATGCTTTCATGGCTTCAAGCATTTTTACCATAATTCCTTTAAAGTTAAACTTTCAATACTTTGTCATTTAAACTCCGTCATAAATTTCATCACCCGACATTTCAAGTTTAATTCAAATTCCTCTTTGTTCATCCTCCAAAAAAAAGGAAAAGTTCATCATTAACAAAAATTCATGTTCATTACACATTTCATTCAAAAAGAAAGACTAAACATTCAAGAAGTTCTTATTACAAGTTACCACATTCAAAGTCTATTACAAGTTGTATCCAAAATACATTCTAAAGGCTATTACAAACAGTGATGCAATGTTTAAAGAACATGTGAAAATTGTCTTCATGCTTGCGATTATCTATGCTCCAACTTCAAGTGTCTTCAAGCTACAACTTTGACATCAACAAATCATGCCAACATCACCACTTGTTAACCAAAATTAAAACCAACCCTGTCGCAAATTCCAAACAAAAAATGGGTTAACAAACAAAAACCTTGCTAACTTGCAATCCTGATCAACCAACATCCAGCTCAAGTTCATCAAAGAAGAAGAAGAAGAAGGCAGTTTTAAAAAAGCAAATTGTAATGACCCTGCATCTGTTTTGGACAAACAGAAAGAAGATCACAAAAAGAATCAGTATCTGGTACCTCGTGTTACAGGCCTGTGTACTCATGCCAAGGTTTTTTCGTAATCATGAGCTATTAGCAAATCACACGCCATCAAAACAACCATTCAACATGTTTCAATCATCTGCAATAGGCCTGTTGCGACTCTATGCTTCAGCCATAATAAAACCTGCATATAACCAGTAAATAAACCAGCATGTATCAGTTATACACAAACCAGATCCAAACAATTAACCATTAATTCACGTGTAACCCCTATGGAAAAATACCAAAACAGTCTGCTATTCATCATCACAAAAAAAACATCTCAGCATCTGTGATTAATCCGTAAACCAGTTTACCCACATCAGTTCACCATGTTATCCTGCAGAAAAATTCTACCAATCTATATCACAATAACTCAATGCACAGGAAAATTAGAGAAGATATAAAAGGAAACGAGGAAACAAGAAAAAGCGTGAATAAAAAATCAGGGAATTAGCGAAAAACAGGAGGCATATCAGTTTGCAACAGAAAACCAGCAAACTAATTGCTCAACCTAAGCCTATTCAACCAACTTGCTAACTGACTTTTTTTTCTAACACAGTAACTAACTTTCACCCTAACAGAATTTTTTAACCCGAGTAACTCAATAACAGAATGAATTTCCAGCTCATCCTAACAGAACTAACAAAATTTAACTAACCTCCTAACTGTTTTCTAACTTCCTCTAACAACTCTAACCATCTCCAATATAACAAAATAAAAACATAAAACTCACCAGAATTTTTTCATTCTTCATTTCCACAGAAAAAACACTCCAAACAATCTCTTATTCTCTCATATGCATCCTCGTCATGCTTCACCTTGAAGAATCACACAAAATCCGGAGAATCACCACAGAAACTTCACAAAAATTTTGAGTTCTCTCTGAACTGCATCATACTCTTCGAACGGCTTCACTCTCCTCAATCATCATCGACCTCTGAACAAAACTTCACGCGTCAGTTTTTGCACATTCAACGCGAATCCACAACCTCTTCAATCTTCATCATCACACTTCTTCGCAATTCTTCAACAACTTCGATCTACTTTTGCAACAATGCTATTCCATCAACTTGCTTCTCGAGACAACGACAACAACCACTGCATCACGCATATTCAATCAATTGCATCAACAATCTGTAGTTTCAACATCAACGCATCATCATAACACAAACAGAAAAGAAATCGGAGGAGAAATCACATAATTAAGAACACACGAGATTGAAGTTATTACCATAAAATTGCATCAATGTCTCTTTCTTCACCAAACAAGAGCCACCGGAGTTGCTCCGGTAGAGCTTCTATAAATCAACCTCTCGCCTTTTGTCTCGATCTATCACTCTATTACTCGAGCATACAACAAACAAAGAACATAGAAACAACACTGAAGAAGGACATAACAAGAAGTTCGCAGAAGAGAAAGAAGGGATGGAGTAGGACGAAGAAGAAGAAGAAGAAAAAGTTTAACGAAGAAGAAATGGAAAGTGTAGAAGCTTACTATTACTTTCATTCTCTCAGAGTTCTCTGGACCTTTTTTGTTAACGCCATGGTTGAAGAGTCGTTGGAGCGACTCCGACAAGGTTCGTTGCTTGTTAAATTAAGAAGTTGGAGGAAGATCGGGATAAATGAAGCATAGATTGTGATTCGAAGGAGAAAACCACAAGTGATGGTGTGTTCAATTTAATGTCACCGCCGCAGTCGGCATGGTGGCGAAGGTTGAGCTGAGAGAAAGACACGAGGGTTAGAGATGGGGTAGTTCTGAACTTCAAAAAAGGTGGAATGTCATATAAACCTGTTTGAACGCACAATTTTTAACTCTTTTTACTTTTAATTTTTCTTTTCGTTTTTATTACTCTTGATAAAATCTGAGAATCAAATAGACTGGGTTGGGCCTGAACGGTGTACTTCATCATACCCCAGCGTTAATTTGTGCCACGCGTTAGATTGAGCCTCTTTGGTCCCTTTTTTTTGAATCCAAACAAAAACAAACTCCCTCTTGATCCCGTTTTTGTAACAAAAACACTTCATGGACTGGGCTTAGAACCGGAATTGCTATGTAGTAGCATTGTGTACAGTTTGTACCCCCTCGGCCTTTTTTTAATTTGCAAATTTTGTTGAATAAAGTTGTTAATTGTTTCGATTTGTTCTATTTTCTCATGACAAAAAATCATAAAAGCAATAAAAATTTGTTAGATTTTTTATTGGTTTTAGAAATTAATTAGTAGATGCTTAAACTTCGATTATCATTTCCTTGTTATTTCTGACTCATTTGTTGACATGTGCAAGACATTTCAAGAGGAACTTTCGATCGTTTATTTCAATTAAAAAGTATTTGCATTCCACTTTATTTGTGGATTTGAGATTCGCTTCCAACGCAATTTATCTTGATTGTCATCACATGAGAAATATATTTTGCTTGTGTTTTTGTCTGGATTGTGAATTCTCGTGTAGGTGTATTGTTTGTGATACAAATGCTCCTGATGCACAGATTGCGCATGTGATTTATTTTCACATTGCCGATTTCTGACTAGTCTCTTGTTGTGGATGCTAGCTTTCGCGAAGATCGTTAGGTTTCTTTGTTTTGATACGCTTTGCTACGGATTGATATTTGTTTGGTATTTTCCCTTGTTTATCTCATTTCCGTACTTTACCGCTTTTCTAGATATCATGAGAAGTATGAATTTTATTTCTTTCTAGATATCATGAGAAGTAGGAAATAAAGAGTGTGCGCTCTAAGTTGCTGTTTAAAGTTCGGTAGCAGGCACCGCTTTTTGTATGCTATATATGTTTGTTTAAAATCCTATCTTTGAAGTAGGTATTCTGCACATGTGTTTACATTTTGCTAGCCTTATATTACAGATGATAAGTCCTCAAAAGGAGGCAAGCGGGGAGGGTCCATAATCGACCCCCGTACATTCTAGTATGTGTCATCCTTAGCTCACGTTGTAAGTCGGTGCTTCAGAGTTATGCAGATCTTGTGTATCAAGTCGATCATGTAGAGAAGGGTTTGCAACCAACCCCCACACTTTGTCAAGAGTTCGCAATGGCCATTGTTGATACTCTGCTACCCATTTGTTTGCTTCGGGTGATCCGCTCCCCTTAACTAAAGCATTTCTTTTCTTTTTTATTTCATTTGTCTCCCGCTTGTTTGCTTCGGGTGATCCACTCCTCTCAGCTAAAACATTTCTCTTGTTTCCCCATCCCTTTGAGTCAGTATGTGATACTTATATTTGTGTGCTTTTGCCAAAGCGCTCGTTTGCTTATTTGTTTTCTATATCATGTTTCCCTTATGATCACTCGATTAGAGTAGCTTTCAAGCTAGACATTATGATAGGTATCTATGCATGCTAACATAGGTTAGAGATTTCCCTTTCAAAACTCAACATTAGGGTCAATCATTGTATGATAACATTAGGGGTAGATTTAGGATAGTCTCCCTTAGATGTTTTTTCTTTCTTTTGCATCCTTGCATTAAGACTAAAACTCATTTTTCTTGAAAAGAGCATAAAACATTTAACCATTTTTAAATCCTTCTTTAAGGTAAAAGGTATCAACCAATACAAACTCTTTTGCGCCTTCGGGCTTTTCTTTCAAACATTTTAAAAAGAAAATGGTAATTCACGTATGTGCTGACGCGTAAGTCTCCAAAGGTCGAGATGTGGTAGAAGGAGAAATTAATATTGTTCATTAAAAAATACAAACCAACAAAAACTTTTGAGCTGAACTACGAAGGTTTTGATTACTTAAAATGGATACATAGGCATTGGGTAGGGCCCGAACAAGCACAACTTTATTTTCCCTACATTATTTTATGTTTTATTTTGCATGCATTCTCTCTTTTCATTTTCTTTTAGCACTTAAGCATTAGATTGGAACACACCCTTTGATTAGAACAACATGAGTGGATACCGTCGAGTACTACGGGCGTGTGAGGTGTTAATACATTCCCCTCACATAACTGACTCCCTTATCCGATCTCTCGGTCGTTTAACCTTGATTTCACCCTTCACAGGTTTTCTCGATGTTTACCTTTCCCTTCCTGTGAGATAAAAAATGTTCGATGGCGACTTCATCGATTTTATCTTGATGATTTATTCAGCCGATTGTTTAAAATCAAATAAAAAAATGTAACAAATTTTCATTGATTTTATAATTTTTTATCATAAAAAAATATAGAAAAATTAAAAAGTAAGCCCTACATCTAACAAAGAAAATAAGATGATCAATGGGGTGCTAAGCTGAATCAGGGACTATGATGTAGTAAGCTGGCTCTAAGGCCCATTCACTAATGTCCATAACCATCCTCTCTTTTTTTACCAAACTTTTATAATTATTTTTTCCATCATGCTACCAAAAAGGGTATGCAACTCGGCCCAAGAGGTGTGATCGGTCCATTAAACCAATAAAACATCTAAATTGTATTTCACTTATTTGTTTTATTATTATACATACTTTATTAAAAAAAACAAATAAAATGATAAAAAAAGTCAAATATAAAAGGGAATTAGGGTCCGTCTTGTGTCTTCTTCTTCTTGTAACAATAAAACTCCCTCTCTTCTCAAATCTGGCATTGTTCTCAACCATCTCCGGTTCGGTTCTCAACATCTTCGACCTTAGTCCAACCTTCAACCTTAACTCACATTTCTCCGTCTCTCTCTCTCTTCGCATCTGTCTCCATCTCCAGTCGTTAGCGCCTCCGTCCCCGACGAAGTTTCCCTCCAATTCACTCTGTGCTTCAGATTCAATTCTGGTACCTTTCCTCACATCTCCAACTTCAAATTAATGCATACAATTAAAAGACATCACAAGAAGAGTAAGAAGCTTACTGACTGGAGAAAATCTGGTGGTTCTTCAAGCCGACAATGATGATATGAAGACCAGAGGAAATTGTAAGATCCGAATTTAAAAAAATGGCACAAAGGAAAACTATCAGGACGATTCGCGTACTAGGTCGCTTTCTTTAAGACGTTTCGTCGTACTACCAATAATAATGCAAAGCAGTCGAGTTTCGACAACGCCTCCAAGATAAAACAACCCGTTCAAAGTACGACAATTACTTGCACTGTAATTAGTCGTTCGTAAAATGACACCTTTGGATGGTAGTTAACCAGTCTTAGTATCTGGATAGATCCAGTCGAAATTAAGAGAGAAGAAAAAAATTTAGATGAAGGGAGTAGAGAGAGAGAAGAGAGAATTGTAGTAGTAAATTCTGGAACATATCAAATGAACCGAAACAATTCAATTTATAAGAAAAAAGTCCAACTGAATGGAACAAGTCTAGTGGGAGAAAATCGTGGGAGAAGGTGGAATTGGCCCAGTCAAAGGTGGTCGTTATTTTACTTGGTCAGCAAGTCTCACGGACTCTTGGAGGGCAAGCAAAAACCAGTCACTAATTAGGTTAAGACTTGGTCTTTTGTGCAGGACACATCACCATCTCTTAATTAATTAATAATATTAATATTAATTAATTTCCACTAATTCGGTTCAAAAAGATTAATTCATCTAGACCGAACTAAACCGAACCCAACCGAGCCGAGCCGGCCGGACGGACAGCGGCGGCGGCATGCGCACGTGTTTCTAGATGACTTATTGGTGTGTCCTCACTCCTTTACAAAATTGGGGTGCCCCTTGGGGCCCAACCCAATTGGCCAAGTTGGAATATATATACACTACTAGTATTTATAATCCCTCCTATGTGGGACTAAAATGAATCTTTTCAAATTCACTTCCATACTAGTTCTTACTTGTGCTTATTTATTGCCCATTTAATGTCAATAAAGCATTCCAACTTCCACTCCAAATTTACATCATACCAAGATTTCCAACAATCCCCCACTTGAATTTAAAAAGGTGATTTTAGAAGTACGTCAAACGTTTCTAAGATTGTGCATAAGCAAAGGTGTCTACGACTTGAACCTTTGCGTAGCAAGTAGGATTCTGATTCAACAAGAGTGACACTATTGTCTTGAACTCTATCTCAAACATCAGACCCGCACACAACCTTTTCTTAAGGTGTATTCTAATAGCCTGTGCTTTAATGGCCCTGCACGTATATCCCGGTTTAGTGAAGGCTCTAGGAATCCTGCCTCGTAATTCCATAGGAACCGACCCAAGTTCCACAATCACAAAGGTGAGTCTATCAAGAGTACTCCTGTAGCCTATGTATTCCCTCATATAGAGTATAGATCTCATTAAGTACTTTTATTACCTCGTCCTCTTATTACTTCAGGATTCATGCTTTATTTGCATGATCATCTCATATTACTCATAACTTGTTATTACCCATTGAACCTATTTCTTGGGATCTCCAGTCATCTAGGTCGGGTTACCATTATGAGCAACTCATTTATTTATAGGCATTAGTCCCATCCTTTTGGATGTATTATGGACTTTATCTCTAGCTAATCCTTTCGTCAAAGGATCTGTTAAATTTTCAGTGCGTATATGATCCACTCTTATAGCTCCTTTAGAAATACAGTCTCTAACATTGATGTGCTTCCTTCTTATTTGACGTCTTTTACCATTATAATAAAGATTCTCAATTTTTGCAATAGCCGCGGTACTATCGCAGTGGATCAACACAGCTGGCATAGGTTTTTCCCATAAAGGGATCTCAACTAGCAAGCATCTCAACCAACTTGCTTCTTCACTAGTTGTGGCTAGTGCTATCATCTCAGATTCCATTGTGGACTGAGCTAGAATAGTTTGTTTCTTTGATTTCTAAGATACAACTCCTCCAGCTATGCTAAATATATAGCCACTAGTATCTTTGGAATCATCTGACAAAGTATTCCAATCTGCATCTGTTTACCGTGGTTATTGGTAAACAACCGCTGATCCTCCAAATGGTTACTTATTTGGTTACTCGCAGGATCGATCAGATTGATCCTAGGACATAGGTTGATTTTGAAGTTTTGATTAAATTGGATATTGGTTAAATGACAATAAAATAAAGAGGCTTTAAGTAAATTGCATGAAGAAGTAGGCTTGGTAAAATAAATGAAGGCTTAAAGTAAAGGATTTCGACAGGAAAGTAAAGAAGAAAGCAAGTAAATTTCTGGAAAAGTAAATGACTTTGATTAATAAGGTTGGTGTTTCACACATACATTTCTCAACAATTCTTTCTCACACGCTGGGTACTCGAATCTATATGAGTGACTTTGTATATAATTGTGAACACACGCGAGAAACTGCGTGACTACTACTATTTATACTAAAACATCCCAAGTAACCGTCGGGAAGTTACACTGCTTCGAGATGATTCCACTTGGCACGTTCTCAACGTTCGACGCTCCAGATCTTTGCGCGTTGCACTTGGTAACCGCTGGAAACCGTTTTCCCTCCAAACGCTTGAATTTCAAACCGTTCCACTCTGAACCATCGAACACCTTCGTCGAGAAGCATCTTCGACGAGAAACACCTTCGACGTCGGAGGCAACCAACTTCTCCCTTGGAAGAAATCTTCTACGTACCTTGCCATCTTTCGATGGGCATTTCGACAGACTCAGCTGATCGAAAACAACCTTCAGCTTTAATGGCTGACATTAATGAAACAAGGGTATCGAATTTAAGAGCCAACAAATTGCCCCCCAAGAATGCCTTATTTCGACTCTGAAAGAAAAAGGCATTCTTTGAAATACCATTCGACACCTGTCTTTTCATTCTTAGTCACAAATTAATTTGTGCACTTTTTGTTGTCTTCTACCAACCACTGACAATCCCAAGAAAAACCATCACTTATCCGTACCTAAGACGTCACCTCAGTACGGCGTGCAGTGTGCCAAACGTCATTTCAGAATTTGTCATTATGACAATTCCCAAAAACGAGGGCGCACGCTGCACCCCTCCATTTCTGCAGAACGGCTAAAATAACATGGAGACGCCACATGTCCCACTACCTTCTGCAACATTAAATGGCATTTAATGTCCTCGATTTTGGGGATTTTCCCCCACTACTATAAATAGCAGTAAGTACCCATTGTGGGACTTTTTACGCTATCTAGCTTTCAGACTTCTCCATTTGCATACAAACTTGTCAACTTTGCAAACCTCTTTTCCTTCACGTCGTCTTCAACCTCACTACCAACAATGGCATCTGGTTCTTCCAATGCTCCTAGCGCCACCGTACCATCTGGAAACGTCAAACCTAGGGTTTTCTCGACCGCTCCAGTAGTAACTCTCACGGGCCAACGAAGGGTCCCTGAACCTTTGGACATCGCTGTTCGTGATGCTTACTCACGCCACCTTATGATCCCGGTTGGATATTCCAACCAGATCTTTGCTATGTCTGGCCCATTGTACCCAAGCATTGCTGAGGCCATGAAGATCAAGAGTTATTTTCCGGTAGTTGAGAGACTCAAACCGGTTGCATGCGCCAAGAAAGATGCAGAGGATAATGAAGACCCTGCTAAAGAGAAAATCGACCTCCGTTTCTTCAACAAAGGTGTTAGGGCTTTCAGGTCTGGCCCCAGCCTTACTCCTGATTATAGTGCTTGGCTGGAAAAAATGGAGAAACGCCAAGCTTCGATCTGGAAAGATATGGGGATTTTCGACCTGGTTATGCTGTCGAAGACAGGCCTCAACTATTCCCCAGAGATGTTGATAGCTTCTCTACTCTTCTGGGACTACTCCCACTTCACCTTCCATCTTCCCTGTGGAATGCTGACTCCCACACTCTTTGATGTGGCCGCCATCACTGGCCTTCGACCTACTGGGGACTACTTCGACCCGGAAGAAATGTCGGAGGATCAAATTGGATTTTCTGCCACAAAACCAACCTACACCACCTTCATCAATCACTACCACGACAGGTCGACAGATGTTGTGTCGGATGTCGAACACATTGCGTTTCTAGCCTTATGGCTGACACGCTTTGTGTTTTGCTCCAAGTCCTTGCAGGTGACCAAGAAGATGGTCACTCTCGCCACTCAACTCCATCATGGCCAAAATATCTGTTTGGCAGAATTGATTTTGGCCAGCCTGTATGAGTCAATTAGTAATGGAGCGACTCTTCTGAAGATTATCGAGAACAGGGACAGTTTGCTGCTTGCTGGACCTTTTTGGCTGCTCCAACTGTGGCTCAACGCCACATTCGAATCTTTCTTGCCTAAGAAGGTTCAAATAAATGAGCAGGCTCCAGAGATAGCGAACAGACGTGTCGAAGGGACCAGACTGGCTCTGTTGACTCCAATGGAAGATGGACTGGAGCTTCAGCAAACTTTCACAAACTTCGTTCTGATGTTTGCTAGAAGGAAAGAGTTTGCTTCGACTATGGCTCCGTTTGCTCGACGGAAGGTAGGCCCAGCGTGGTTCACAAGACCACATCCTAGGACGTCGAGTGGTCCTCAGGTTGACGAACATACAACAATGTGGGAGGCGTTCCTCACACCAAGAATCATGCCTCTTCGATTCAGGAGCTCTAAGACTCACTTGAGTCTGATTGCATATCAACCAAACCTGGTGTCTCGCCAGTTTGGTATTATTGAAACACTGCCTTCTCCAATTTTTCCAAGGGAGAAGTCTATGTTATACTTCTGCAACGACTACACCGAAGAAGCTGCCACTAAACATATCGGAAGATATGCTGGTCGAACAGTTCTTTCGTTGTTTGACTACCAGCTCAACTTTCTTTGCTCACCATCCTTCAAGGAGTGGTGGAAAAGTTACTACGCTGAGGAGTTTTTCGACGAGAAGGACTTCGTGGATGAGCTTCAGAAATCTTTTGTCCTTGTCTTGGACAAAATAAAGAAATGTAAGTTCATCCCTTTCAAATTCCTTTGTCTTTCTCTTTCGACTGCTAGCCTGTTAATTATTTTATCTGCTTTCAGTTGTTCGAAAGCCTGCAGCCAAGAAGGCTGCAGAAGGCCAACAGGGAGGAGGCCCCTCAACAAAACCTCCACCGCCGGCGAAGACTATAGCGCCGGCGAAGACCACAACAAACCAACAGGGGGAAGGCCCTTCGAAAAAGCCTTCTGTATCGGTAACCAGACTTTCATTATTTTCTTCTGGCTTTTAATTTTTGACTTTCGATGCAATTGCTAAATCGAATTCCCATTGGTTTTTTAGGCACCTTCGCCCAAGAAACGACCAGCACTGACGGTCGAATCCGGGAGCGATGAAGAAGATGATTCTCCCCCTGCTCCTCTAAAAAGGCGAAAGCTGACGAAGGACGTTCCTGCTCCTGAGGGTCGAACAATTAGAATAAAGGTTGCTGGGAGAAAGCCCAGGCCACCTCCGGTGATCATTGAGGAGCCAACGGAGGAGGAATTAAACGTTCTTCTCAATAAGCCTGTCGAAAGCGACAATTCCAGCCCTGGGGCTGAAGCTAATTTACAGGTAATCTCTTAGACCTCTTTGTAACTCAGGTGTAGATACCTACATTCGACTAAGTCTCTTTCGAATTTTGAAGACTCTTCTTCTTCTCTTTTCAGGACACCACTGAAAGCTCACCGCCAAGGACTTCTGAAACATTGGAGTCTGCTGAACTCAGCAGGCCACAAGAAAAAGGCTTGGAGAATGACGAAGCCCACACTGAAATAAATGAGGCCAATGCTGAAACGGCAGAAAAACCAGCAGAAGATCCTCAAACAGAAGAGCAACATCCAAAAGATATTCAGGTGGTGGATCTGTCGGAAGAGAATCGTGACGAAAGGGACCACGGCAACGCTGGCGAAGAGGATCAAGGTGCCGCTGGCGAAGAGAACCAAGGTGACGCTGGCGAAGGGCACCATGATGGCGCTGGTACTGTGGCAGTCCAAGTCGAAGGGAATCAAGTCGAGGCAACTGTCACTCAACAGCCTCAAACCCAAGACAATGCTGTTGCAAGGGCTGTTACCTCAACAAAGCACAGATCGAAAGAGGACTTAGAAATCTTGAAGCAAACTGATCCTGTTAGCTATCTGAACGCCATCATCGAGAGCAAGAGTTCGTCTGACACTAGCCAGGAGGTTCCTACCCTGTCGGGGAAGTCCACTGAAACTTCTCCTCTCGATGAGGCTTTGACGAAGGTTAAGGCTCAATTTTTCAAGAAGGACCTGATGAAAGCCTTGGAGGGGGACCCTACTGCTCCATCATACTTGAGGGATGTTTTGAATGCTGTAGACTTGTTAGCTGTAGCTCCAGAAGTTTCAGGCTTTATCATGGAGTTACACTCCATTATTGATCAAGTCTCAGCAGATTATCGGCGACAAAGGGGCTTTAATAGTCAGCTTGAAGTGCTATATGGCAAAAGCTATTCTGCATGGACTGCTGTTTCGGAGACGACTTCTCGAATTACGGAGTTGTCGAAGCAAAAAGCGTCTAAACAAGAAGAAATTGACGCCATCGATCGAGAGAATGCTTCCTTCAGGGCGCAAATCGAAGAAATAGAGGCTAAGATAAATGCCAATACTAAGCGCAAGGAGGAACTTCTCTCGACCGTCCCAGACACCGAAAGTCAAACTGAAATCAAACAAGGCCTAAAATTTGCTGAGAAAGCCCAAGGCTTCGACGATCAAATTGCCAAGCTTGTGCAGGCGAATGCCTGGTGCAACAAAAGATTGGAGTTGCAGCAAACCAAGTACCTTCGACTCAAGGACTCCATTCCCTTCTGATCGATTCAGCTTTTTAACCATATTTTGTAATATGTATTCGACACCATTGCCATCTTGGCTAAATTATAAAAATTTTCCATTTTGGCTTTTTTTTATGGTTAATTTAGTCATTACTTTGTTATTTTATTTTTATCTCTTGGAGTGTAGGTTTGTATTTTTTCAAATATTTACCATTTACTCTCAAGAGCCTTTTATCTTCACCTAGCTCTTCGACTTCATAGGCTCCACCAGAAAAAGTCTGGGTAACTCTGAATGGTCCTTCCCATTTGGGTGACCACTTTCCCATGCTTCGTTCCCTTCGATCCATGGGAAGAATCACCTTCCAAACTAGTTCTTCAGGCGAAAATGCCTTAGGTTTCACCTTTTTATTATAAGAGTCTTCTACTCTTTTCTTCTGAAGCCTGAGTAAGTCAAGAGCGCGCAATCTTTCTTCGTCTAAATCCACTAGTTCGTCTAACATCATATTCCAATAAATTTCAGAGGGAATATCATAATGTCTCTGAACCCTTGCAGATTGAAGACAAATTTCTGCTGGCAACACTGCGTCATGACCAAAAGTTAGCCTGTACGGTGTTGTACCTATGGCTTCTTTTGGGGACGTTCGACAAGCCCACAAAATCTGGTCTAACGTCTTATGCCAATTTTTTGGTTTCTTCCCAACATGCTTTTTTATCAAGCCAATCACTACTTTGTTCGCTGCTTCGACTTGACCATTTGCCTGTGCATAATAAGGCGTTGATGTTAGGAGTTTGAAACCTGTTTCCTGAGCGAATTCCTGCATCTTCCGACCAGTGAAAACTGACCCTTGATCAGTAGTTATGGTCTCAGGGATTCCATACCTAAAGATAATGTTCTTTTGAATAAATTCAATGACATTTTCTTGGTCTACATTGACTAAAGGGATAGCTTCGATCCACTTAGTAAAATAATCAATTCCTACCAGTATATACTTCTGACTCTTTGATGATGCTGGTCGAATCTCTCTAATGAGGTCCAACGCCCATCCTCTAAAGGGCCAAGGTTTCACTATCGAGTGAAGTTCGCTTGCTGGTACATGTTGGATGCCTGTATGTACTTGACATTCTTGGCAACCTTTGGCGAACTCAACACAATCTTTCAGCATAGTGGGCCAGTATAGTCCTTGTCGAAACAACAACCATTTCATCTTATGGCCTACTTGGTGAGCCCCGCATGCCCCAGCGTGCGTAGTCGAAAGGGCTATGTATGCTTCAGTTTCACTTAAACATTTTAGCAATACCCCTTCAGGCGTCTTCTTGAATAACTCATTACCCATGAGTACATAACTCAACGCCCTGTACTTTGTTTTTCGTTCTGTCGAAGCTCCTGGATTTTGAAGATAATCCACAATGGGTTTCCTCCAATCTTGTTCTGACAAATTATCTATGAACGAAATTTCGAAGTTACTTTGATCAGCATATCCTAGCCTTGTCGATTCCAAGTCTGTTGGTGATAGACAAGTTGCTTTTATCTTTTCTCGAACTTCGATTGCTCTTTGTAATCTCGTTTTTGAAATCTTATACCCAGATGCAATCTGTGCCAAATCGTTGGCTATTTGATTTTCGACTCTGGGTATGTGTCGAATATTGACCGTTTCAAATTTTTTCAATAAACGATTTGCTATCACAAAGTACATAATGAGATTTTCTCTTATGCATTTATATTCTTTTGTGACTTGCTTAATGACTAACTCTGAGTCTCCCATTATTTCGACTCGAGTTGCCCCCAATTCCAACAATATTTCAAGGCCAGTAATTAGAGCTTCATACTCAGCCTCATTGTTCGAACAAGAACCTGATATCTTGTACTTAAATGTTGTTGGAATTTTTTCAGGAGAAATGATCAAGACTCCTACTCCTGTTCCATCTTTATGGCTGGAACCATCGAAGTAGAATTTCCAAGGTTCTATCTCCACATAATTAATATCCTCAACTTGAATTGAGTGGTCGACTATAAAGTCTGCAACCACTTGTCCTTTCACTGCCTTAAGAGGCATAAAGGTCAAGGAGTATTCAGTTAATGCTAATGCCCACTTGCCAATTCGACTATGCAAGATAGGTTTCGACAACATATACTTGAAAACATCAAAATGAGACAAAACATACACATCAACTGGTTTTATATATTGCTTGAGTTTTGTACAAGAGAAATACAGACATAGACACAATTTTTCAACTTCACTATATCTAGTTTCTGCATCGTTCAAAACTCTACTAAGATAGTAAATGGGTCTTTCGACTCCATTCTCATCTTCTTGGGCTAACATGCTTCCCAAAGTTTTGTCGGATGCAGCTATGTACAATCTCATACTCCTATTGCTACAAGGAGGCACCAAAATAGGTGGCTTAGTGAGGTACCCTTTTATTTTGTCGAAGGCTTCTTGTTGCTCTTGCCCCCATTCGAACCCCTCTTTATTCAGTCGAAGTAAGGGTGAAAAGGCCTGAGCTTTCCCACTTAGGTTAGATATAAATCTCCTTAAGAAATTTATCTTGCCTAACAGAGATTGCAGTTCCTTCTTATTCGATGGCGCTTTCGCTTCCAGAATTGCCTTCGTCTTGTTCTGGTTGATTTCGATTCCTTTCTTGTGGACAACGAAGCCCAAGAAATCTCCAGCTTTCACACAGAACGCACACTTCAAAGGGTTCATCTTCAGACCATGTTCTCTCATTCTTTCGAATGATTGTCGAAGGTGGTCAATATGATTCTTCCTGGAAACAGATTTTATAACAATGTCATCAATATATACTTGCATAAAAGTGTTAATAAAATCATGGAAGATAGTATTCATTGCTCGCTGGTATGTTTCCCCAGCGTTCTTTAGGCCAAAAGGCATCACTACCCATTCGTAAGTGCCTAGGGCCCCAGGGCATCGAAAAGCTGTTTTCGACACATCCTCTTCAGCAATGAATATTTGATTATATCCTGAATAACCATCAAGCATACTCAGGTATTCATAGCCAGCGGCAGAATCGACTAGCATTTCCGCCACAGGCATATGATATTCATCTTTGGGCGTAGCAGCATTCAAATCTCTGAAATCTATGCACACCCTTAATGTACCATTTTTCTTAATCACTGGCACAATGTTTGCAATCCATTCGACATACCTTGTAACGCGTATGAATTTGCATTTCAGCAGTCTTTCGACTTTCATTTTGATCTTCGACAGTATTTCTGGAGCGAAACGTCTTGGATTTTGCTTGATTGGCTTCTTCCCAGGTTTGATTGGCAACTGAAGTTCTACCAATCCTCTGTCGAGACCAGGCATTTCGTCGTAATCCCATGCAAAACAGTCCTTGAACTCTTTTAACAATTGGATTACTTCCAACCTAAGTTCTGGGTCAATTTTGGCGCTGATGTAAGTTGGCCTTTTCTCCGACCCTTCGCCTAAGTTGATTTCTTCTAAAGGATCTTGCGCTAACATTTTAATGTTGTTCGCCAAGGGGTCCTTTTCGAAGCCCAAAGGCTCATCGTCATAAAGGGCGTCGAGCCTCTGTTCCTGCATTTCTTCTTGCATGATATCAGGGGGTTCTGGATCGAAATCCTTTCCTGGACCTGCAGCAGATAACTGTTGATCATTGGCCTGTGTGGCCATGTACTTTACTTCGGCTTCGAGAGCCGTTATCATCTTAGTTTCGGCTACATAAGCCGAAATTCGCTTCAAAGATTGTGACTCAGTCATTATCACTGAATTCACTTCCCCAACCAGTTGGTTGGATATCAGTTAACCCACTGAAGTCTATGTGGGACAAGTCTTCTCTGTCCCATTGGAAACCATGCTCAGGATGCAGGTATAGGGAACAAAAAGTATTTGGCGCTGGCGCCATGTCGAAGTCAGGTGTTGGACATGGCCCTATGTGAGCCAAGTTCTTGTCGAAATCTGCCAACCCTAGGTGATTCACTTCGCCCAGGTAATAGCTTTGATCTGCCTCTATGTTTTCGACCATCCCATCTGGACGCCATAGCAGCAGTCTCTGGTGCATCGATGATGGCACAGCTCCAACACCATGAATCCATTCACGGCCCAACAAAAGATTGTAGTTAGGTTTGGTCGATATGACCATAAACATTGTTGGTCGAAGGATAGACCCTACTTTGATATCTAGCTGGATCACTCCCATAGTGGTCCCTATGCCGCCCTCATAGTTCGACAGGACCATGTTGTGAGGCTTAATGTCCTCATCCCTTTTGCCAATTTTCCTTAGCATAGAGTGAGGAATAATGTTGATGGTTGCCCCACAATCCACCAATATTTTGTTCACTGTAGTTTCTTCGAGTTTAGCCCTTATGAATAAAGGCTTGAGGTGATTTTTCATCGCCTCTGTGGGTGGTTCGAAGAATCCATTTTGTTCCTCAGTGGTGCCATTGTCCATGACGAAATAGCACACTGACCTATGTTTGGCCATTTCTTGCTCCACTTCCCAGTCACTTGCTTCGACCTCCACCTGTCGGTTGAATTCTCTGGGCAGCACTGAGACTATATTCACCATTATGTCCAAAGTATCATCAGACTCAGAATCGTCTTCGTCCTCGACTTCACCTTGGTTAGGCCAAACTAGCCTGTTGGTTACTGGCTCTCTTTCTAGAGGTTTCCTTTGCTTCCTTAGAGGAACATTCGAACTGGTTTCTGCCTTTGGTTCATTGGCAGCCTCCCTCTCTGCTTTTCGTCTCCTTTGGTATCTCCTCCATTGAGATCGAGACATGGGGTTTTTCCCTTTGTAGTTGCTTGACACTTGTGCAACTTTAGGTGCAGCAACTTGAGGCTCTTTCTTTTGAGTTAAAGATGAACCCCTTGGCACGTCGAAAGAGTGCCATCTCTCCTCACTTGGCCTTTTTCGACCAGAGGTTTTGTACCAGGTATCTACCGGCACATTTGTTGGAGGCCTGAAAGTCAATGGCCTCTTTTCTTGGTTTGAACCTCTCTGGGAGGCTCTTCTGGGGTCATGTCGGAGATCAACATTTTCCCTTCTCTTATTCGCTGCTCTTACGCCTTGAATGTGCTCAGCAGCTTTTTTGTCAAAGATCGAACTGCATCTTGGACACAGCATCACCTCTGATTTCTTTTTCTGGCATCTTTGTAGAAAATCTGCCAGATTCTCATTTTCCCGAGGGAAAGCAGTCTTATTAGCTTGTTCTTGCCTCATGGCCTCTTCTGATGCTTTTGGGTCAGAGAGTTCGACCATGTTGATATTCATTGTATCTTTGTTGGCAAGGGTCAGCTGCTTCATTTGAATCTCCAAATTCTCCGTCTGGCCTTGAACTGTGGCCAAGTGGGAACTGGGTTTTGGTCCAGTTTTTTATGCTTCAACGGTCTCCAGCTTTGGGCTTTCGACCGCTTTCTGAACTGCTTCTATCGTCTTTCTGGATAAATTCCCAGAAAAACTGCCAAAGATTGACATGTTGATATGGTCCTTTGAGACTTCGACCATTGTGATTCCTGGCCTCTTCGACTGGCTCCTGGTTTCCTCGACCACGTTCACCTCAGAAGGCTCAGCATAATGGGCTTCAGCCTGCAACGGATTTGAGTCGACAGCCATGGGGGTCTTGTCAGCAAACTTCAACCTCCCTTCTTCGATAGCGTCTTGCACAAGATTCCTGAAAAGAAAACATTGAGAAGTTTTATGGCCCAAAAAATTATGATATTTGCAAAAACCTCTCTTCTTTCTTTGATCAAGAGGAGGCACTTTTACCCCTGGGGGTACTATCATTTGGCCATCTTTTACAAGCAAGTCAAATATTTCATCATATTTTGTGATGTCAAAACTATAAGTCTTTTTGGGGAACCTATCGTTGGTCCTTTCTGGACCAATGGGATTTTTCCCACTTGAGGGGACTAACAGTTTACAAGAGTATGGTGGCCCTTGTTTTAGTTCCGCTAAATCGACTTCTCCTTCTTCGACAGTTATAGTATCGTCGAAGGATTCTGGATCTTCGTCATCCATGTCAACATACGCTATCCTCTCTCTCTTATGAGCTTTCGTTGCCTTTGCTTTTTCAGCTTTGAGGCGTTCTACCTGTCGAACTCTATCGGCCAGTTGGGCCATGTCTCTCAGGTATTGGGTGTCTAGCTTCTTCCTAATGGAATAATCTAAACCGCCTGCGGCCATTTCGACCAACTCATGTTCTGGCACTTGTGTAAAACATCTCGCCTTGAGCAACCTAAACCTATTTAGATATTCGTCTATAGGTTCAGTGAAACGTCTCTTTACACTGGCCAATTCTTTTAGGCTTATCTTGGTTTGCCCCATGTAGAATTGTTCATGGAACAATCTTTCCAACTGGGTCCAGTGATGGATCGAATTGGGGGGGAGAGTTGTAAACCAAGTAAAAGCGTTCTTTGTTAAAGAACTTGGGAAGTACTTGATCCTTAGATTTTCGTTATTCGAAATATCTCCTGCTTCGATCAAGTATCTCGCCACATGCTCGACAGTAGATTCTGTCGTGTCCCCGGAGAACTTAGTGAATTTGGGGACTTTGCATCTAGGAGGTAAGTCCGTTTGTAACACGTATTCTGACAATGGGGACGTAAAGTTGGGCCTTCGAAAGCCCATGTTCATCCCATTTTGAGTCATGATCCTTTCGATCATGGTTGCCAGATTATTTTCCAAACCCGTATTTTGGTATTGGATATGCTGGACTACTTCGTCAGCATTTTGGTTTCTGTTGACTAACCTTACCTCTGGGGTTATTACCCTAGGTTCCTCGACGGGTTGCTCCAATCGTGCCCTAAGGTTTTCTTCGACAGGCTGTTGAACCTGGTTGATGGTGGTTTCTTCCTCTAAGAATATCCCCTGGTTTCCCCTTATTCACGCCCTTTGGGGCTATCGAATAGGTTGGGGTACTCCAAAGAAATCAGCCAAACGCGTCATTTGCGCTGTCATCTGCTGATTCGATTGAGTAGTGTTTTGTATTAGAGGGTTTAGCACTGTACTTAAAGTTTGTGCCAACATTTGCACCATATCATGGTTGCTTTCGTCCATTTGCTGCCTCAAGACTGCTGTCGAGGCATTGGTAAGGCCATGGGCTACTTGGGACGTTCCTCCTAAGAGTTGGGTCCTATTTCTATTCGCCATACCTACTCCAGAACCTTGGAGTGGCGAAGAAGCACTCACTAAAGGGTCTGAAAAAGTGGACGCAACATTCGTCAGGCTAGCCAAGTCAGAAGTTGGCATGCCATAGAGTGGTTCTCGATTATGACCGCCTGTCGTAAATCCTGGGGGAACAAAAGGCCTTGTGCCTAAATTTCCCCTTGGTGGGGGAGTTCCCAAAGGCACTCTGGGGCCTGTGAACGGGGGTAATGGCCCCGTTGCTGTGACCGTTACTGCTGGTGTCGAACCAGCGGTTATCGCTTCACTTACGGTCGTGCTAACCGTTGCTCCCACATTCATTTGTGGGATTTCGTTATTGTTTGGCGGATTCGCCATCTCTTCCCTTCTTCTGGCAGTATTGTTCGTTAGTGTATATTTTACCACTTCTCAATAACATGCAACACTCCTCGAAAAGATGAGATTATTTTCAGAAATCAACACACAGTCCCATCAGGTGTGCCAATTTGTTTACCGTGGTTATTGGTAAACAACCGCTGATCCTCCAAATGGTTACTTATTTGGTTACTCGCAGGATCGATCAGATTGATCCTAGGACATAGGTTGATTTTGAAGTTTTGATTAAATTGGATATTGGTTAAATGACAATAAAATAAAGAGGCTTTAAGTAAATTGCATGAAGAAGTAGGCTTGGTAAAATAAATGAAGGCTTAAAGTAAAGGATTTCGACAGGAAAGTAAAGAAGAAAGCAAGTAAATTTCTGGAAAAGTAAATGACTTTGATTAATAAGGTTGGTGTTTCACACATACATTTCTCAACAATTCTTTCTCACACGCTGGGTACTCGAATCTATATGAGTGACTTTGTATATAATTGTGAACACACGCGAGAAACTGCGTGACTACTACTATTTATACTAAAACATCCCAAGTAACCGTCGGGCAGTTACACTGCTTCGAGATGATTCCACTTGGCACGTTCTCAACGTTCGACGCTCCAGATCTTTGCGCGTTGCACTTGGTAACCGCTGGAAACCGTTTTCCCTCCAAACGCTTGAATTTCAAACCGTTCCACTCTGAACCATCGAACACCTTCGTCGAGAAGCATCTTCGACGAGAAACACCTTCGACGTCGGAGGCAACCAACTTCTCCCTTGGAAGAAATCTTCTAAGTACCTTGCCATCTTTCGATGGGCATTTCGACAAACTCAGCTGATCGAAAACAACCTTCAGCTTTAATGGCTGACATTAATGAAACAAGGGTATCGAATTTAAGAGCCAACAGCATCACTGTACCCTTCTAGTACAGCAGGAAACTTCTAATAATGTAGACCGAGATCCATGGTCCTTTTTAGGTACCTCATGACTCGTTCAATAGCTTTCCAGTGCTCTTTACTCGGTCTACTCGTAAACCCGCATAACAATCCTACGACATATGCAATGTCGGGTCTAGTATAATCAGTGGCATACCTAAGACTGCCAATGATGCTCGCATATTCTGATTTTCTGACACTTTCTCCAGTGTTCTTAAATAGTTTCACACTTGGATCATATGGTGTGCATGCAGGTTTACATTCAAAGTAATTATATTTCTTTAAGATCTTCTCCACATAATGTGATTGATCCAAAGAAATTCCTTGTTCGGATCTCGTCATCTTGATACCAAGGATCACATTTGCTTCTTCGAGATCTTTCATATCAAAGTTGTTGCACAACAATGATTTCACATCATTAATGGTCTGAATGTTAGATCCAAATATGAGTAGATCGTCTACATAAAGACATATGATAGTGCATATGCGATTCTTAGATTTATAGTGAACGCATTTGTCACTTTCATTCACTTTGTACCCACTTGATATCATTAAGTTATCAAATTTTTCATGCCATTGCTTAGGAGCTTGTTTTAGTCCATACAATGACTTATTTAACTTGCAGACCTTGTTTTCTTGTCCATAGATTACAAACCCTTCCGATTATTCCATATAGATTTCTTCTTCTAAGTCACCATTTAAAAAAGCTGTTTTAACATCCATTTGGTGTACTATTCAGTTATAAATAACAGCTATTGAAATAAGTACCCTAATGGATGTAATTCTAGTGACAGGAGAAAAGGTGTCGAAGAAATCTATATTTTCTCTTTGTCTAAAACCCTTGGCAACAAGGTGAGCCTTGTATTTATCAATAGTTCCATCAGGTTTTAGTTTCTTTTTCAAAACCCATTTACAACCAATTGGTTTGCAACCAGGAGGCAAGTCTACTAAGTTCCAGGTCTTATTGGATTCTAGAGATTCTATCTCATCATTGATAACCTCTTGCCATAAATCAGCATCCAGAGAAGACAAGGCTTCTTGAAGATTCATTGGATCTTCTTCTACATTATAATGCGCATAGTCAGGCCCATAGTCTTTAGTGACTCTTACTCGTTTACTTCGTCAAAGTTCTGTTTCTATATTGTCGTTGCATTCTGTGCTTCTTATCACAGGAGTGTGACTCGATTGTGTGCCCCTATTATTTCTCAATTTGAAGGGAAATTTGTCTTCATAGAATTCAGCATCATTTGATTCTATGATCACTTTTGCTACTAGGTCATAAAACCTATATGCTTTACTGTTTGCTGCATACCCAATGAAAACACATTCATATGCTCTACTAGCGAGTTTAACTCGTTTCGTATCCGGAATTCTGACATAAGCCCGAGAGCCCCAAGTTCTCAAATAAGACAAGTTTGGTTGTCTTTTCTTTAAAATCTCGTAAGGAGAGATCTTACATTTTGACTTGGGGATTCTATTCAGGACATAGCAAACAGTCAATAAAATTTCCCCCCACCAGGGAGGTGCAGCACCAGAATTCATCATAATTGCAATGACAAGTTCAGTAAGAGTTCTATTCTTTCTTTCTGCTTTACCATTCATTTCAGGAGAATATGGAGCAGTCGTTTCATGTATAATTCCATGTTCTTTATAAAAATCATTAAATAGACCAGAGTCTTATTCAGTTCCCCTATCACTATGAAGTCTCTTAATCTTCTTACTAAGTTGATTCTCAATTTCGGTTACATACAACTTGAACATATCAAGTGCTTCACTTTTATTCTTCATTAAGTATACATAAGTATAATCAGAACAATCATCAATAAAAGTGATAAAATAACGTTTACTGTTCCTAGTTAAAGTTCCATCTAATTCACATATATCAGAGTGTATAAGATCTAGGGGATCAGATTCTCTTAGAATTGATTTATGTGATGTCTTAATTATTTTAGCTTGAGTACAATATTCACATTTATTTGAATCATTGACATTTAGTTTAGGGACCAGGCCTAAGTTGCTTGCATTATACATAATTCTCTTATTAACGTGACAAAGTCTAGCATGCCAAATATTAAAATCACGCAGAAAATAAACAGAAGGACAAATTTTATTCAAATTAACATTTAACTTAAACATGACATCAGTGGCATACCCTTTCCCAACAAAAATACCATTCTTAGTGATGGTGTACAAATCTGCCCCTATAGTTTGACTAAACCCATCCTTATTTAAAAGGAAACCAGAAACAAGATTCTTCCTAATTTCAGGAACGTGCATGGCGTCCTTCAAGATCAAGGTCTTTCCTGAAGTGAACTTCAGCTCAACATCTCCAATTCCAGCAACATTAGTGGTGTGAGCATCTCCCAACAACACTTTCTTATCTTCAGTATTCATGTATGTCTTAAACATAGCATGATCATTAAAAACATGACGAGAGGCGCCAGTGTCTATCCACCAACCATCACTTCCATCAACCATGTTGACTTCAGTGATCATAGCAATGAATTGGTCATCAGTCAGGTTAAAGTGTGCATTTGGGCCAGTAGCAGATTTAGGCATGCTCTTACATTTCTTAGCCATATGACCAGGTTTCCCACAATTGTAGCAAGTGAAAACCGAAGCATCATTTCTCTGGGGTGGTGGTTGCTGCCTAAGAATTGGAGTATATGGGGCCCTAGAGGGATTCCCATTCTTAATTTAGTTCACAATATTATGGTTCTGATTCTTTAAAGGTTTGCCCGTAGGCTTCAGAACTGCACCGAATTTCTTTTTGTTGTTTGAAACAACTAAGACTTCATCTTTCTGATCTTGTCTTCGAGCTTCCTCTTCATTTCGAAGGCGAGTAATCAAACTCTCGATTGAAAATTCTTTAGTTTTATGTCGGAGTTAGTTTTTAAAATCTTTCCAACCAGGGGGCAGCTTGTCAATTATAACAGCAATCTGAAATTGTTCATTGAGGGGCATACCTTCAGTTATGATTTCATGAGCAATCTTCTGTATCTCGTGGCTTTGAGCTTCCACAGACCTTTCATCCACCATTTTGTAATTCAAGTAGCGGCTGGCAGCATATTTTTTTGCACCTGCTTCTTCAGTATCATATTTCTTCTACAGAGCCTCCCATACCTGTTTAGCAGTCTTGTAATTGCTGTAGTAATCATAGAGATCATCAGCAAGACTATTCATAATGTGATTTTTGCATAGGTAGTCATTTTCTTTCCATAAGGCGATTTCTTTTCGGAGCTATAAGTTATCTGCCGCAACTTTAGCAGCAGAGTCTAAGTCAGACGTTTTAGAAGTTCCATCTGATTCCACAGTTGACTTACCATTACTTAGTTCGTTTGATCCAGATGGAGCAACAGGGATATCCTCAGTCAGAACGTGGGCAACCTTCTTTAAAGTTAAGAAAAATTTCATCTTAGCTTGCCAACGTTTGAAATTGGAACCCTCAAACTTAAATGGTTTGTTAGAGACAGAAGCGGCAGCGTTAGTATCGATAATTTCCTCCATAGCCATGGCAGTTAAGAAAACGTCTTAAAATTGTAAGATCCGGATTTAAAAAAATGGCACAAAGGAAAACTATCGGGACGAGTCGCGTAGGTCGCTTTCTTTAAGACGTTTCGTCGTACTGCCAATAATAATGCAAAGCAGTCGAGTTTCGACGATGCCTCCAGGATAAAACAGCCCATTCAAAGTACGACAATTACTTGCACTGTAATTAGTCGTTCGT
>CATIWC010001522.1:0-183429 GCA_948472305.1 Vicia faba | reverse complement strand
TATATATATATATATATATATATATATATATATATATATATATATATATATATATATATATATATATATATATATATATATATATATATATATATATATATATATATATATATATATATATATATATATATATATATATATATATATATATATATATATATATATATATATATATATATATATATATATATATATATATATATATATATATATATATATATATATATATATATATATATATATATATATATATATATGTATTAATTTCTAAATATGTATTATATATAAAAATTAATAATATTTAATATTAAATAAAAACAGTATTTTTTCTATAAAATATTTTCAGAGGGTAAAACAAAAATAAAATGAAAATAAAAGTGTTTTTTTGCATATTTCTTAATATTTTTTAATAAAATGTATATATTTATTTATTTGTGTACAAATTAAAAGAAAACCAAATAAATACCTAATAAATTCAAAAATGGTGAGAAAAATATTTTTTATATTTTTAATATCATGAGAAAAAATAAATAAATCAATCCAAAAAAGAAAAAGTCAAAAAACATTAGAAATAAACAAAATGGGCTCAGGGGGTTCAGAAGCAAATGTATGGTGCAAAAAGAAAAGTCAACACAAGCCCAGCCCATGAAGACCTTTCTTCAACCTCCAGACTTCTGTTTGAACAAAACACGCACCTCTTTCTTCCATTGCAAGGTCCTGATTCTTTGAGTTTTAGCAAAAACTTCCAACATCAAAACTGTTAAGCATCTTCTCACGAATTCACACATATAAAGAACATGTTTTAACTCTCAGAAATGAGAGAGAATTTCTTCTCTCCCAATTCTTAACCTAATTTTTGTTCAAAGTTCAGACATCAAATTCTCTAAGCATACATAATATAAATGAAATCTAATTATATGGGCATGTTCAGGGCTATGATTGTGACATGTTTTCTTCACAAACCTAAAGCTAACAATGCCTAATAAGAGCGATACGAATCCATGAACTTACCTGTTCAGTTGAAGTTCTATCTGGCAATGGAGAAGCTTTCAGTGCAAGATGATGATTGGTATAGCTTCCTTGAGGTCCAGGGATGCTATTCCAAGCTTTACTTTGTCTTGAAACTTCTTGAATCGTGCTAGAGAACTTCAACTGCAAAACAAGAAAATGAAAATGGTGGAACTGGTTAGAGGAATTACAGGTCGTGTTTTAGGTTTTGGTTAGCTTGCATTGATGGTAGGAAAGGTGTCTGAAGTGGTTTGGGCAAGAATGCTTGAAAGGGTTGGGAGTTGGAACTCAATTTGTAGAGGTTGCTCTGTTCTTGCAGTTTTATGGTGGTTCTGAGTTTGTGAAGGTATTGGAGGCCAAAGGCTCGTGTTCTAGCTTGTGTTTGATGTTTGGAATGTGCTTGATAACTTTCTCTAAGGCTTGGTTCACAGGAATGGAAGTTGGTTCATGTTATGATACTTTTCTTAACACTTAAGCAAACAAAAGCCAAGTTGTGTTCTAGGTATGTAGAGGGCCCCTAATCATGCTGCAAAACTCCTCCTTGATCAGTGTGTTATGCTCATAATCTTGTGTCAATTAGATTGTATCTGTACTTGTTGGATTTTCAATTGGACATAAAGCTTGCTTTTGCAAAAATGGCCATTTTGCTTTTTCCATAAATGGATTAAACTTGTATGTAATGCTTGAACTCATAGAACAACACTTTAACACAATGAACATGCATTAAATTATTGAGTATGGAATGTTTTAAGGACCTGTAATGTAGCACAAACTAAGCTGACTTGAAAATGGCATAAGCTATGAACATGTACATGACCAATTCAAAAGTGAGTTTTTGCCATATTGTGAAATTCGATTCTCTCAAGTTATGAGGTTGTTTGATGAGTTCTTGGACATTTTGGAAAGCTTGGAATGTGTACTACAATCCATATTTGAAATGCAAACTTAAATTCCAAGTGGAAGTGTATGGAAAATGGACTTGAAGTTAGGTAGAAAACCTTGCCAAAATAGGTTAAAATTTCACTAAGTTAAGAATGGTTTAGTGCCCTTATTCAAAAATTTGTAACTTGAGATACAAGTCTCATTTGGGAAAACTTTGTGAATCAAAGTTGTAGATTATGCAACAAGCTACAACTTTCATGTTTTGACTTTTGTTTGAATCCAAATGAATCTTGGTGAGAAAGTGGGGCAAAGTTGGGAAAAAATTAGGGTTTTTCATAACTTAGAAAAATTCTAAGTTATGAAAAATTCTCATTTCTAACCCTAATTTGCATTTTTTGATTTCTTGGTGAACAAGTTTCATGATTTGGCATGTTTTGATGAAAAAGGGATCTTGACTCTTGATTTTGACCAAAAAGTCAAAGTTTGACTTTTCAGTATACAGTCAAAATTGATCAATTGACTGGGAAATTCAACTGTCAATCTTGTGCATTTGGGATCTTTGGAACTTGTTGAGCATTTCAAGACAATTCCATAGGGTCCTTGAATCCATATGTGAGCTTGGTTTGCCATTGGCTAGGTCAAACAGTCAAAAATTGCCTTTGTGCAGTCAAAACCCTAAAAATGACCATTTTGCCCTTTTGGTGATCTGATCAAATTTCTTGTGGAATTGTGATCCAAACTTGATCCAATGGTCCATTTGAGTTCATGATGTTGATGTGGGTCAATTTTCATGAGGTTTGACTGTCAATTGGCCACAGTTGACCTTTTCCCCAATATAGCTGATTTCTAGGTCAACTGTCCAATTGACTAGGCAAAACTTGAAATCAAGACTTGAAACTTGATATGGATAAACTTGGGAGTCCAATATGAAGCAAGAAGGTCATCTTAGGCATCTTAGGTCAAAACATCTTTGTGCAAACACAAACCCTAATTTGGGTCAACAGTGCAAGGAGAAGTCTTGAGCAGATGAAACCCTAACTGGATCTTGATCTTCAAGAGCCTTGTGATGAAAAATGTTGAGAGAATGGGAGGGCAAATTTTGGGGTACAACAGTGACCTTTTCTTTTTGTTGAGGATTTGTAGAACCTCTTTCCTTTTTGATTTTTCCATCCCTGTCTTTTGCCTGAACTATTTCTTTTGTGATTACAGCCAGCGGGATGCCCCCGTTTTTTCTTAAGTCTCCTTCATAGGTTTTGACTTAATGGGCTTTTATTTTGAGAGATAATGATTGTCTGTTATGATGCGGTGGGAGAACTGACTTGAGGTTTTGCGTTTGTGTTCTCAAATGTTGTGGTTTAGCAATAGTCGCCACCGACTTTTATTTTATTCAAAAGGAAAGGTAAAAAAGCACAGGAAAGACCTTTCAGTTTGTTTTTGGGTTCGGGGGGTAGATTATGAAAAGGGAAGGTGCTAGCACCCTTTTCATCCATGTTTTTCCATGGGCTCTTAGTTACTCGTTTAGATCACTTGCTTTTGCTTTTCAATTGTTTGAAATGGTGCTTTTGTGTGTGGTTTTGAAAGTATTTTGAAAAGAGGCCATCGTTGTGGCAACCCTTGTAATGATTCTTGTTTGAATGTATACAAAGGTGTTTGTCTTTTGAAAAATGTTTCAATGTTTGAAATTTTGTTTGGAAAATGTTTTGAAATTGTGTTGTGTCTTTTGAAATTAGCAAGGATGGTTTGCAAATGATTAAGTAACTAGGAGTTGTCTACCCTACACAAATATCTTTCCTATACATTTTTATTCCTTTGATATTGTTGTTTTACCATTGCATTTGGTAAACAAACCTATCTTTGGATGTTAAACGGGATGGGCGTGGGTCATCGTATGACCATGATAACAATATTGCCAAGTATCTTAGCAAGTTTTTGAGGGACTAGATCATTTTTGTATAGGCAACCAAGATAGCATCATCGAGGGACTATGATCTTTTTGTTTTGTTTTGATTTTGATTTTGCCAAGATACCTAGCATGTATATCATGGCCATTTTAAGGCAACAAAGTGGATGAAACCCTAGGGGTGCTTGTGTGCATTGTGTTGTCATTTTTCATGCATTTTGTCTTGTGTTTAGTCATGCTATTTGTTTGATTTTTTGATCTTTGCATACAAAACCCTAATTTACTATCATGGCATTTGAAAGCGATAAAATACGTAAAAGTAAATCTAAGACTATTACAACATTATTATGGGAGGGGGATACAAGTTTGAATAGGGGAATATTGCTCAAAAATAAAACCCTAAAACTATTACAACCATATTGAATTTATTGTACAAATAAATAAATAGGCAAATATTTAAATATACAATTAAATGTAAATATGCACAAATATTTTTGTATTTATTTTATGTATATAAAATATATTATTTATGTCTCAAAATAAGAAAAATATTAATGATTATTTTTGAAAGGGTGAAAACCCTAGTTTTTGGTTTTAAAAGAAAATATATTATATTATTTATTTATTCATTTTTATGTACAAGATAATAAATAAAAATATATACAAAGATGTTAAAAAAATAAAATATGTGAGAATATAATATTTTAAGTGTATAATATAATAAAATAAAAATATGTAAGTATTTTAATATTATTTACAAATTTATTTAAGAAAATAAAAGTATTTAACCTAATAAACTATTTTTTGTCATAAAAAATAATAAAAATAATAAAATAAAAAATGTAAAAATTAAGAAAATATTTTTGGTGATTTTTAATATTTAGAAAAAAAACATATAAAGTCAGAAAATATAAAAGAAATAAAAAATATGCAAAAATAAAGAAATGGGCCAAGGGGGTGCAAAAAGCAAGCATGGGGTGTAAAAAGCAAGAGGACCAAGGCGCCTGGCCCAAATACACTTCGTCCCTGTCCTCAGAACGCGCGCGCGCCATGGTTCTGTACTTGAATCCCGTTCTCTCTGTTCTTTGCTTAAAATAAAAAACTCATAACATGAAAATTATAGAGCTTTAAACCACGATTTCAATGATATAAAAAACTTGATCTAACTCTCAAAGACCAGAGAGAATTTCCTTGGCCCTAAATTCTAACCTAGTTTTTTCAGCAACTTCAACATCTAAATTCTCCTAGCTCAGTTAATATAAATACAAGCTATGCATATGTATAGTTCAAGGACATTAAGGGCTACATTTTTGCTTCACAAACCTAAGCCTAATGATTCCTAAATAAGGAGATAGAAGTTTGAAAATTACCTGTTTCAGCCAAGTTTGGATATGGCAATGTAGGAGTTTTGGATGAGGCCTGAAGGTCGTGTTAGCTTTCCTGAAGTTCACTCAACCTTTCCCAATGCTTGGCTTGCCTTGAACTTGCCTGAATGTGCTTGTAGAACTAAACCTGCAAAGCTTCAAAGTGAAAATGGTGAAGTGTGAAAATGGAATTATAGTGGCTGGACAGGTGCTTGGATAGTTTAGGTGTGATGTTTAGAATATGTTTGAAGTGGTTCAAGAAAAAACACACGAGGCAAATATGTTTTGGCTTGGTGTTTGCAGAAAATGCATTGTTTTGGACAGAAGTTGGTGTTTTGGTGTTTTGGGTGTTTGAGAGGCTTGTAACTCGTGTATTCTGCTTGCTATAATGTGTTTTACTTATTTGAAATGAACACAATGAATATGTGAAAAACACAAGAAGGGGGGTTGAATTGTAAAACTTAAAACAAATGCTTTGACAACACAGTATTTTTATCTTGGTTCGTTTGATCTAAAACTACTCCAGTCCACCCGTCAAGGTGATTTCGCCTCTCTCCAACGAGGCCTTAATCCACTATTTTCAAAGGATTACAACAACTAATTTAACAACTGTTAAAGTCTTCTTGAGTATAACCACAAATCGGTTTATCTCAAGGAAATCTTTTACAAATAAATGAATAATAATGTGTTAACGTTTTCTAACAAAACAATGTATCACAACTGTGATAATTACACAACTTAAGCTTGGAATAAACTGAATCTGCTAAAACGTTTGAATAAGCGTGGTTTTGAAGGCTTGGCAAATTATGTGAGTGCATGCGTACGTCTTTTCTCAAGCAGATTTGTTTATATAGGCAAGGCAAAGATACGTTGTCCATAAGGCCAGTTTAATGAAAATAACGCACTTTCCTTTTGAAGAAGATCTTGTCTAAAGAGAGCCGTTAGCATTTAATCCCGTCTTGAATAATTAATAACGCTTCAGAGTCTTCTTTGCTTTAACTTATGATAACGCTTCAGAGTGTTGATGACTTGGTAAAGATCTTTGATCAGAGTCAGAGTGTATTATTTATGCGCAGATTCTGGTCATCAAGCTTCAGCGTATAATCTGGTAGCTACATCGTGTAGCACATATTACTGATCTTCTGATGCTGACATATTACTGATCTTCTGATGCTGATTCCATCAGAACTTCTGTATATATAAAACATAATTTTAAGAAGCATTTTTGTTATATATATATATATATATATATATATATATATATATATATATATATATATATATATATATATATATATATATATATATATATATATATATATATATCTTTGAATTTATTTATTCTTTGTATTTTGTTATCATCAAAACTCTAATCAAGGGTTGTAGAATCAAACTATGTTCTAACAATCTCCCCCTTTTTGATGATGACAAAAACCAGATTTTTCAATTTAAAAATAAAGAATAAAAAGTATAGAATCTCCCCCTGAGTTGATTACTTCCCTTTAATTCCATGAGTCTTTGAGCATCAGAACCTTACTGTATCTTTCATCAGAGTTTTGTACCTGTTCAAGCTTTTCAGAAGAGAGAAATTTAAATAGATCAGAATGTTTGAGACTTATGTCTCAGTAATCCGTTATTGAAAAATATCATTCTTTCTCCCCCTTTTTGTCAGTTATCAAAAAGAACATATAATCAGAGCCAAAATGCATTTGTATTAAAAACCAGAAGCAAAGATAAGTTTAGAATAGCAGTAATGTACGAATATTACAGATAAACATGTTTTAAAAACGAGGAAATTCTAAGAGGGAGGAGGTAGACGCGTGAATAAGGTTTCCAACAAGCTCTTGATCTAGATGTTGGTTTCCTGTTGCTGGGTTAACATGCTCTTGATTTCCTCAATTTTGTCGTCCTGTTTATCCATTATTTCATTCATCAACATATCAGATCTTTTCAGGTCTTCTAGAGTCTGCCTGTCATAGGAGGAAGCTTGGGGATCTTCAGAAACTGGATGCTTCTCAGAGCATTCTGCAATATCCTCCTTGTGACCCAGTTCTTCAGCAGGAATCATCTACCCTGGAGTATCAGTCAGAGTAAGATCTTCTGACTCTGGTTGAACTTTGTATGCTGGATGATGTTCATACCAGGGGGCATTGTCCAGAGGGAGAACTTCTTCCTTGAGCAGCTGGCTCAGAACTTGATCTTCAATAACTTTCAGTAGATTGCTGAAGTTCTGTTGAACTTGTCCGTAGCTCTGTTCTTGCATCTTATGAGTTTCAGAACATACCCATCTTCTGAAACTTGTCCAAAGGTAGTCTGATGCAGCAGGATCAATCAGCTCAAGACTAGCTTGCTTCAGAGAAGTGATCCACTTCTGTACTTCTGTTTCAAACATCAATAAGCTGGTACCAACATCTGGAGAGGGTTCAGATGGTTTTGGTTTTGGGATAGCTATTTTGTGGGTTATGGCAGCAATACGTTCAAAGACCGTTAGATCAATGACAGTCTTGATGTTGTCATTTGGATTGTTCTTTGGTGAGGGAGTGGGAGAGTCAGGAATTATGATTGGACTTGTTGGGGAGTTTGGTGGAGTTGATTCTAGTGAGGAGGGAATTTGGGGAATATCCAGAATGGTTAGGGGCATACGGATGGCCAGAGGTTCAGTGATTCCAGGAATGGGAATGGTATTAGAATCAGTAGTTTAGTTTGATTGAATGTTAAGAGGTTCTGGTTCACAGGATTCAGAAGGTTGAGCCTCAGAAGTTTGAAATTCTGGTTGAAGTAGTTCAGGTTGTGGAGATGGTGAATGAATTTCTGGTTGAGGAGATGGAGGTGGTGGTATTTCTGGTTCTAGAGAGAGGGGAATTTATGGTTGTGGTGCTTCTGTGGTGGTTTCAGGGTTTAGATTTTCTGGCATGGGAGCAGAAGTATGTTGGTCAAAAGTTTCTATATCTGATAGAACTTTTGCAAGTTCTTGTTGGGTTGCTTCAGTATTTGGATTTGGAGGTTGGGAGCGAGATCTTCTGAGAGTTAAGGTTTCTGAGGGGTCGAATTCAATGTCAAAGTCATCAAATGTTTGTGGTGTGGGGTTTTCTGATTGAGTGGGAATAGGTATAGATGTTGATACAGAAATTGAGTTTAAAATAGTTACAGAAGAAGGATTACCTCTCTTTTTAGGAGTCCGCTGGGATGATCCTTCTGCTACAACTTTCCTTTTCTTGGTCTGGAGCCTTCTGCTGCAGATCCTGAATGTTCAAATCTGGTGTTGTACCATCCGCCTTGCATGCATCCAGATATCTTACTATTATATCAGGTTTAGAGTCAATCTCTGAGAATAATGGAAAGTTATCCAGAGGGATTTTTCTGCTGGAGATTGCTGCAAAAGGAGTGACACTGGGTTCCTTCTTGACGTTCTCAATTAACTTCATCTTTTTCAGATTCTTTGCATTCAGCTGTTTGCCAACAGTAGCTTCCAAAGAGCTGATTTCCTGAGCTTCTGTAAGATGATCAATCAACTTATTCTCTGTTAGAATATCTGATATAAGCCTTCCTAGGGGTATCCAGTCCCTTTTTGTGCGCTCCTCTTCTCTGGTTTCCTTGACACTAGTCCTTAGATGGTTAAACATCAGATGAGCCAGATTCACCTTAATCTTCTGGGAGATGAAGTAGATCAGAAATTGCTGATCAATATTGATGTAGTCAGGAGAGCTGGTAGGCTTCCTGTGGTTTATGCATCCCAGAATAATCTTGGCCGATATTCTGTGATGGTCTTTTAGATCCCTTATCTTGCTGGAGGGAAGCCCCAGAGTGAAGATTTCTCTAGCAATTAGGGCAACATCAGTGCATCTTTCAGCCATGTCAATGCATCGTACACCACCACCATTGTAGCCTATTAATCTTGCAACGAGGTCCTCAGTAATGACTATCTTCTTCCCCATTATGTATGAAGTAACTTGATGGTTGGAAGATGAAGCATGAATCCAAAATTCCTTCACAAGGATTGGGAATGTTGGACCCACCAGTCGGTCAAAATATCTGTCCCAGCCTTGAGCTTTTACTTCTTCAGAGAGATTAAACCCGTTCTCTTGAAGACTGTTGAAATCCACGATCAATTCTGAAAGAACTTCTAGATTTTTTATGGGTGTGAGAAGAGTTCTGTAGGGTTCTTCGTATTGTTCAGAGGAATCTATTTTCTGAGAACTGGAAGTGGGGATGCTTGAGGAAGCCATGTTCATACGAAGGTTTTGAGAAGAAATTGAAAGGGTTTTGAGAAATGTTCCAAACTGAAATCAATAAGATTGTAGAGAAAGTGAAAGTAAAAAAGTGTAAGTGGTGAGAGATGTGTTTAAATAGATTTTTAAAAAGGATTTTGAAAACATAAATGGTAAGAGAGAGAAATAAATTATAATGATTATGAGCATTTAATGATAACTGATTTTGGGGGATTCAGAAAAATATTGAAACGGTTACCCATGACATGTGTCTCAATGCAACCAATCAGCGCTTTTAACCTTTCAGAAACGTGAACGCGTGTTCAGCCTCAGAAAGTAGCTGATAACTGGATGACACTTGTTTTCTTGAGTGAACTGCACATTTTTATCCTTGATTGTGATAGATTCTGATACAATCTGTACTTCTAAAGATCTGAAGAAAGATTGATCAGTAGTTCACGAAAAATAGACAAAGTTCTGAAGGTTAAGATATGGAATCAAAACAGTTTTATTCTGGGCAGAGCTTCATGCTGAGATGTTTCAGAATGAAGTTGAACCTATCTTTAGAAAGAGGTTTTGTAAAGATATCAGCCCATTGATGGTCTGTGTTAATAAATTTTAAATTTAGAATCCCTTTATGAATATAGTCCCTAATAAAATGATGTTTTATTTCTATATGCTTAGCCCTAGAATGCAAAATAGGATTTTTACTAAGGCAAATAGCAGAAGTATTGTCACAGAGGATAGGGATGTTACTCTCAAATATTTTGAAGTCCTCAAGTTGACTTTTCATCCAGAGCATTTGTGTGCTGCATCCAGCTGCTGCTATGTATTCAGCTTCTGCTGTTGATAGAGCTATTATGGATTGTCTTTTGCTGGACCATGAGATCATATTTTCTCCCAGAAACTGGCAGCTTCCAGAGGTGCTTTTACGTTCTACTCTGTCTCCAGCGAAATCAGCATCACAGTATCCTATCAAGCTGTAATCACTTGTTTTTCTATAAAACAAACCTAGATTAGTAGTACCTTTCAGATACTTGAAAATTCGCTTAACTGCTGTTAAGTGAGATTCTCTAGGATCTGATTGGAATCTAACACAAATGCAAACACTGAATAGAATGTCAGGCCTTGAATCCGTCAGATAGAGGAGAGAACCAATCATACCTCTATAGACCTTTTGTTCTACCTTTTTAGTTACCTCTTCTCTTTCCAGAATGCACGTGGGATGCATTGGAATCTTTGATGGCTTACATTCTGAGAGATCAAATTTCTTCATAAGTTCTATGACATATTTGCTCTGATGAATGTAAGTTCCTTCTGGGGTTTGATTAATCTGAATGCCCAGAAAGAATTTTAGTTCCCCCATTAGGCTCATCTCAAATTCTGCCTGCATACATTTAGCAAACTTTCTTCCCAGAGAGGGTTTAGTGGATCCAAATATGATGTCATCAACATAAATCTGACATACTAAAATGTCATTCTTAACTGTCTTACAAAACAAGGTTGTGTCCACTTTCCCTCTGGTGAATTCCTTTTCTAACAGGAAGTTACTTAGTCTTTCATACCAAGCTCTGGGAGCTTGTTTCAGACCATAGAGTGACTTCTTTAGTTTGAAAACATATTCTGGATTTTTGGAACTTTCAAAACCAGGGGGTTGGTGCACATATACCTCTTCTTCTATATAGCCATTTAAGAATGCACTCTTAACATCCATCTGATAGAGAGTGATGCCTTTATTAACAACAAATGAAATTAAGAGTCTGATAGATTCTAACCTGGAGACTGGAGCAAAGGTTTCTGTATAGTCTATTCCCTCTTGCTGACTATAACCTTGTGCTACCAGTCATGCTTTGTTTCTGATGACTTCACCTTGTTCGTTCAATTTTTTTCTGAACACCCATTTTGTACCAATGGCGTTGAATCCTTTTGGTTTGGGAACTAGATCCCATACGTCATTTCTTGTGAATTGATTTAGCTCCTCTTGCATTGCTAGAATCCAGTCATTGTCCAGAAGTGCTTCATCAATTATTGTTGGTTCAATTAGAGAAACCAGTCCCATGAGGGATTCTTCAGAGTTTCTGAAGGAGGATCTTGTTCTGATTGGATCTTCCTTCCTTCCTAAGATTGTTTCTTTTGGGTGATCCATGCTGCTTCTGGATGGTCTTTTCTGGAGTTGATCAACAGAAGGTGCTGAATTGCTTGCAGTGACTCTTTCTGATGTTGAGGGAGTGTCTCTGTTGAGAGCTTATGATGATTTGTCTTTAGTACCTGTGAGTTCAACTTCCATACCTGCAAGGAATTCATTCTGCTTTGACTTTTGAGAGTCAAGCTTATCATCAAAACGAACATTGATTGACTCCTCCACAATCTGTGTTTCTGTATTGTATACTCTGTACCCTCTTGAGCATTCAGAATATCCTAACATAATACACTTTTGTGCTTTAGAGTCAAACTTGTTAAAATAATTTTTTGTATTCAGGATAAAACATGTACATCCAAATGGGTGAAAATAGGAAATGTTGGGCTTTCTGTTCTTCCATAATTCATATGGAGTCTTTTCCAGAATAGGTCTTATGGAGATTCTATTCTGAATGTAACACGCTGTGTTTATTGCCTCTGCCCAGAAGATCTTAGCAACGTTAGTCTCGTTGATCATGGTTCTGGCCATTTCTTACAATGTTCTGCTCTTTCGTTCTACAACTCCATTTTGCTGGGGAGTTCTAGGACAAGAGAAATCATGCAGAATGCCTTTATCATTAAAGAATAACTCAAAATCTTTGTTTTCAAATTCTCCACCATGATCACTTCTGACTTTGACGATTCTAAGATCCTTTTCATTCCGAACTTGGTTGCAGAAGGTAACAAACACAGAGTGTGACTCGTCCTTATGCCTTAAGAACTTTACCCATGTCCATCTGCTATAGTCATCTATGATCACTAACCCATACTTCTTGCCACTGACTGAAGCAATTTTAACTGGTCCAAATAAGTCAATGTGCAGAAGTTCTAATGGCTTGGAGGTGGAAACAACGTTTTTGGAACCGAAAGCTGGTTTTGCAAACTTGCCTTTCTGACATGCTTCACACAGAGCATCTGAATTGAACTTCAGGTTAGGAAGTCCTCTGACCAGATTGAGTTTGTTAATCTGAGATATTCTTCTCATACTAACATGTCCCAATCTTCTATGCCAGATCCATTGTTCGTTGTTAACAGACAATAGACATTTTACATTCTGACTTTTTAGTTCAGAAAGTTTTATTTTATAAATGTTGTTTTTCCTATTTCCATTAAATAGGATAGTTCCACCTTTCTGACTAATATCTTTGCATGAATTTTGATTGAAGATTATATCATAACCGTTATCACTTAATTGACTTATGGATAATAGGTTATGCATTAATCCATCAACTAATAAAACATTACTTATAGAGGGAAGATTTCCATTACCTACTATTCCAGAGCCAATGATCTTTCCTCTCTGATTGCCTCCAAAGCCTACGTGGCCTCCAGGCTTAAGTTCCAGGCTTTGGAACATATGCCTTCTTCCCGTCATGTGTCGTGAGCAGCCAGAGTCCAGGTACCATGATTGGTGTTTTTGCTTTGCTGCTAAAGATATTTGCCACATGTATTATTTTATCCTTAGGTACCCACATTTTCTTGGGTCCTAATTTGTTAGTTTTACCAAAACTCTGGTTGAATTTTGGTTTGACAGAGTAATCACTACTTGTATATTTTATGTCATGTGTGTGCCCATATATAAAGTGTGAATCAAGTGGAGTACGTTTTATAACTAAATCCATGGAATTTTTTGGTGTAGGTACCTTACCTTGATATCCTATCCCTTTTATGCCATTTCTGCTAACTCCATAGATCATTGAAGCCATTTTGCTTTTGTCTATGTTTTTAGCTAGAAACTTCTGAAAGCTGTGATCATACTCCTTGATGATCTCATCAGCACTGCTGGGAGTTTCAGGGAATGTTTCCTTCTGACAGTTTTGCAATTGGTTTTCTTATTTTGAAATTTTATCTTTTAACTCAGAATTCTCCAATTTGAGACTCTCAGTCTTATCAGAGTCAGAAGCAAGATTCCTTTTCAGGTTTCTGAGTTTGACTCTGATCTGCTGATATCTTTCCAGAATTTCATTAAGGCTTTCAGCTAGTTCAACCTTAGTAAAGTTTATAGTAAAGTTAGGGAATACCTCTTTTGTATCTGATTCAAAGTCTGACTTAGAAGCTTCACTGTCTTCTGTTATGTTTGCCATGAGAGCTATGTTTGCTCTTTCATCATCTGATTCTGAGTCAGCTTCAGATGTGTCAGAGTCATCCCATGTAGCCATGAGACTTTTCTTCTTTTCCTTGCCAAACTTCTTTTTGGGATTCTCCTTCTGAAGCTTTGGGCAATCACTTTTGTAGTGCCCTTGCTCGTTACATTCATAGAAGATGACGTCTTTGTTGTTTGGATTTCTGTTTCTTGAAGAGCCTTCAGATCTTCTGTGTCCAGAGGAGATTCTGACCTTCTGTATCTGGAGAAAGATTCATTCTGATTTTCTGATCTTTTGGGATTCCTGAACTTCCTTTGCCTCTGCTTCCACAATTGGTTCACCCTTATGGAGAGGAGAGACAGTTCATCTTCTTCTGACGAGGACCCATCAGAGGTTTCTTCCATAGCCTGCAAAAATTTGGAGTCAGATTTTCTGTTAGATTTTAAAGCTAATGGCTTACCTTGCTTTTGAGGTTCATCTGCTTCTAGCTCTATCTCGTGACTTCTGAGGGAGATGACAAGTTCCTCCAGAGAGATTTTGTTGAGATCCTTGGCTAGCTTAAGCGCTGTGACCATTGGCCTCCATTGTTTTGCCAAGCTTCTGATAATCTTCTTAACGTGATCAGCAGTGGAATACCCTTTGTCAAGAACTTTTAGACCAGCAACAAGAATTTGAAATCTTGAAAACATAGTTTCTATTGATTCACTCTCTTCCATCTTGAATGCCTCATACTTCTGAATGAGTGCAAGGGCTTTGGTTTCTTTGACTTGTATGTTGCCTTCATGCGTCATTCTCAGAGAGTCAAACATATTCTTTGCAGTATCTATGTTTGATATCTTCTCATATTCTGAATAAGAGATGGCGCTGAAAAGAATTGTTCTGGCCTTGTGATGATTTTTGAACTCACGCTTTTGCTTATCAGACATAATTTTCCTTTCAATCTTCTGACCACGTCCATCCACTGGGTGCGTGTATCCATCAGTCACCATGTCCCACAGATCAGCATCATGGGGCAGAAAGAAACTCTCAATTCTGTCTTTCCAGTAGTCAAAGTTCTCTCCATCAAAGACTGGAGGTTTGCCACTGAATCTGTCCCTTTCTTCATTGTTGTCATTGCTGATGTTTTGACTTGGTCCTGCCATTGTGTTTTTCTGATGCTGGATCTTGTACTGACACGGTTAAGTGTTATAAGCTCAGAACCAGGCGCTCTGATGCCAATTGAAGATGTGAAAAACACAAGAAGGGGGAGTTGAATTGTAAAACTTAAAACAAATGCTTTGACAACACAATATTTTTATCCTGGTTCGTTTGATCTCAAACTACTCCAGTCCACCCGTCAAGGTGATTTCGCCTCTCTCCAACGAGGTCTTAATCCACTATTTTCAAAGGATTACAACAACTACTTTAACAACTGTTTAAAGTCTTCTTGAGTATAACCACAAACCGGTTTATCTCAAGGAAATCTTTTACAAATAAATGAACAATAATGTGTTAACGTTTTATAACAAAACAATGTATCACAACTGTGATAATTACACAACTTAAGTTTGGAATAAACTGAATTTGCTAAAACGTTTGAATAAGCGTGGTTTTGAAGGCTTGGCAAATTATGTGAGTGCATGCGTACGTCTTTTCTCAAGCAGACTTGTTTATATAGGCAAGGCAAAGATACGTTGTCCATAAAGCCAGTTTAATGACAATAACACACTTTCCTTTTGAAGAAGATCTTGTCTGAAGAGAACCGTTAGCATTTAATCATGTCTCGAATAATTAATAACGCTTCAGAGTCTTCTTTGCTTTAACTTATGATAACGTTTCAGAGTGTTGATGACTTGGTAAAGATCTTTGATCAGAGTCAGAGTGTATTATTTATGCGCAGATTCTGGTCATCAAGCTTCAGCGTATAATCTGGTAGCTTCAGCGTGTAGCACATATTACTGATCTTCTGATGCTGACATATTACTGATCTTCTGATGCTGATTCCATCAGAACTTCTGTATATATAAAACATAATTTTAAGAAGCATATTTGTTCTATATATATATATATATATATATATATATATATATATATATATATATATATATATATATATATATATATATATATATATATATATATATATATATATATATATATATATATATATATATATATATATATATATATATCTTTGAATTTATTTATTCTTTGTATTTTGTTATCATAAAAACTCTAATCAAGGGTTGTAGAATCAAACTATGTTCTAACATATAAGACTTGTTTTTATCAGATACCAAAGTTGTGGACCTTTTGCAAAGTTTCTTGTTTTTGAAGCAAAAGGTGAGTTGACAATGCCAAGGCCTGTACAGGCTAGCTCAAAGCCTGCACATAGTTGGTACCAATTGCCTGATATTTATGGACTTTGTTTTCTGCAAAAGATTGGGTCCTTGGCTCAAGATAAACAAAGTTGCTAAAAGTGACCTTTATCAAAGTAGCATTGTTAACTTTTTTCCATTTTTGGATTAAACCCTTGTATAATGCTTCATAGATCAGAACAATGCCATAATCTAATGTGTTTGAATTTAATTTATGAGTGTAGAAAGGATTAGAACCTGTAAACCAAGTACAAGCATGATCCAAACTGATATGCAACTTGTATCAATGTAAAAATGCCATGGACAAAAGTGAGAAATAGCCATTTTCTTTTCTTCGATTCTCCCTAACCATAAATGATTTTGGAAAGTTCTTGGACATTTTGGAAAGCTTGTAACATATATACAATCCATCTTTGAAATGAATTTTGAGATTACACATGGAACTAGGTGAAACGTTGCCATGAAGATAGGTCAAAATCCTGCCTAAACTAGGGCAAAATTTCACTAAGTTAAAAGTTTCATGGACCCTTATTCACAAAATAATAACTTGAGATAAAAGCATCTTTTGGGAAAACTTTGTAAATATAAGTTGTAGATTTTGTGGAGGACTACAACTTTCATGTTGGAAGTTTTCTTTGAATCCAATTGCATCATGGTGAAAAAGTTGGGAAAATTTGAGGAAAAATAAGAAATTTTCATAACTTAGAAAATTTCTAAGTTATGAAAAATTTCAAACTTAAACCCTAATTTTCAAAATTAGGTTTCTTGGTGAACAAGTTTCATGTTTTGACACCTCTTGATGAAAATGACCCTTGGCACTTGATTTTGACCAAAAAGTCAAAGTTTGACTTTTCAGTGTACAGTTGATTTTTGATCAGTTGACTGGAAAATTCATCTGTCAATTCAATGCATTTGAGATCTTTTGAACCTTGTGATTAGGTCAAGATGATGACATTGAGTCCTTGAATCCATGCTTGAACTCAATTTGCCATTGGCTAAGTTAAAAATCAGAAATTGCCCTTCTGTAGTCAAAACCCTAAAAATGACCATCTTGCCCTTTTGATGATCTGATCAAATTTCTTGAGGAGTTGTGGTCCAAACTTGATCAAATGGTTCATATGAGTCTATAATGTTGATGTGGATTAAAAATTATGAGGTTTGACTGTAAATTGGCCACAGTTGACTTTTTCCCCAATACATCTGATTTTTAGGTCAACTGTCCAATTGACTGGGCAAAAATGTGATTCAAGGCTTGAAACTTGGTATGAGCAATCTTATAAGTCCAACATGAATATGAAAGTCACATGAGGCATTGGAATTCCAAAAATCCTTGTGCAAACTCAAACCCTAATTTCAGGTCAACAGTGCAAGGAAATGTCTTGAGCTGAGCAAACCCTAATCTGGTCTTGAGTCCAAAGAGTCTTGTGAGGAGAATTTTGATAAAATGAGAGGGAAAATTTTGGGGTACAACAGCTGCCCCTGTTCAATCTTCTTGAACCTGAAGAGTTATATTGGCGAGTTTTACCGTTCGTGACTCGAAGGTAAAAGATGATTGGGCACTAGAGTGCCCGTAAATTTGCACTCGTCAGAATGTAGTTGAGGAAATGGGCTTAAAGATGCCATTTGGAGATGTGATAGAATCTTGTTGGAGATGGGCTTAAAGATGCCATCCAAGGATGTTTGTTGAATTGTATGTTGTAAGTCAGGAGAATAAGTATCAGAATGGTATCCGTGTCTGGAACGTATCTGTACTCAATCTGGAGGATGAATCTGTATGAGCAAGGGTATAGCAGTCGTGTCTGGAGCGTATCCGAGCTGTAACTGGAGTTGAATCTGTATGAGCGAGGGTATAGCTGCCGTGTCTGGAGCGTATCCGATTTGTAACTGTATCTGAATCTGTACGAGCAAGGGTATAGCTGCCGTGTCTGGAGCGTATCCGAGCTGTAACTGTATCTGAATCTGTACGAGCAAGGGTATAGCTGCCATGTCTGGAGCGTATCTGAGCTGTAACTGTATCTGAATTTGTACGAGCAAGGGTATAGCTGCCGTGTCTGGAGCGTATCCGAGCTGTAACTGTATCTAAATCTGTACGAGCAAGGGTATATTTGCCGTGTCTGGAGCGTATCCGAGCTGTAACTGTATATGAATCTGTACAAGCAAGGGTATAGCTGCCGTGTCTGGAGCGTATCTGAGCTGTAACTTTATCTGAATCTGTACGAGCAAGGGTATAGCTACCGTGTCTGGAGCGTATCCGAGCTGTAACTGTATCTGAATCTGTACGAGCAAGGGTATAGCTGCCGTGTCTAGAGCGTATCCGAGTTGTAACTGTATCTGAATCTGTACGAGCAAGGGTGTAGCTGCCGTGTCTGGAGCGTATCCGAGCTGTAACTTAAAGGAAATCTGGAATAAGCAATAGAATAGCATCCGTGTTTGGAGCATCTCTAATATATCTCTAGAAGTTTGAATCTAAATAAGCAATAGAATAGCATCCGTGTCTGGAGCGTCTCTAAGCTATCTCTTGAAGGAAATCTGGAATAAGCAATAGAATAGCATCCATGTCTGGAGCATCTCTAAGCTATCTCTAGACGTTTGAACATGAATAAGCAATAGAATAACATCCGTGTCAGGAGCATCTCTAAGCTATCTCTAGAAGTTTGAATCTGAATAAGCAATAGAATAACATCCGTGTATGGAGCATCTCTAAGCTATCTCTAGGAGTTTGAATCTGAATAAGCAATAGAATAGCATCCGTGTCTGGAGCATCTCTAAGCTGTATCATGATTGTATATTGGTAGCTTATTAATCTTATCCTGAAAAGGGTAGAATGTTAGCTGAAACACAAAGTTATGTTGCATGAAATGTATGATGCAATATATGTGTTTTATCAATGTTTATGATATATGAGTGTAATGTATGTGCATGTAAGCTGATTTGCTGTATTGCTGAGGAAAATAAATCCTTGATAGCTGGAGATAATGAAATCTTTGACTGCTGCCGGGGAAAATAAATCCTTGACCGCTGCTGGAGATTCAAAATCTTTGATTGCTGAGGATGAGAAAACCTTGCTGACTGCTTGGGGATTAAAGATCCTTGACAACTTCTGTGGGGATGTGAGAATCCTTCACAACTTTCCTGGGGATATTGTAGCGATAAAAAATGTAGCGGGGTAAATCGGAGATCGAATTATTGATTAATTCGTCTCGCAAAAGCAAGAGTCGCCACCGCGCTTTATTGTTTCCAAAGGAAAAGGGAAAAGAGCGAAATAAAACCCTAAATATGCAATGTAAATAAAAATACAAATACAAAGCGTTTTTGAAAAAGAGATCTTATGGTTCGGGGGTTGGTTATACAATGGGAAGGTATTAGCACCCAATGCATCTATAGTACTCTATAGGAACCTTTTGAAATATCTATTTTATTTAAAATTGATCGCTTGATTGAAAATAAATCGTTTTGGCCGAAAAAGGGATACGGACGGGTTTTTGAAAATACGACGACCTAATGTCGAAGTTTTGGCTTAAAAGGTATAAGTCTTGAAAAGGTTGAAATTTTGAAGAAAGGTGAATATTTGAGGAAAATTAACCTAAGTTTTAATGAATGAGAGTATTCGCTCGATCATTTTTTGAGGACATGAAGTCAACAAAAATTAGACAATTCCCTTTGGATTGGCGCAAACAGAATAATCAAATAAATGCGAGATATTTAAACAGAAAATTATGAGATAAATGATATACAACAAATTAAATAAGAGACTGAGTGTGAACATGCATTTTGATTTTTGTTTAATATATGAAGAGAAAAATGTTTTAATTGGTTACGCATTTTAACATAGATAAAAAGTAACGAGAATTAATAGAAATGTTTTTTAGGTTTTGTATGTTTCTATTTTTTATGTCTTTTTTGTAATATAAATAAAAAGTATTACTTTTAAGAATTCTTTAAATTAAATTAAAACTTAATGCTACTAACTTAAGTCTAATTTTTAAAAAAAGATACTAAGATTACTAAATTAAATCCTAAGAGTTTAAATTAATAAAATTAGTCAATGATTAAAAAAATGTTTTAAGTTACATCTCTTATTTTTGATTTACTAAATTAAAACTTAAACTAATAAGATTTGGGTAAAATATTAAAAATTATTTAATTAAAACTATAGGTTTATTCCTAAGAAACTAATAATCTAAATTAATATAAGTTAAGAAAATGAATAGAATTAACTAAAGAGCAAACAAAAGATGGGGTGTGAATAGAAAATAGAATGGGCTTAAGTTAAAAAGAGATTGAACTGGGTTGAGGGAAAATGGAGCGGGTCATGGGAAGACCCAGACCCAGGAAAAGAAACACAAAGCTGTAACGAAAAAACCCTAGGAACTAAAGGTGTGCCGCCGCCGGTGGCCGCGTCCTGGAGGTTGGTCGATGCCGGCTTGCTTCCAATTTCTTATGCAACGTCAGTGATTCTACGGTCATTAAAGAAAAGCAGTACATCCAAGGTTGGTTGAAATGAGATGGCGTTTCGATTTGAAGAGAAGGTGATTTTTGTTGACCTCTTATGAGCTTTTTACGAATTCTGTGTATTGCGATGATTTTCCAGATTTTGAAACATTGTTGTGACTATTGAAACAGGTTGATGAAGATGGTGATTAAGCGAGGGATGTGCGGAGTAGGGTGACCAGAAAAGGCGATGCACTCACAATGGCCGCGAGAGGTAAGATGCCCTATTCTCCATCTCTTCTCTTTGTCTGAATCTGTGAGCCGTTGCTCTTTAACTGCATGTTGTGCAGTTGAAGTTCTGTTTCTGAGCGTGAATCGCGAGAGTGTATTGACATCGCAGACGTTGATGAATGAAGGTTATGAGGGGTATTTGAAAGTGTCTCCGTTGAAATTTGTAATACAGAGAGAGTATTTGCGAGGTAATTTGTGATTTTGTAAGTTTACAATGGAAGGTTGAGGAAGTTTCAGAGGTTTGAGAGGTTTTAATGGTGTGAGCAGGGAGTTGGAGTTGAGGTTACGATGATTGCGATAAAACTTTCGATTCCAATTTTTCCCTTCTACCTTCTTCGCGTGTCTGCTTATGCGTTTCCATAGTTGTTCTTGCTTGTTAACTTGATATTGTATTCTATTGCAGGAAGCAATGAAGATCTTTGAGGAAAACTGTGCGATTCATCAAGGTGTTGTTCCGGCTGCACAATATTGGACCTTACGGATTGGTAATCGTGATAATTGCAGAGAGAAGGTGGAAATTGATAGAGATAAAGTAGATGGAGGCGGATGAAGGTTAAAGGTACTTCGCTTCTTTTCCTCTTCAAATTTCAGATTTTGAATGGTATGTTTTTGTGGTGAAATAATGGTTTTGTTTTGGATCCTGTATATATTTTCTAATATAAGTGGCCCTCTTAATCTTCCTTTTTTATGAAAAAACTCTGTGTCTGAATTGTTTTTAATGTTGCGCGTGTGTTGATTGAAGTAGAAAAGCAATCCGATGAAGATGTGTTGATGCTGCGATGAAGACGAGAATTCGGGTATAGAAGCGATGAAGATGATTGAAGTGTGATGAAAGTGTAGGAAGGATGACAATGAAGCAGATGATAGTATTAAAGAAGTTTTCGAGAGTTTGTTGAGAGTTCGATGAAGCTTATTGAAGATTATGTAGAGAGAAGATTGAGGGCAGAGAAATTGCGTCCATTTTTTAGAGAGAGATGAAGCTCTTTTTAGTGAGTTTTTCTGTGAACTGTCTTCTTGAGTTTTCTGATTTTTTCTCTGAATATTTGAAGAGTTTTTGATATTGTTGGGTTTTGTTGTGGTCAGTGTGTAGAATCAAAGTGAGAAGATTGGTTGTTATTTGTGGATGAGGAAGGATTATGAATTGGTTTCGAGTAAGTGAAGTAGGGTTTTTGCAGGGGTGATGGAAAGGCATTAAGGAAGAGTTTAAGTGATTTGTCTAACGGTTTGGAGATTCATGGACAGAAGCTAGGCCGAGGGAGTGTTTAGTAAAAAAACTTGGTAAGAACAGTGTAAAATTTCTGTTGTGTACCTATGTAATTTTTCTAGTTTTTCTCTAACATTATAGTAATTATTTCACACGGTTTCCTCTTGTTTTTCTCTCTATGTAGCAGAAACAGATATTATGCAACAACTAGTACAGAAAATATGCAAACACAAAGGTGCAAGAATGGTGGAAAAGAATCAGTACCTATCGGAGTCCTTCTTTCTGGTAGTGAGTATTGCTAATTACTCCTCCTTGTTCTATTTGCTTATGTTAAGAAAAAAAATTGTATTTGCGTCGTGCTGTTGTGTTGTATTTTGGTATGAGGTTATTACAGGTCAGAGGAGAGGAATATAAGTGAGGCTTTAAGGGAGTATATGTGAGGTTTTTTGAATAGTTTGATGCAGGTTCTGTTTGGAAATGGTTTGTGCAGATACACTTGGAAAAAATGGTTTTTATGCTATGCAAAAATGATTTTGCAGTAGGTTATGTGATTTAACCATATGCTCTGGTTTTGAATGGTTTTTGTGGTTTTGCAATATGCTAAGGTTTTTGATAGCAGTATGCAGGTTGTGGTTTTGCAAATGGACTATGTTTTGAATAATTTTGATGTAGGTTCTGGTTTTGCAATGGACTCTGGTTTTTTGCTTGGTAGTCTTGTGTTTTCTTCGTCCCTGCAGGTTATATTCTTCTTGAAGGGTTCTTGGTTCTCATATAGCCGTTGCTTCCTTTGCTGGCTCAGGTCTGAGTATATTAATATATTTTCCTGATGCTCTGCACATATGCTGCTACATATGGTTGACTTTATTCCTATTTCATGCTTGAACCAAAACCTGCAAAACTAAACCTCTTCCTCTCTCTCTCCCAAGTACAGAAATGATACATAAAAATGATATCTTGTACTGCTGTATGAAAAAGCAATAGGCTGGAATATGATGAAAAATGGAAACATATATTGCTTGCATACATTGTTTTAAAATTGCATATCTCTGTCCACTGCAATTGTACATTAGAGGAGCCTATGCTATCTTTCTTCTTAAGTTGTAATAGGTTACGTTGGCTTGTGTTATGAACTTACACATGCTGTTGATTTATGCTTATGCAGTTTTGACCAAAAAATTGAATTTATACATATGTGAAATATGCAGTGGGCTTTTTGATAAAAATGCAATTGATTTTGAAATGTGCTATTTTTTAATTGTGCATTCATTTAAAAATTCCTCTCTTTTTTGTGAACCGGGAGAAATCCCGTGATTTGCAAAAAAGGGTAACTGATTCCGGCCATTGCTTTTAATGATGAACATTAAATTTATTTTCTGCATTTTAATTATTTATTCAATTCTGACTTTTCTTTTAATCGTTTTTTTGCAGGTAAAATTTAAATGAGCAGACAAGAGCATTGGATAGAAGATTAGAATTAGAATTTAGAAAAATAGCTTTTTATTTTACTTTAAGCATTTGTGTAATTGTCTTTATAAATATTTTGTAATAACACAACATTTAAATGACAATTGTAATAAATAGAATAAAGTGAATAAAAATTCTATTATTTCTCAATTAATTCTTTTTCTTTCCAATTATTTATTTATTGTTTATAATTCTTTAAATTATATAATGACTGAAAATCAAATCCAATCATTTAAATTCAGAATGATAAACAAATAAATAAATATCATTGATCAATTAATAACTTCAATCATTTACTTTATTATTATTTTTAATTCTTCTAAATTATAATAACTTGAAAAATAGAATTTCAGCTATTTAAATTTAGAACAATAAATAATCAAATAAACATTGCTTGATCAATTAATAGACTCCTTTTCAAATGTTTATTTCATTATTCGTAAACCTTTAAATTATATAATAACGGAAAACAGGTTCCCATTATTTAAATTTAGGATAATGAATAATTAATAAACATTATTTGATCAATTAATAAACCTCTTCTCAATAATTTATTTTATTATTTATAAATCTTTAAATTACATAATAATCGAAAATAAATTCCAATTATTTGAATTTAAGATAATAAATAATCAATGAACATTGTTTAAGTCTTGATCAGTTAATGAATTTAGCGTTCAACAAATAAACAGCTCCCGACTCGAAAAAGTTATGAATTTTTAAACTGCTTTGAAAATTTGATAAAAATAGGTCAAAACTCTTGCAATGCGAATGATGCAGATGGAAGACGGTATCTTAGGTCAAAATTTGGGGTACAACAGCTGCCCCTATTTAAGTTTCCTCTATCCGGAGATATGAAGATTGAAATCTTCGTTTCGACGAGATTGAAGGTACTTAAATACATAACTACGCAAATTTTGTCCTAAGATGCCGTCGTCATGTTTGATATGAGTGCAGCGATCGAACTCACAGAGGAAGATATGGTGTGAAACGAGACAATGTTGGGGGGAATCGAACACCAACAAAACACAGCGGCATGAATTATACACTACTGGGGAAAACGAGCTATCGACTTCAAACGACAGACTCCTGACAGCGAATAAAATCGAGGGAAAACAAACTCTACTCCTAACAAAGAGAGCATCTTGCATAGGCCATAACAGATTATTGACCCAAAACAGTGAGTTCGCAACTCAAGGTCGACGGTAGACAGAGAGTATCAAATTGCTGATAACTGGTTACCGACTTCTGGAGGTATAGATTCGTAACAGACTTCTTTGCTAGGTTTTCAGAGATATACTCGTTAATGCTGAGGTAATAAGACTGTAGATACGAAGGTTGTTCAAATAAAGAAAAAACTGCCATTTGTTGTTGTCCAAAGAAAATACCGATAACATACAAGCTGCTCAAATAAAGAAGCTGCCGCTTGTTGTTGTCCAAAGAAAATACCGATAACATACAAGCTGCTCAAATAAAGAGACTACCCCTTGCTGTCGTCCAAAGAAAATACCGATAACATACAAGCTGCTCAAATAAAGAGACTCCCCCTTGCTGTTTTCCAGAAAAGTAATAACGTACTGGTGACTCATGAAGAGTTTGCTGTTTGTTGCTTTCAGAAAAAATAAAATGACGCACTAGTAGCTCGTGAAGAACTGCTGCTCGGCGCTTTCAGAAAAGATAAAATGACGCACTAGTAGCTCATGAAGAACTGCTGCTCGGCGCTTTCAGAAAAGATAAAATGACGCACTAGTAGCTCATGAAGAACTGCTGCTCGGCGCTTTCAAAAAGAAGATGACACACTAGTAGCTCATGAAGAACTACTGCTCGGCGCTTTCGAAAAGATAAGATGACGCACTAGTAGCTCATGAAGAACTGCTGCTCGGCGCTTTCGAAAAGATAAGATGACGCACTAGTAGCTCATGAAGAACTGCTGCTCGGCGCTTTCGAAAAGATAAGATGACGCACTAGTAGCTCATGAAGAACTACTGCTCGGCGCTTTCGAAAAGATAACGTACAAGTTGCTCGTGAAGAGCTGCCGCTTGTCGTTTTCCAAAATAATTCAGAAGGAAACTGCGATGATACTGGCAGAGAATACAATCCTCGTCAAAGAGAAACCTGAATCAATCCTTCCCGAGGAGATCATATACTTTAACGTGCAAAATAAATGCACCAACTGTCTAGGTCGCGATTTCACTGGGGAAAATCAAAGAGATAGCCTATGCAAGAGGCAGCAACTTCATCCAGGGATAGCCTAGGAAGAAAACAGTCAAACAAGACTCCACCCGATGAGAAAGTAACTCAATTGGGGAATTTAGAAAGGAAGCACGTTTTCTGCCTAAGCTAACTTTCTACCTGGAAAGAACATATGTACGTTGTTCGAACAAACAAGATATGACTCAAAATCAACGGCAAATGCGGATATGCATGCTGATATGAGTGTAGATGAATAAGTGAATGTTATGCTGACGAAACAGACAGATGAAATATCTTGGAGATAATAAGATGTCACAGCAAAATAGATACTCGGCCAATCTTGAAAAAACGGAAGATAAACGGAACGGGAAACACACAGCAACGTCGGAGGGTATCACGCTACAAGGTCCAAGTCTTCTGAGGAGAAGAACATCCAAATCCAATCTTCTAACATCAATAGATCAAGGTATGAGACAGAATGCACCACATTTCAGAAATCGCCTAGATCGAGATAGCCAAAACGAAGCTCAACTGGAACAGCTGGGGAGTCACTAAACTTAGTACCCCGAAAAAAAACACAATTTTAACACAACTAACCCCTCATGACGATTTCGAAACGACACACGCTCATGATGCAAGGATAAACTACCGTACTGTTTTGCATTTCATGGCTTGACCATCCTTGGAACAAACTGTTAATATTCCTTTCGTTATTCACGACACATTTTTTAAAATAAGGACATTTAAGTAAATTTGTTTCAAGTATTCCCATAAAAATTAAAATTTTGCCCACAAAAGATAAGTGCTCAAACTTCATTAATACGAGGTTGTTCGCTAACAGTGCGACTCCAACGGTTTACAAAAGCTTGGGGAAATAGTACATGAAATAGAAGGTCATACAAAACGATGATCACTATTCTCCCTAACAAATTTGAATTCCAGAATGTGTTCAGATGCCGACACTGATTTGACCCGAAACCTGCCTAAGCGAAATACTTCTTGACTGCATCGGCGTTCAAGGGACGCGGGAGGTCTTCACCATCCATATTGGTGAGAATCATGGCACCTCCAGAGAAAACTTTCTTAACAACATACGGTCCTTCATAATTCGGAGCCCATTTGCCCCTAGAATCAGGTTGGAAAGATAATATTTTCTTGAGCACAAGGTCACCTTCTCTGAACTCGCGCGGTCGAACCTTCTTATCAAAAGCCTTCTTCATTCTCTGCTGATACAACTGACCGTGACACAAAGCTGTCAATCTCTTTTCTTCGATTAAATTCAACTGATCGTATCTACTTTGACACCATTCGGCCTCGGAAAGTTTGGCTTCCATCAACACTCTCAGAGACGGAATCTCAACCTCCACGGGGAGTACTGCTTCCATACCGTAAACTAGGGAGAAAGGGGTCACGCCCGTTGAAGTTCGAACCGAAGTACGGTACCCGTGTAAAGCAAACGGAAGCATTTCATGCCAGTCCTTATAAGTTACCACCATCTTCTGGACAATCTTCTTGATGTTCTTGTTAGCAGCTTCAACAGCCCCATTCATCTTCGGCCTGTAAGGAGAGGAATTATGGTGTTCGATCTTGAACTCTTCACAAAGCTCCTTCATCATCTTGTTATTCAAATTCGACCCATTATCGGTGATGATCTTGCTCGGGATACCGTACCGACAAATGATCTGATTCTTAATAAATCTGACTACCACCTGTCTGGTTACATTAGCATAAGATGCTGCTTCCACCCATTTAGTAAAATAATCGATCGCTACCAAGATGAAGCGATGACCATTTGAAGCTTTGGGTTCAATCATCCCAATCATATCAATGCCCCACATAGAGAAAGGCCAAGGTGAAGATATAACATTGAGGAGGGTCGGCGGCACGTGCATCTTGTCCGCATAAATCTGGCATTTATGACATTTCTTCACATATTTGCAGCAGTCGGATTCCATTGTCATCCAATAGTAACCAGCTCTCAACATCTTTCTAGCCATTGCATGTCCATTGGCATGAGTGCCAAAGGATCCTTCATGTACCTCTTGCATCAGCATGTCTGCTTCACGTCTGTCTACACATCTGAGCAAGACCATGTCGTAATTCCTCTTATACAACACTTCTTCATTTAGAAAGAAACTGCTTGCTAATCTTCTCAACGTCTTCCTATCCTTATTGGATGCCCCAGGCGGGTACTCTTGAGTTTGAAGAACACGTTTGATGTCATAGAACCAAGGTTTGTCGTCGGTGACCTCTTCCACCGAGAACACATGAGCAGGTCTGTCGAGGCGCATGACCCGGATTGTAGGCACATCATTCCAATCATTCACTTGAAACATTGAAGACAAGGTAGCCAAAGCATCAGCCATTTGATTCTCATCTCTAGGGATGTGATGTAATTCCACTTTGTTGAAGAAAGTTAACAATCTTCTAGCATAGTCTCTGTAAGGGATCAAACCAGGATGACGAGTCTCCCATTCTCCTTTGATTTGATTAATCACCAGTGCCGAATCTCCGTAAATATCCAGAATCTTAATCCTTAGATCCACCGCTTCTTCGAGACCCATAATACATGCCTCATATTCCGCCATGTTGTTCGTACAGTCAAACTTCAGTCTTGCCGTGAACGGGATATGAGTACCTCGGGGAGTAACGATGATTGCCCCAATTCCATTTCCATAGGAATTCACAGCTCCGTCAAATATCAAACCCCACCGGGATTCAGGATCAGGTCCTTCTTCAGGTAACGGCTCTTCACAGTCTTTAGCTTTCAAGTACATAACATCTTCATCTGGGAAGTCAAACTTGATGGATTGATAGTCTTCAATTGGTTGGTGAGCCAAATGATCGGCTAAAATACTCCCTTTGATTGCTTTCTGAGTGTGATATTCAATGTCATATTCAGATAACAACATCTGCCAACGGGCTATCCTTCCAGATAAGGCGGGCTTCTCAAAGATATACTTGATTGGGTCCATTTTGGAGATCAACCAAGTAGTGTGATTAATCATATACTGGCGCAGACGGCGAGCAGCCCAAGCTAAAACACAACAAGTTTTCTCAAGCAATGAGTATCGAGACTCACAGTCTGTGAATTTCTTACTCAGATAATATACAGCATGTTCCTTTCTTCCAGTCTCGTCTTGCTGACCAAGCACACATCCCATGGAATCTTCTAATATGGTCAAGTACATAATCAATGGTCTTCCTTCCACTGGAGGAATCAGTATGGGAGGTTCGAGCAAATATTCTTTGATGCTATCAAAAGCTCTCTGACAATCCTCTGTCCACACACATCCTTGGTTCTTGCGGAGAAGTTTGAAAATCGGCCCACAGGTAGCAGTCATATGAGATATGAATCTAGAAATGTAGTTCAGTCTCCCAAGGAATCCTCTTACTTGTTTTTCCGTCTTGGGAGCGGGCATCTCCCGAATAGCTTTGACTTTATCAGGATCTACTTCAATACCTTTCTGACTGACAATGAAACCTAGAAGTCTTCCAGAACGAACACCAAAAGTACACTTGTTGGGATTCAGACGGAGTTTGTACTTTCTCAAATGCTGGAATAACTTCAACAAGTGTTCCAAGTGATCTTCCTCAGTCTGTGATTTGGCAATCATGTCATCCACATACACTTCGATCTCCTTATGCATCATGTCATGGAACAAAGCAGTCATGGCCCTTTGGTATGTTGCACCAGCATTCCTCAAACCAAACGGCATAACCCGATAACAGAAAGTTCCCCAAGGTGTAATGAAAGCGGTCTTTTCCATATCTTCCGGCGCCATCTTGATTTGATTGTAACCGGAGAAACCATCCATGAAAGAAAAAACTTTGAACTTGGCGGTACTGTCGACCAACACGTCAATATGAGGTAATGGGAAATCATCCTTCAGACTAGCTCTATTCAGATCTCTGTAGTCTACACACATCCGAACTTTGCCATCTTTCTTTGCAACAGGCACTATATTGGCTAACCACTGAGGGTAGACCGACGTAACAAGGAAACCTGCGTTGATCTGCTTCTGAACTTCTTCTTTAATCTTGTCGGCCATGTCAGGACGAGTCCTTCTCAACTTCTGCTTGATCGGTGGACACTCGGGTCTCAACGGTAAACGATGCTCCACAATGGCGTTGTCCAACCCCGGCATATCTTGGTAAGACCAAGCAAACACATCAACATACTCTCTGAGAAGCTCCAACATTTTCTCTTTAACTTCCGGGATAAGCAATGCTCCGACTTTGACTTCCTTTCTATCCTCTTCATCACCTAAGTTGACCAACTCTACAGGTTCTTCAAATGGTTGAATGACCTTCTCATCCTGCTCAATCAAACGGGAAATATCAACAGGAACCTCTTCATCATCCCCTTCTTCGGCTCTGAACACAGGGAATTCAAAGTTGGGAGAGGGCATAGGATCATTGTTTTCGATGGTTAAGTCATGAAGTAATCTGCACACATGATTATGCTTTATTTTAGAAATCGATTTGTGCAAATAAAACAAAATGTTCTTAATCAATTTTCATTATTATTTCCCGAAAAAGTGAAAAATAAAACAGCAGTGGACAAAATAACATTTTTATTCATTAAAGGGGAAATACTTGAAACAGAAAGCCCAGACATTTCTCTTTTGCCTTGGGCAGAGCAAAAGGAGTTATTTTTCATAGCCCGACACAAAATACATTTCGCCTTGGGCAGAGCGATTTTTCAAAAGGAAAATAAACAAAACATTACTCGGAAATATGCATAACCACAGGAATATCAACAGCTATCCAGTTTTGGCAAGCCAATCCAGGCGTCACAAACACGGGCAAATCCTCCTCGGAATCATCATCTATGACAGCATCAACCTCAGGATGCACAAACCCTGCACTCCGAAATACCTCTTGAATTGGACGAACAACCACTTCTTTCTTGACCCTTGCAGCTATTGGATGAAAACCCAAACCTTCCCCAGACTTGTTCTCGGGTAACGTCAACACCTGGCCCCATCCTTCGGCCAAACCACTTTCCACTACTCGCCGTGCATCCTCAAAAGAAGAGATGGATGCCCCTTGCTTCTTCACTGTATTCTTAGCAACAGATAGGCCCTGAAACTGGGTCCCGACGTCCTCGTCAGCATCAATAAAAGAAAATGATGATAAATGACTTACCACCATGGCCTGCTCTCCCCCAATCATCACTAGTTTCCCATGTCTCACAAACTTTAATCTCTGATGGAGCGTGGAGGTGACTGCCCCGGCATCATGGATCCAGGGACGACCCAATAAACAACTGTAAGCAGCACGGATGTCCATCACTTGGAAAGTGATTTGAAAAGTATGGGGACCAATCACTATGGGAAGATCCACTTCACCAATAACTGTCTTCCTGGAACCATCAAATGCTTTAACAATTACTCCGCTAGGCCTCATAGAAGCACCTGGATATGAAAGTCGCGACAACATGGTCTTGGGCATCACATTCAACGACGAGCCCGTATCCACCAACACGCTTGATAAGGTATCGTTTCCACAACTTACTGAAATGTGCAGAGCCATATTATGGTTTCTCCCCTCCTCCGGGAGTTCTTCATCACTGAAACCCAAGTTGTTACACGAGGTTATATTCCCCACAATCCCATCAAACTGATCAACTGTCACATCATGGTCTACGAACGCCTGGTCCAACACTTTCATCAAGGCTTCTCTATGTGCCCCAGAATCTCTCAATAAGGCAAGCAAGGAAATCTTGGAAGGTGTTTGCAGAAGCTGGTCCACAATCTTATACTCGCTTCTTTTGATAAGCTTTAAGATTTCATCTTCTTCAGGGTGAGGGATAGGTTCACTGGATCGACCTATCTCAACCCTTGGTTCATTTCTTACAGGGATCTCCGCCGGCATGGGCCTCCTTACTTGAACTTCTGGTCTTCTCAACGGTACTGCGGCGAAAACACGCCCACTTCTTGTCACTCTACTTACATCGGCAATATTAACGAAAGACGGTCTAGTTGGTACGGGGACCTCTACCCCATTCTCGATCATGGTGGCGTTATACTTGTACGGCACGGCTTGGTCTGAGCTATAAGGCACAAGGCCAGGTGGGTAAATAATCAAAGGATCAGCAGACGCAGTCTGGCTGTTGTAAGCAATCTCTACTGATTCTGGCAAATTAAATTGTGGGGTGATAACATTCACTTCATCTTCAGGATTTCGGTCATAGGTAATAGTGATAATTCTCTGATCTAGCAACTTCTGAATGTCCTCCTTCACAATAGGACAATCATCTTCTCTTGAACAAAACTCACAAACGTCATAATCATGTCGGTGCCTAACAAAGGCAAGTCTTCTCAAACTCTGATGTAACCTGATCAATGATTCTCTGATGTGCTCGACTTGGAAAACTCGGAACTTCCCCGGACAACCTTCCACCATATTCACAGAAGCTGCCCCATGTCGGGGCAAAGGGTTATCTCTGACGTTTGGATTAACATCCTTAAAAGACAAGATGCCGTTCTTAATTAATCTCTGCACATCCGCCTTCAAAGCAAAGCAATTCTCAAGGTTGTGCCCCGGCGACCCTTGATGATATTCACAGAATTGATCCGCCTTGTACCACGGAGAAGCACTGTTCGGTGCGACAGGAGGTGGCTTTGTTGTGATGAGATTCTTTCTAATGAGAGCAGGGAACAATTCAGTATACGTCATAGGAATGGCATCGAACTGCGGCTTCCTGGGCGAACGGTTCTGATTGTTGAACGGATAAGCCTGTTGTCGAGGCTGCTGCTGAAAAGGCCGTGGTTGAGTTGGCGGAATCTGATGAGATGGGGCTACCAAAGCTGGGCGGACAGCCGGAGTGACTGCCGCGACGTGAGAGTAGCCTCTCCTAGGCCTACCTGGAAACAAAGCACTGACATCTTGCTCTTTTCTCTTCGGGAAAACACCTCCGAACTTCTTCGCACTGCTAGACGGACTCCCTTCTTTAACCAGACGCCCTTCGCGAATTCCTTCCTCTAATCGCATGCCCATGTTCACCATTTCGGTAAAGTCACTGGGTGCGCTGGCTATCATTCTCTCATAGTAAAAGGACCCCAAAGTCTTCAAAAATATCTTAGTCATCTCTTTCTCCTCAAGAGGTGGATAGATTTGAGCAGCAATTTCACGCCACCTCTGGGCGTACTCCTTAAAAGATTCTCAGTCTTTCTGCGACATTGCCCGGAGTTGATCCCTGTCCGGCGCCATGTCAACGTTGTACTTGTACTGATGGACAAAGGCTTCACTAAGATCGTTAAAGTTGCGGATCCGAATGCTGTCTAAACCCATATACCACTTCAGAGCAGCACCCGTCAAGCTGTCTTGAAAATAATGAATCAACAAATCATGATCATCGGAGTACGTCGACATCTTCCTTACGTACATTGTCAAATGGCTTCTAGGACACGAATCACCCTTATATCTCTCAAAGTCTGGCACTTTGAATTTCGCTGGGATCTTGACATTCGGAACTAAACAAAGGTCGTGCGTACTCTTCCCAAACAAATCCTTCCCTTTCAATTCTCTAAGCTCCTTCTTCATTTCCTGGAACTGATCCTGAAATTCCTCCATTCTGTCAAAAAGACCCAAACTTTCAGCGGGCTCGGCAGGATAAACTGGTTCATTCAAGTATGGTACTGAGTGGACCACAGGAGCAACGGTCGTCATAACTGGTTGCGGAAAAGGTGTTACAGATGGAATTACTGGCGGCATGGCAGTTGTCTCTGGTTGAGGAAGAGACAATGCAGGCTGAAATATAGGTTGTGCGGTAGGCTGATACCCCTCTGGCACAAAGTTGTAAGGCATTCCCCACGGAAAACCTTTCGGCATCTGATGTTGAAACGGAGAGTTGATTTGAGTTGTGGATGCAGGAACTGTAACAATTTCGGAAACCACTGGAGTTGAAGTCTGAATCTCGGCAGCCGTAGTCGATGGCTGATTCTGAACAGCCACCAAACTTTCCACCAACGCTGTTAACTTTTCCATCTCGGCACGAAGTGTAGCAACTTCCCCACGAAGTTCGTGATTTTCCTGTTCCAAATCTTCCATTTTCCTCTGACGATTAGCCCGAGTGTCGTATCGGTGAGACAGCTTGACAACCTTCGGTGGAAAAAGAACAAGAATGAGACTCTAGAAAACATGTGATGTGGAATGTGAAATGATGCATGATGGCAATGCAAATGATGACTCATTTTGAAAGTTTTTCAAGGAACTTTAGTAACTTTTCATACATCAATGGTAAAGGAATTTAGAACAACAAAAACTCAATCCGTTAATCGAAAGCGATAAATTACAACTTACAATTTGGAATAGTAAATTACAACCTTGAGATAACAAATCCACTAATGAAAACAATAAATTACAACTTGCAACATGAAAACCATAATGAAGTGATAAATTACATTTTTGAAACACGAAAGCAGTAAATTACAACGTGGAGCATGAAGCCCAAAATAAGACAATAAATTACAACTTCGGAGCATGAAGCCCTTAATAAAACAATAAATTACAACTTCGGAGCATGAAGCCCTTAATAAAACGATAAATTACAACTTCGGAGCATGAAGCCCTTTTACATGGTTTTTCAAAATGACATCAATAGAATAAACTAAAGCTAAAGCTTACTCGGAATCCTCAGATGACGGACCAAATACCAGTTGTAACCGGAGCTTCTGGATCTCTTCTTCGTAAAAGTCTTCCATATCTTTCTTTTCCGCTATCAGTCGGTCGATGATTTCTTCCTGTGGATTAGGAATAAGAGCCACGCTTACTGAACATTCCCTTTTTCTCTTCCTTTCACTTGCATATTTCTTTAGCAAGGCATCCTTCTGTCGAAGCTTCTCATCGTGGTCAACGAACCGGCCGTCTTGAATAAGCAACAACTCCTTCTTTTCTTTCAGCTGTTGAGTCAGGACTCGATTCTCATATTCGGACATATGGTACTTTTCCTTCCAAGCATCCCTTTCGGATTTCATCCTAGCCAGGTTTCCTTGATATTCTCCTACATCTGCGATATGGATAACAACTGATGATGGTGCGATGGCAGGGAATAAAGGTTTCTCAAGTTTATACGGCATCTTGAGAGCACAAGCCCTAGCACGGACCCACTGCAGGTAGGGTTCCAAAGAGACGGCACCTCTATGTCCCATCAAATCTCTCCCTTTCTTGTGGATATGGCGCCAAGCTCCTTCAATCTCCCTCTTAGCAGCCTGATGATCTTGTCCTTCCTGAAGAAAGAAACCACTCACATGGATGTTGTTCGGCTTATCTCTCATCGGGTACCCGAATTGACGGCGCGCTAGAATAGGGTTGTAGTTGATTCCACCCCTCGTACCGAGAAGGGGTACGTTAGGAAAAGCACCGCAGCTATCAATGATCTCCACGTCATGGTAGACTCGATTGTACCAGTCAATATCGAAATGAGTGAGGGCCATAATCTTTGGCGCCCAACGCGGTTCCCTCTCAAGATCCCAGAAAGCATCGGACCCAGGTAAATGCGAGACGTACCACTGATACAGCAACGACACACAACAGATAATCATCCCTCCTTGATAAGAGTTTCGAAGATGGATAGAGTAATACGTGTCCCCTAGCAGCGTAGGGACCGGATTTCTAGTCAGGAAAATTCTGATAGCGTTGACATCCACAAATTTATCAACGTTAGGGAATAAGAAAAGACCATACGCGAGTAGAGCAAACACGTCCTCGAAGGCAACGGTATCCTTTGTATCAGCAAAGTAACGAGCTTTCTTCAACAGAAACTGCGCCGGCAAACCCCGGATTCCCCCTTTCGTGGTCATATTCTCCTCTATCTCTGACTTCTTCAGGTGGGTGATGGTTGCTATCTCATGGGACTTAGGCTCCTCTTCCAACCCAGAAAAAGGAACACGGTCGACAATCGGCAAACCAAGAATATAGGAGTACTCCTCTAAAGTAGGCATCAACTGATAATCCGGGAAGGTGAAACATCGGTACAGGGGATCATAGAACTGAACCAACGTGTTGAGGATACCTTTCTTCATCTTGCGCTTCATGAGCGGTACGATGGACCCATATTTCTTCTGAAAATCTGTCGGACTCTCTATCTTCGGAATCAAACTCTTCAGTTCTTCAATTTCGGGCTCCTTAAAGCTAAAACTTCGAGTATTTCTCCTTCCAAATTCCATAATACCCTGAGACGTTTGCGAAAATCAATCCAAAGTTCCTTGAAAAACGAATTTTTACAAAGATGTTGATGAATGCATGAATGAATGATAGTGCAACAGTCACACATAAATTTGCAAACATGGGGTTTAAAGGTTCAACGTCACGAGCATGGAGTCAAGGGTAAAAACACCCCCAAGGTATGTACTAAGGGTTTAATCACACCTGTAAGACAAGGTTCTAAGAGTTCCCAGAGTCTACATTCCTCCTTCGGATATTGCCAACGTCTGGATTACTCGATAATTAGCAATATTCTCAAGAGAAACTCGTCCGAGCGTAGCATCGCGTAACAACTACTTCCGAATTACTCCGTTATAGTCTCCGCGCTACACCTAAAAAGGCCAAGATGGGTTAGGGTTCTACGGTCCTCAACTTCTCGGGCTCCTAGGTCGAAAATAATAACGTCTTCCCGATTACTCGGTAAACAAATATTAAGTTCAAGAGGGCCTTCCATTGAGTGGGGGATTTCATGCCTCCTTCTTCGGGATTACTCCCTCAAAGTTAACATGACTATACCGCCCGTCCTATTCCTTAAGTGTTACTTAATCCGGGTATAGGATTCGTCCTTTGCAAAAAACCCAAACACCCCAATTTAAACATATAATCAAGCAAATCAAATAATAGTAAACAGATAAAACAAATTAGGCTTAACCCACTTAGGGATGGACCAGCAAGAGGTCAATATTTCCCCAGCAGAGTCGCCAATTCTGTAGCGATAAAAAATGTAGCGGGGTAAATCGGAGATCGAATTATTGATTAATTCGTCTCGCAAAAGCAAGAGTCGCCACCGCGCTTTATTGTTTCCAAAGGAAAAGGGAAAAGAGCGAAATAAAACCCTAAATATGCAATGTAAATAAAAATACAAATACAAAGCGTTTTTGAAAAAGAGATCTTATGGTTCGGGGGTTGGTTATACAATGGGAAGGTATTAGCACCCAATGCATCTATAGTACTCTATAGGAACCTTTTGAAATATCTGTTTTATTTAAAATTGATCGCTTGATTGAAAATAAATCGTTTTGGCCGAAAAAGGGATACGGACGGGTTTTTGAAAATACGACGACCTAATGTCGAAGTTTTGGCTTAAAAGGTATAAGTCTTGAAAAGGTTGAAATTTTGAAGAAAGGTGAATATTTGAGGAAAATTAACCTAAGTTTTAATGAATGAGAGTATTCGCTCGATCGTTTTTTGAGGACATGAAGTCAACAAAAATTAGACAATTCCCTTTGGATTGGCGCAAACAGAATAATCAAATAAATGCGAGATATTTAAACAGAAAATTATGAGATAAATGATATACAACAAATTAAATAAGAGACTCAGTGTGAACATGCATTTTTATTTTTGTTTAATATATGAAGAGAAAAATGTTTTAATTGGTTACGCATTTTAACATAGATAAAAAGTAACGAGAATTAATAGAAATGTTTTTTAGGTTTTGTATGTTTCTATTTTTTATGTCTTTTTTGTAATATAAATAAAAAGTATTACTTTTAAGAATTCTTTAAATTAAATTAAAACTTAATGCTACTAACTTAAGTCTAATTTTTAAAAAAAGATACTAAGATTACTAAATTAAATCCTAAGAGTTTAAATTAATAAAATTAGTCAATGATTAAAAAAATGTTTTAAGTTACATCTCTTATTTTTGATTTACTAAATTAAAACTTAAACTAATAAGATTTGGGAAAAATATTAAAAATTGTTTAATTAAAACTATAGGTTTATTCCTAAGAAACTAATTAATCTAAATTAATATAAGTTAAGAAAATGAATAGAATTAACTAAAGAGCAAACAAAAGATGGGGTGTGAATAGCAAATAGAATGGGCTTAAGTTAAAAAGAGATTGAACTGGGTTGAGGAAAAATGGAGCGGGTCATGGGAAGACCCAGACCCAGGAAAAGAAACACAAAGCTGTAACGAAAAAACCCTAGGAACTAAAGGTGTGCCGCCGCCGGTGGCCGCGTCCTGGAGGTTGGTCGATGCCGGCTTGCTTCCAATTTCTTATGCAACGTCAGTGATTCTACGGTCATTAAAGAAAAGCAGTACATCCAAGGTTGGTTGAAATGAGATGGCGTTTCGATTTGAAGAGAAGGTGATTTTTGTTGACCTCTTATGAGCTTTTTACGAATTCTGTGTATTGCGATGATTTTCCAGATTTTGAAACATTGTTGTGACTATTGAAACAGGTTGATGAAGATGGTGATTAAGCGAGGGATGTGCGGAGTAGGGTGACCAGAAAAGGTGATGCACTCACAATGGCCGCGAGAGGTAAGATGCCCTATTCTCCATCTCTTCTCTTTGTCTGAATCTGTGAGCCGTTGCTCTTTAACTGCATGTTGTGCAGTTGAAGTTCTGTTTCTGAGCGTGAATCGCGAGAGTGTATTGACATCGCAGACGTTGATGAATGAAGGTTATGAGGGGTATTTGAAAGTGTCTCCGTTGAAATTTGTAATACAAAGAGAGTATTTTCGAGGTAATTTGTGATTTTGTAAGTTTACAATGGAAGGTTGAGGAAGTTTCAGAGGTTTGAGAGGTTTTAATGGTGTGAGCAGGGAGTTGGAGTTGAGGTTACGATGATTGCGATAAAACTTTCGATTCCAATTTTTCCCTTCTACCTTCTTCGCGTGTCTGCTTATGCGTTTCCATAGTTGTTCTTGCTTGTTAACTTGATACTGTATTCTATTGCAGGAAGCAATGAAGATCTTTGAGGAAAACTGTGCGATTCATCAAGGTGTTGTTCCGGCTGCACAATATTGGACCTTACGGATTGGTAGTCGTGATAATTGCAGAGAGAAGGTGGAAATTGATAGAGATAAAGTAGATGGAGGCGGATGAAGGTTAAAGGTACTTCGCTTCTTTTCCTCTTCAAATTTCAGATTTTGAATGGTATGTTTTTGTGGTGAAATAATGGTTTTGTTTTGGATCCTGTATATATTTTCTAATATAAGTGGCCCTCTTAATCTTCCTTTTTTATGAAAAAACTCTGTGTCTGAATTGTTTTTAATGTTGCGCGTGTGTTGATTGAAGTAGAAAAGCAATCCGATGAAGATGTGTTGATGCTGCGATGAAGACGAGAATTCGGGTATAGAAGCGATGAAGATGATTGAAGTGTGATGAAAGTGTAGGAAGGATGACAATGAAGCAGATGATAGTATTAAAGAAGTTTTCGAGAGTTTGTTGAGAGTTCGATGAAGCTTATTGAAGATTATGTAGAGAGAAGATTGAGGGCAGAGAAATTGCGTCCATTTTTTAGAGAGAGATGAAGCTCTTTTTAGTGAGTTTTTCTGTGAACTGTCTTCTTGAGTTTTCTGATTTTTTCTCTGAATATTTGAAGAGTTTTTGATATTGTTGGGTTTTGTTGTGGTCAGTGTGTAGAATCAAAGTGAGAAGATTGGTTGTTATTTGTGGATGAGGAAGGATTATGAATTGGTTTCGAGTAAGTGAAGCAGGGTTTTTGCAGGGGTGATGGAAAGGCATTAAGGAAGAGTTTAAGTGATTTGTCTAACGATTTGGAGATTCATGGACAGAAGCTAGGCCGAGGGAGTGTTTAGTAAAAAAACTTGGTAAGAACAGTGTAAAATTTCTGTTGTGTACCTATGTAATTTTTCTAGTTTTTCTCTAACATTATAGTAATTATTTCACACGGTTTCCTCTTGTTTTTCTCTCTATGTAGCAGAAACAGATATTATGCAACAACTAGTACAGAAAATATGCAAACACAAAGGTGCAAGAATGGTGGAAAAGAATCAGTACCTATCGGAGTCCTTCTTTCTGGTAGTGAGTATTGCTAATTACTCCTCCTTGTTCTATTTGCTTCTGTTAAGAAAAAAAATTGTATTTGTGTCGTGCTGTTGTGTTGTATTTTGGTGTGAGGTTATTACAGGTCAGAGGAGAGGAATATAAGTGAGGCTTTAAGGGAGTATATGTGAGGTTTTTTGAATAGTTTGATGCAGGTTCTGTTTGGAAATGGTTTGTGCAGATACACTTGGAAAAAATGGTTTTTATGCTATGCAAAAATGATTTTGCAGTAGGTTATGTGATTTAACCATATGCTCTGGTTTTGAATGGTTTTTGTGGTTTTGCAATATGCTAAGGTTTTTGATAGCAGTATGCAGGTTGTGGTTTTGCAAATGGACTATGTTTTGAATAATTTTGATGTAGGTTCTGGTTTTGCAATGGACTCTGGTTTTTTGCTTGGTAGTCTTGTGTTTTCTTCGTCCCTGCAGGTTATATTCTTCTTGAAGGGTTCTTGGTTCTCATATAGCCGTTGCTTCCTTTGCTGGCTCAGGTCTGAGTATATTAATATATTTTCCTGATGCTCTGCACATATGCTGCTACATATGGTTGACTTTATTCCTATTTCATGCTTGAACCAAAACCTGCAAAACTAAACCTCTTCCTCTCTCTCCCAAGTACAGAAATGATACATAAAAATGATATCTTGTACTGCTGTCTGAAAAAGCAATAGGCTGGAATATGATGAAAAATGGAAACATATATTGCTTGCATACATTGTTTTAAAATTGCATATCTCTGTCCACTGCAATTGTACATTAGAGGAGCCTATGCTATCTTTCTTCTTAAGTTGTAATAGGTTACGTTGGCTTGTGTTATGAACTTACACATGCTGTTGATTTATGCTTATGCAGTTTTGACCAAAAAATTGAATTTATACATATGTGAAATATGCAGTGGGCTTTTTGATAAAAATGCAATTGATTTTGAAATGTGCTATTTTTTAATTGTGCATTCATTTAAAAATTCCTCTCTTTTTTGTGAACCGGGAGAAATCCCGTGATTTGCAAAAAAGGGTAACTGATTCCGGCCATTGCTTTTAATGATGAACATTAAATTTATTTTCTGCATTTTAATTATTTATTCAATTCTGACTTTTCTTTTAATCGTTTTTTTGCAGGTAAAATTTAAATGAGCAGACAAGAGCATTGGATAGAAGATTAGAATTAGAATTTAGAAAAATAGCTTTTTATTTTACTTTAAGCATTTGTGTAATTGTCTTTATAAATATTTTGTAATAACACAACATTTAAATGACAATTGTAATAAATAGAATAAAGTGAATAAAAATTCTATTATTTCTCAATTAATTCTTTTTCTTTCCAATTATTTATTTATTGTTTATAATTCTTTAAATTATATAATGACTGAAAATCAAATCCAATCATTTAAATTCAGAATGATAAACAAATAAATAAATATCATTGATCAATTAATAACTTCAATCATTTACTTTATTATTATTTTTAATTCTTCTAAATTATAATAACTTGAAAAATAGAATTTCAGCTATTTAAATTTAGAACAATAAATAATCAAATAAACATTGCTTGATCAATTAATAGACTCCTTTTCAAATGTTTATTTCATTATTCGTAAACCTTTAAATTATATAATAACGGAAAACAGGTTCCCATTATTTAAATTTAGGATAATGAATAATTAATAAACATTATTTGATCAATTAATAAACCTCTTCTCAATAATTTATTTTATTATTTATAAATCTTTAAATTACATAATAATCGAAAATAAATTCCAATTATTTGAATTTAAGATAATAAATAATCAATGAACATTGTTTAAGTCTTGATCAGTTAATGAATTTAGCGTTCAACAAATAAACAGCTCCCGACTCGAAAAAGTTATGAATTTTTAAACTGCTTTGAAAATTTGATAAAAATAGGTCAAAACTCTTGCAATGCGAATGATGCAGATGGAAGACGGTATCTTAGGTCAAAATTTGGTGTACAACAGATATAGGGATCCTTCAAGTCTTTGGAGTTGGAATATGACAATCATTCTGTTGTGAAAATAATACCAAGTGTTGCTTGAGAAACCTGCTTGGGGAATCCAGAGAACTTTGAAGACTTCTATTGGGGGTTAAATAATGGGAATCCTTACTCGGCTGGGGAATAAGGAAAACTCTGGCGATCTCTACCGGGGATCAGACAGAGGAAAACCTTGATCTGCTGGAGAATAAGGAAGACTCTGATGGCTTCCGCGGGGAATTAAGAATGAGAATCTTTGATCTCCTGGGGAATTTGAATCCTTGGGGAGTTCATGATGGGGAGTTAAGAATGAGAATCTTCGATCTGCAGGGGATTAAAAATTCTGACAAATTCATGCTGGGGAGTAAAGAAGACTCTGACAACTTTACTGGGGAATCAAGAATGAGAATCTTCATTCTGTTGGGGAGTAAGAACTCTGTGGGGAATAGCTATACTGCTGGGGAGTAGCTATCCTGCTGGAGAGTAAGTTCAGGACTCTGGGGGAAAAGCTTATTCTTGTTTGGAAGAAGTTCAGGAGTTTGGGTTGTATGCCATTCTACTGGGGAGTTATCCTAGATTGGGGATAAGACAAAAGTTAACTGTTATCTGGTTTATTTCCAGGCTTTAAGATAACTTGCTGGGGAATTGGAAGGTTTTCGCTTGGGATTGATAGTTTTGACTTGACCAGGGAAGAAGGCTTCATCTTCGCTGAGGGTCTGTACTTCAAAGTTTTAGCTCCGCTGAGGATCGGGAGTTTGAAATTTTAACTCTGGTGGGGAATTGAGAGTTGTTGATGATTAAACTATGATGGGAATTAGGGGTTTATAACTCCGTTGGGGATGTGTATTTTTAGCTCCGCTAGGGGTCCATATGATGTGCTGATTTGATTGTGTACGGAAATGGGCTTAAAGATGCCATCCAAAGGTGATTGTTGGCGGAAAGTTTGAACTAGATCTGAACAGAGAATGAATCAGAATAAACCATTGGGAGATTTATCTGAAACAGAAAAAGTACGGGAATGAATCAGAATAAATCATTGAGATATTTATCTGGAACAGTAAGCATCTTGGAATATCTTCAACTGGAATAAGAATCAGGGAGATCTTAGTGTCGATCTGACTGAACCAGAGAAGGTCTTGAATTAACTTTGACTGGATAAGAATCAGAAAAATCTTAGAATCGATTTAACCGACCCAGACGAAAGTTTTAGAAAATCTTCAACAGATGTCGGGGAACATAAATCCTGGACTGCTGTTGAAGAGTAAGCGTGTCTTCAAACTTTGCTTTGAATGTTTCCACTGGGGATTCCTGTCTCGTTGTTTGAGGGGGAATCCGTTGGGAAATGTTGATCTTATGCGACCCTTTGTTGGGATTGGCGTTCAATGCCCCAAGTGACGGGGACAGAGACTTGCCCCTGGTTACTTTGCATTTTGAGAGATTTCTTGAAATCTTGACTGGACTGCCCCAGGTTTACTCTGCTCTTTGAGAGATTTCTTGAAATCTTGACTAGACTGCCCCAGGTGTGCTGGACAATGACATGTCATGTCCCTTTATTGATAGGAGATTTTTGCAATGGAAGTGCCATCCCTCTTGAAGTGACTTTGTTCACTGAGAGCCTTTCGTTCATTGGATATTCATTGTGTGAATTTCTCCGCTGCCAAACAAATAGCCAAATGCAAACAACGATGTTCAAATAATGCAAAGTTTATGCTTGTCTTGAAATTTTGAAAATGCGTTTTTTTAACAGAAAGCTTTTTTGTAAGAAAAATTCAACTCAGGATTTAGAGCAAAGCCTTACAAGAGTCAGGATACCTTTCGTAACATTATGCTTTCGAACTAACCCATGCTTCAATTAGAAATTTTGAAGGGTTGTAACGTGGCTTGATTCACGGTTTAAGAAACAAAGGATAAAAACTCAAAGTATATTTGTACCCCCCGCTCTTCGTGATGTTCTTCAGTCCTAAACTCAGTTAATTGTGCGTTTGAACTCCAAATGAGTCTGGAATGATGTTTTGGTGATGGTTCACACAAGTTAAATTTGTAGGAAGGCAGTTGTTTTTGCAACATTATTTTTGTTGAGGATTTGTAGTGACCTCTTTCTTTTGATTTGTTATCCCCTAATTTTTGCCTGAATGTTCTTGTTTTGAGATTACAGTCAGTGGGATGCCCCGGTTTTTTTTTCTTTAAGTCTCCTTCGTAGGTTTTGACTTAGTGGGCTTTTCTCTTGAGAGTTAATGATTGCCTATGCGATTGGGAACCATCATTGTCTTTTGATTCCAGAGGACTGTTTTTGATGTCATTCATTGTATTACAAGATGAGAGTTTGCGACTTTAATGCGCATTTGAATTAACTGAGAGACTATCCTGCCCCAGGTTTTGAATAAAGGTTTCAATTTGTGTTAAAATAGAAAACTTCTACTTCTTTGGCTCGAAGGGGTTGACTAGGGATTATCTTCCTTACAACTCCAGTGTTTAGGATTTGAAAGAAACGCCTGTATATCGTCAACAAGGTCTGTCCAAAAGCATACTGTATGAGATTATGGCATTACTTTCGTCATCCTCCCTCTAAAGGTTTGTGTCATAAGAAGAATAAAAAGCATAGTTTAAATATAGTGAAAACGAAAAGATAAATTCAAGACAAACATATGCAATGCATTAATAAAATAGAGTTTGACATTAATATATAATTGTTTGAATAACAAAAGAAATTACAATTGAAAATTCAAAATGAACAGAAGCCTATTTGTTCGAACTTGTCATTTTAGGTGGAGAGCCCCCAGCGGAAGATTTTCATCTGGCCATCTTGTGTGAACTCCAGCGTTGTTTCTTTAATCAGATCTTAAATTTTGTTTCTCAATGTCCAATAGCTATCAGTGTCATGTCCAGGACTGTTGGAGTGATACGCACATCTTGCATTTGGATTGTACCCTGGAGAGGCTGTGTTGGGACTCCGAGAGGGGTCCTTTAATACAATCAGCTTGACTTCTAACAAGCATTGCAGCACTTGAGATAATGACATGTTAATCTCAGTGAGGCGCTTTTCAGATGTATTTCGCTTACGCTGATTACCCTGTTGATGTTGGCGAGGTTGTTGTTGGGCTCGTGACCCTGAAGCAAACTGGGGAGGTTTTCTCTCGGCTTCTTGCCTCAAGGGAGGCTGAATGATGACTTGATCCTCAACCTTAGTTGTTTGCCCCATTTGGTTACATTCATCTTGATGGAGCTTGTTGATGAGGACTTTTAGCTCCTCTTGTCCTCGAGCCAGGTTTTGAATAAGAACCATCTGGCCCACCAATTGTCCCATCATCTGGATTTTCATAATGGATATCTCAGTTCGTAGCAGCTCCAACTGATCATCTTTGTTCCCCTCAGGATTCCCCATGATCATGCCCCTAGTGAGGAGAGATTTCACTTCTTGTTGCCCCTTGGATAGGTTCAAGAACATCTCTTGAAGTTGAGCGTTTTGAGCTTGGATGTCCTTGATAGTCTTCTCTAGAGCCATCTCTACTGAAATAAACAGTAGGAAGATAAGGAGACCTGAATGGGAGAAACCTATCATGATATGATGCATGCTATGTATTCATGTAATGCTTTCAAGGATTCAGAAATTCAAATTTGCTTTAAACAAAAAAGAAACACGTGTCATATTAATAAGATAGAATTTGTTAGTACATCAATGCCCCTTGGGCAAAATAATACAAAATTCTAAGGTAAAAAGATGTTGCACATCCTCTTTGGTGCAATGTAGGTGTTGAGAGTCTACTCTTTATGAAGTTGACGAGTGAGTTCCAAAACCTTCTTCTCGCTTGCGTAGAATTGGGCTTCAAAAGTATTGCGCTCTCCCTTGAGTTGTATCCAACTCCTTTGCAGATCTTCGAGTGATGTTGGCATGTCAGGATGTAGGAGGGTGTATGAAACCTCTCCTTCCATAACATGCTCTATAATCACAGGGAGAATGTAGGGGTAAGGCATCATAATACTTTGGGCGTGGGTTCGTACCCACTTGAGGTAAGGCTCAAGAGGGATGGAATTCTTGTATCCCAGAGTCTTACTGTCCACCTTGTTGGGCATCCTCCAAGCTCGGATGAACCTTTGTCGGAGTCTTTAGTTGTCGTTGTCGAAGTCGAAAACCAAACCTTGAATCAACATGTCATGTGGGCCATCCCTTCAGGCATACCCAAACTGTCTCAGAGCCAAGCAAGGGTTGTAGGTGATGCCTCCCCTAATTCCAAGTAGAGGGACATTAGGAAATTCCCCACAACGGTCAATGATGATGACATTCTCTTTTGATCGAGAACACCAATGGATATCTGAATGTGTAAGGGTCATCAACCGTTGTGACCACCTCAAGCCTTGCTCATTCTTCAAGGCTAATTGGGGAAGATGAGAAATAAACCATCTTTCAAGTAGATGAGTACAGCACATGAGAACACCTCTTTTCCTCATTGTTCGAGTGTGAAAAGAGTGTAAGATATCCCTAAGCAATGTAGGCACCGAGTTGCGAGCCATGAAGATTTTGACAGCACTGACATCTATAAGCTGGCAAGGGTTTGGGAACAAGACCATCCCATAGATGAGAAGAGCTACAATCTCCTCAAAAGCTTGCAGGTCTAGGGAATTCCAATAGCTTTGGGCCTTCTCAAACAGAAACTTTGACAAGAAGCCTTTGACACCACTTCTAGTTTCCCAATGTGTTGTGACATCAGATGGTTACAAGTGTAGGGCTTGGGCAACATCTTCAGGCTTTAGATCTCTTTCCGTACCGTTGAAGGGTAGTTGATGGAGAATAGGAATCCTCAAGAGTTGAGAAAATTCCTCCAAAGTAGGCACAAGCTGGTAGTCAGGAAATGTGAAGTAGTGGTGTAGGGGGTCAAAGAACTAGAAGAGAACTTTCACCATATCCTCCTCAGTGTTGTTGTTGACTAAGTTGAGAAGACGACCATGCCTCTCGGTGAATGGAGAATTCTTAGGAATCCTTGAAGCTAGCTCCTTGAGTTGAGGAGGAATTCTTACAAGGTTGACTTGAATTATTTTCCTGCGAAGTGAATCCATTACCTACAAAACAGGAACAAAGATGAAGATCCAAAATCCTTGAAATGGTTAGTGGATGCATATGATGCTTCATGATGTCCATGATGTTATGCATAAGTATATATGTACAAGCAAATCACACAAGATCCTAGTTTCAGGCTTGCATGGGGTTTCATAGGTAAGTACCCTCTTGAAGTTTAGTTGGCTCAACCTGTCCTATAAATAGTAACCGGGTTCTAAGGAGCTCAATATCACTGGATTGTTTGCTATGTTCATTGTTTCAGTTTTTCCACTTTACTGGCGACCAAAATATTCCAAGAAAACAACCCTCAATGAGTGTAGTATCAAGTATCTACCAACTTCGGACTGCACCAAAGTCGGTCATCTCACTACATCCTAAAAGGCCAAGATGGTCAAGTAAAGGTTCTAAAAGTCCATTAGTGCTTCATGACATCACTCAGCGGCCCCGTATTCTCTTTGATTAACTCAAAGGCTACCGGTACCCACAAATATGTCGCACTAATATAGCTATTGCTTAGACCATGTCGGTATACCCCGCACAGTTTCCATAATGTATTGCTATTTACCTATGAATATTTCCCAAATACGGGTAGAGGATTCAAACCCAAACAATAGAACCAAAGTGTAAAGCATACAAGTCAAGCAAGATAAGCATGTAAAGGTGATCTAAAACCCTAAGGTAACCCCACTTTTAGATTCGTCCCCAGCAGAGTCGCCAATTCTGTGATGCGGTGGGAGAACTGACTTGAGGTTTTGCGTTTGTGTTTGCAAATGTTGCGGTTTAGCAAGAGTCGCCACCGACTTTTATTTTATCCAAAAGGAAAGGTAAAAAAGCACAGGAGAGACCTTTGAGTTTGTTTTTGGGTTCGAGGGGTAGATTATGAAAAGGGAAAGTGCTAGCACCCTTTTCATCCATGGTTTTCTATAGGCTCTTAGTTACTTGTTTAGATCACTTGCTTTTGCTTTTCAATTGTTTGAAATTGTGCTTTTGTGTGTGGTTTTGAAAGTATTTTGAAAAGAGGCCATCGTTGTTGCAACCTTTGTAATGATTCTTGTTTGAATGTATACAAAGGTGTTTGTCTTTTGAAAAATGTTTCAATGTTTGAAAGTTTGTTTGGAAAATGTTTTGAAATTGTGTTCTGTGTTTTGAAATTAGCAAGGATGGTTTGCAAATGATTAAGTAACTAGGAGTTGTCTACCCTACTCAAAGATCTTTCCTATACATTTTTATTCCTTTGATATTGTTGTTTTACCGTTGCATTTGGTAAACAAACCTATCTTTGGATGTTAAACGGGATGGGCGTGGGTCATCATATGACCATGATAACAATATTGCCAAGTATCTTAGCAAGTTTTTGAGGGACTAGATCATTTTTGTATAGGCAACCAAGATAGCGTCATCGAGGGACTATGATCTTTTTGTTTTGTTTTGATTTTGATTTTTCCAAGATACCTAGCATGCATATCATGGCCATTTTAAGGAAACAAAGTGGATAAAACCCTAGGGGTGCTTGTGTGCATTGTGTTGTCATTTTTCATGCATTTTGTCTTGTGTTTAGTGATACTATTTGTTTGATTTTTTGGTCTTTGCATACAAAACCCTAATTTACTATCATGGCATTTGAAAGCGATAAAATGCGTAAAAGTAAATCTAAGACTATTACAACATTATTATGGGAGGGGGATACAAGTTTGAATAGGGCGATATTGCTCAAAAATAAAACCCTAAAACTATTACAACCATATTGAATTTATTGTACAAATAAATAAATAGGCAAATATTTAAATATACAATTAAATGTAAATATGCACAAATGTTTTTGTATTTATTTTATGTATGTAAAATAAATTATTTATGTCTCAAAATAAGAAAAATATTAATGATTATTTTTGAAAGGGTGAAAACCCTAGTTTTTGGTTTTAAAATAAAATATATTATATTATTTATTTATTCATTTTTATGTACAAGATAATAAATAAAAATATATACAAAGATGTTAAAAAAAATAAAATATGTGAGAACATAATATTTTAAGTGTATAATATGATAAAATAAAAATCTGTAAGTATTTTAATATTATTTACAAATTTATTTAAGAAAAATAAAAGTATTTAACCTAATAAACTATTTTTTGTCATAAAAAATAATAAAATAAAAAATGTAAAAATTAAGAAAATATTTTTGGTGATTTTTAATATTTAGAAGAAAAAAAAAGTCAGAAAATATAAAAGAAAAAAAATGCAAAAATAAAGAAATGGGCCAAGGGGGTGCAAAAAGCAAGCATGGGGGTGTCAAAAGCAAGAGGCCCAAGGCGCCTGGCCCAAATACACTTCGTCCTTGTCCTCAGAACACGCGCGCGCCATGGTTCTTTACTTGAATCCTGTTCTTTCTGTTCTTTGCTTAAAATCAAAAACTCATAACATGAAAATTATAGAGCTTTAAACCACGATTTCAATGATATAAAAAACTTGATCTAACTCTCAAAGACCAGAGAGAATTTCCTTGGCCCTAAATTCTAACCTAGTTTTTTCAGCAACTTTAACATCTAAATTCTCCTAGCTTAGTTAATATAAATACAAGCTATGCATATGTACAGTTCAAGGACATTAAGGGCTACATTTTTGCTTCACAAACCTAAGCCTAATGATTCCTAAATAAGGAGATAGAAGTTTGAAAATTACCTGTTTCAGCCAAGTTTGGATATGGCAATGTAGGAGTTTTGGATGAGGTCTGAAGGTCGTGTTAGCTTGCCTGAAGTTCACTCAACCTTTCCCAATGCTTGGCTTGCCTTGAACTTGCCTGAATGTGCTTGTAGAACTCAACCTGCAAAGCTTCAAAGTGAAAATGGTGAAGTGTGAAAATGGAATTACAGTGGCTGGACAGGTGCTTGGATAGTTTAGGTGTGATGTTTAGAATATGTTTGAAGTGGATCAAGACAAAACCCACGAGGCAAATATGTTTTGGCTTGGTGTTTGCAGAAAATGCCCTGTTTTAGGCATAAGTTGGTCTTTTGGTGTTTTGGGTGTTTGAGAGGCTTGTAACTCGTGTATTCTGCTTGCTATAATGTGTTTTACTTGTTTTAAATGAACACAAGACTTGTTTTTATCAGATACCAAAGTTGTGGACCTTTTGCAAAGTTTCTTATTTTTGAAGCAAAAGGTGAGTTGACAATGCCAAGGCCTGTACAGGCTAGCTCAAAGCCTGCACATATTTGGTACCAATTTCCTGATATTCATGGACTTTGTTTGCTGCAAAAGATTGGGTCCTTGGCTCAAGATAAACAAAGTTGCTAAAAGTGACCTTTATCAAAGTAGCATTTTTAACTTTTTTTCATTTTTGGATTAAACCCTTGTATAATGCTTCATAGATCAGAACAATGCCATAATACAATGTGTTTGCATTTAATTTATGAGTTTATAAAGGATTAGAACCTGTAAACCAAGTACAAGCATTTTCCAAACTGATTTGCAACTTGTATCAATGTAAAATGCCATGGACAAAAGTGAGAAATGGCCATTTTCTTTTCTTCGATTCTCCCTAACCATAAATGATTTTGGAGAGTTCTTGGACATTTTGGAAAGGTTGTAACATGATCTACAATCCATATTTGAAATGAACTTTGATATTCCACTTGGAACTAGGTGAAAAGTTGCCATGAAGATAGGTCAAAATCCTGCCTAAACTAGGGCAACATTTCACTAAGTTAAAAGTTTCATGGACCCTTATTCACAAAATCATAACTTGAGATCCATGCATATTTTGGGAAAACAATGTGAATAAAAGTTGTAGATTTTGTGTAGGAATAAAACTTTCATGTTGGAAGTTTTCTTTGAATCCAATTGCATCATGGTGAAAAAGTTGGGAAAAGTTGGGAAAAAATAAGAAATTTTCATAACTTAGAAAATTTCTAAGTTATGAAAAATTTCAAACTTAAACCCTAATTTTCAAAATTAGGTTTCTTGGTGAAAAAGTTTCATTTTTTGACACCTCTTAATGAAAAATGACCCTTGGCACTTGATTTTGACCAAAAAGTCAAAGTTTGACTTTTCAGTGTATAGTTTATTTTTGATCAGTTGATTGGAAAATTCATCTGTCAATTCAATGCATTTGATATCTTTTGAAACTAGTGATTAGGTCAAGATGATGCCATTGAGTCCTTGAATCCATGCTTGAACTCAATTTTCCATTGGCTAGGTTAAAAATCAGAAATTGCCCTTCTGCAGTCAAAACCCTAAAAATGACCATCTTGCCCTTTTGATGATCTGATCAAATTTCTTAAGGAGTTGTGGTCCAAACTTAATCAAATTATTCATATGAGTCTATAATGTTGACATGGATTAAAAATTATGAGGTTTGACTGTAAATTGACCATATTTGACTTTTTCCCCAATACAATTGATTTTTAGGTCCACTGTCCAATTGATTGGGCAAAAATGTGATTCAAGGCTTGAAACTTGGTATGAGCAATCTTATAAGTCCAACATGAAGTATGAAAGTCACATGAGGCATTTGAAGTCCAAAAATCCTTGTGAAAACTCAAACCTTAATTTCAGGTCAACAGTGCAATGAGATGTCTTGAGCTGAGCAAACCCTAATCTGGTCTTGAGTCCAAAGAGTCTTGTGAGGAGAATTTTGATAAAATGAGAGGGAAAATTTTGGGGTACAACATCTGTTCTTAATGATTATGTGGAACCATCACCATCTTTTAGAGAGCATCTTCTACACTATTTGTCGTGCATGAATGGGAAAGTTTGCGATTGAATGCACATCTGAATTAACTGAGAAAACTACCCTGCCCTAGGTTTGATTAAGGGTTTAAATTTGTGTGAAAAGAAAACTCCTACTTCTTAGGCTCAAAGGGGGTTGACTAGGGATTATCTTCCTTATAACTCCACTATTTAGGATTTGAAACAACGCTTGTACATCGTCAGCGGGGTCTGTTTAAAAGCATACTGTAGAGATTATGGTATCGTTCTCGTCATCCTCCCTCTAAATATTTAGATCTTTTAATCAAGAGTTAAATATCACAAAAAGGAAGTAAGAAAGACGTTTAAGCATAATGAAAACAAATTAATTCAAGACAAACATGTTCAATGCATTAATGAAATAACAAAGTTTGACATGACAATAATTGTTTGAACAAACAAAGAAAATAAAACTTGAGAATTCAAATGAACAAAAATGCTCTCAATCCTGGCCATGATTTGGCATGGGAGCAGTGATCGCATTGGGAGTCTCAAGAGGGTCGAACTCAATCTCCTTGGCGTCAATCATATTTTGAATCTTGTATTTCAGTGCCCAACAATCGTTAATATCATGCCCAAGACTGCCAGAATGATAGGCACACCTTGCATCAGGATTGTAGTTAGGTGAAGAAGTCTTAGGGTTTGGATGAGGTCCTATTAATGTAATCAAATTCATCCTTAACATATGTTGTAATGCTTGAGACAGCGGCATGTTAATCTCGATAAACTGTCTCTTAGGATCGTCTTGCCTTCACTAATTACCCCATTGTTATGGTCATTGCACGCGTGCCGAATTTGAGACCAGCACTGCCCCTACAGATTGGTGGCAGTTTGCCTTATTAGACCCTTCTGGCCATACACAACATTGGCTTACCTCTTACCAGAAAATGGCTTCTTCTCAGCATTAGAAGATGCAGCCATCGGGATCTTCCCACTCTTGATACCACTTTCAATCCTTTCTCCAGTCAGAACCATCTCTGTGAACCCGGATGAGGAACTCCCAATCAACAGATTAAATGATGGTCCTGTTAGAGTGCCCATGAACATGTCTACCATTTCCCGATAATTCAGAGGAGGTTGTACCCTACCAGCTAGATCCCTCTATTTCTGGGCATATTCCTTGAAGCCTTCGCTAGAACCCATATACATGCTTTGAAGTTGTGTACGAGTTGGAGCAAGGTCAGCATTGTATTGGTACTGCTTATAGAAAGCAGCAGCCAAATCTTCCCAGGTATGAATGTTTGTTCTTTCTAGTTGATATAACCATTCCAGTTGCATGCCGACTAAACTTTCTTATAAGAAATGGACCCATAACTTCCGGTCAGCCGTGTGAGGATGGATCTTTCTGACATAGGACCTTAAGTGCAACTTAGGGCAGGAGACACCGTCATACTTAGCGAACGTGGGGACCTTGAATTTTTGTGGGATGATCATGCTAGAAACCAGCCCTAATTCTTCAAAGTCCAAGCCAGGTATCTGCTGAATCTCCATAGCATTGAGACGATCCTCCAGCTGTTTGTATTTATCATCAGCAGGAGGATATTGCTCCTCAGAATAATCAGCTTCGTCTTCATCAGTCCCCGGGTTATTATCTTATTCATGATTATCCCCCTTATTTGATGGAGTTGAAAGATCTAGAACTCCTTTAACCGGTCCTCTGAGTCTTCTTCCCATATTCAAGATGCCAGCCGGTTTATTTGCCTTCTTCTTCTTCTCTTTGACGATCAGAGATTTCAGGTCTTCTTTCCCCTGGGTCAGAGATAGGAACATTTGTTGGAACTGAGCGTTTTGAGCTTGAAGGTATTTGATTGTTTGTTCAAGAGCCATTTCTTTTTGCTGAAATAAACAACGAAGGGATAAGAAGCTTGTACCTGGAATACCTGTTATGCAATGACATGTATGATATGCAAATGTTTTCAAGGATCTCGCAGGGTAAACAAGAAAATGTCAGAAGTTGAAATTTGCAGTTTTGAGTGAAGAACTTCGTATCATTGAGTGTCCTTCTACGAGAGTCAAGCTCACCATATCAAGTGGGTCATAGCCCCTGAATCAAGTTGTCGTGTTTTGGTCTTTTGACGACATTGGCTAGAGGAAAATAAATCCCCTTGCCCCTTTCTAGACGTCTGACTTTTCATAACTTGCATCACAAACCCTTGAGATCCTTAAAATGGTTAAGGAAATGTTGTGGCATGATGTTAGGATGTGTATACTCTGCGTTAAGCAAAAGTGTAAGGTGATGAAGAAAAGTGAGTCTAAGAAGTCTAGGTTACTGGATAATAACTGTAAATAAATCCTGCAAGGAGATCATGTTGTTAGATAAGAACCCTGCAAGTAGCTCAAGTTGAAAGCAAACAAATCACACAAGCAGCCTTAGGTTTAGGCTTGCATGGGGTTTGTAGGTAAGTACCCTCTTGAATGTTCAGTTGATTCAACATGTCTTAGAAATAGTAACCGAGTTCTAAGGAATCTCAATATCACTAATCTTTCTTTATCGGTATTATTTCAGCTTAGCAATCTTTTCTTGTGGCCGAAACATCCCGAAAGTCCAATCTCAATGAGTGTAGTATCGAGTATCAACCGATTCCCAGCTTTACACCAGGCCTTCTATCTCACTACTTTCTAATGGCCAAGTTTGTTCAATTAAGGTTCTAAGGTCCATTAGTGCTTCACAACACCATGCGGCGGCCTCGTATTCTCCTCGATTCAACACAAGGGATACCGGTACCAACCAAAGTGTCACACCAACATTGCCATCGCTTCAACTATATCGGTCTACATCGTATAGTCTCCACGATCTATTGTTATTTACCTAAACGTATGCCCCAGATCCGGGTGTAGGATCTATAGAAACAACCCAAACAACCCTCCAAGGGTAAAGCACACAAAGCACAACAAAGTAGTTAAATAATGAACTAACTCTAAGGTAACCCCACTTTTTACTTATTCCCCAGCAGAGTCTCCAGTTCTATGATACGGTGGCAGAACCGACTGTTAATATTGGTTTTGCGTTTGTGTTCGCAAATTTTGCGGTAAGCAAGAGTCGCCACCATCTTTTCTTTTATCCAACAAAGGAAAGGGTGAAAATAACAGAAAAAGACCTTTTCGAGAGTTTTCTGAGTAAGGGGGGTAGATTATGGAAAGGGAAGGTGTTAGCATCATTTCCATCTGTGGTTTTCCACGGGCTCTTAGAGGTTTGCTCATTTTTAAAATACCTTTGTGCTTTGTGTTTGAAAATACCTTAGTACGAAGAACTTTGTAATGTTTCTCGGGATAGTGGAGAAAGTATACAAAGTGTTTTGAAATGTCTTTTGAAAAGTAGTTTTTGTGTAAGTGCAAAATGTTTGAGCAAACTTCTAACAGCTATCTACTTTTATACTCGAAAAGGGTCGTTCTTTTCCTCTTTTCCTTTAGACAGTGCTATCCTACTATTAGTGTGTAGGTAGTTCTATCGTTGGATGTTTGAGGGACAATCGAAAGGGACGTTACGGCCACGAAGGCAACTTGGCAAGACATTTTAGTAACTGTCCTAAAGTTCTAAGATCACTTTTAACCGAGGAAACATCGAGAGAGTCATCGAGGGACTTGTGATCTTTCAAACTAGAGGACATCCACTAAAGCTTCTCACGTTTAGAGAATTGTGAGCGTTTTCCGAAGGCAACCGAAGTGGGGTACCCTAGAGGTGCACATGTGCAATTAATTTAGTTCAAGTATTTATCTTGTGTTATTAGGTTTACTAACGTTTGATTATTAGTCTTTCCATACACGCCTAGTTATTATCAGTTAATATATATAGAAAATAAAGTGCGGAAAGCGTAAATCTAGACTATTACATGGCTTTCGGGGATGGGGTATTTACAATGTACAAACAATTGGGGGAAGAAAAATAAAGAAAGCGATAAAAAGTCCTATTTATAACTATTACAACCCAAATAACAGTTACATCAATAATGTAAAAATGCGAAAACAAAATAACACGCGCGAAATAAAGAAACGTCTAATAAAACCTAAGAATTTAACTTAAATCTAATTTTAATTTAAAAAGATAATTGCTAAATGAATTTAAAGCCTAATGCTAATATTTTTGTATTTTTATTTGAGAAAATAATTTAAACACAAATTAAACCCTAAGTTCTAACTTATTTGAATTAAAATTTTTTAAAGTTAATTAATTAATTAATTTCAGAAATTAATTATTCTAAAAATAAAAAACTAATCCTAAGTTTTGTTGTTTTTTTATTTGATTTAAAAAAAACTTACTGATTAAATAAAATAAACAAAGTTAACAGAATAAAAATAAAAACAAATGGAGATGGTAGAAACCACCGTCTTCTCCGGAGGCCTTCAACGTCAAACCTATAAAAACGTGTTAAATTTAAAAAGAAAAGGCCCTATCCTGAATGAAATTTCACCCTGAGTTTGAATCCGGGGTCAAAACTGGTTGGAAACTAATGGAAAGAGAGTTATTGTGATACGGTGGGAGAACTGACTTGGGATTTGCGTTTGTTTTCGCACTTGTTCGGTTTAGCAAGAGTCACCGCCGACTTTTTATTTTATCCTAAGGAAAGGTCAAAAAGCACAGGAAAGACCTTTGAGATGTTTTCTTGGGTTCGGGGGGTAGATTATGAAAAGGGAAGGTGCTAGCACCCTTTTCATCCATGGTTATCCATGGGCTCTTAGTTACTTGTTTTTAGATCACTTGCCTTTGCTTTTCACTTGTTTGAAATGGTGCTTTGTGTGTGTGGTTTTGAAAATGTTTTGAAAAAAGATGCCTTGTCTAGGCAACCTTTGTAATGATTCTTCTTTGAATATATACAAAGGTGTGTGTCTTCTTGAAAAGATAATTCAATGTTTTGAAAGTTGTTTTTGAAGTTGTGTTGTGAAGTGTGTTTTGAAAAATGGCAAGGTTGTTTTGCAAGATTTTTTGATCAAGTAACTAAGAGTTTGTCTACCCTATTTTACTCAAAGATCTTTCTTATGTTTTTAACCCTTTTAACAGTGTTGTTTCACCATTGTGTTTGGTGAACAACCTTGCGTTAGGATGTTAAACGGGACAGGCACGGGTCATCGTATACAATCATTGAAGGCAACTTGTGAGACGCCCTAGCAATTTTATAAGGGACGAGATCGTTTTATCGAAGGCAACATCGAGGGTCATCGAGGGACTAACGATCTTTGTTTATCGAAGGGACATTTGCTAGAGTGTCTCATACTCGAGGGACATGATTGCATTTCCGAGGCAACAAGCGAGGTTACCCTAGAGGTACAAGTGTGGATTGTGTATTAATTTTCATGCATTTATCTTGTATTAGGTTATCTAACGGTTGATTTTGAATCTTCGTATACAAACCCTAATTACTATACAGTATATGGAAAGCGATAAATTGCGGGAATTTAAAGTCTAAGTTATTACAAATGAGTATCCGGGGATGGGGGTACAAATGTTTACAAATGGGGATGAGTCTCATCAGAATAGTAATGTCCAAATATTATTTACAACCAAATCGAATCGTCGCATCCTCAATGTAAAATTGTAATAAGATATAAGATGATGAAAATTAAAGAGTTATGAGATGCGTATATCTATTTACAAATGAATAAAAATTGTAACTTAAAAAAGATTATTATCATTTTTTTTGTATTTTTCTGTTAATTATAAAAATAATAGTTTTAAAGAAAAGAAAAATTACTTTAAGTTAAAATTTATTGTATATGTACTTTTAAGTATAATAATTGTTTTTAAGAAACTATTAAGACCATTTTATACAAAATTTAATATCTTATCTTTATTTAACAAAAGAGAAGAAAAAGAGTTAGGTTATAGAAAAAATTAAAATAAGGTGATAATAAAAAAAGTATTGGTTTTCAAAATATAAAAAAAAGGGTAAGTGGGCTTAAGGAATACATTTGTCCCAAATGAAGAATGAAAGAGAACAAGGGGGGTGCGCGTTAGAAAGCAGGGAGTGGGCTTAACATGGTGGGGGCGTCCAGGCCCAATTGAGATGTTTGTACAACAAATTTTTTTAGGGTTTGTGTTATGGGAATTCAGAAGTTAGGTTTGGAGTTTTGTAAACGGCGCCGCTCCTCTCCTCTCTCGTCTTCTTCCTCTTCGTTTCTCAAACATGAGCTTATGACTAATCTCTCTCCAAGCTTCAAGTTGCCAGAGCACTACCTGCAACATCTCCTCTCCGTGGCTACTCAGGGCGGCGATTTGAAAGGTGATAATTTCGTTCTAAGCGCATTTTTAGGGTTTAGGTTTTACTCTTGCATGTTAACGTTTTTTTTACAAAGTTTTGATCTTTGACACTTATGATGAGGTGATGCAGAAAAAGAGAACAATACCTTTGGGGTTTGGTTTCCGGAGAGTGGACGGTGGAACTACGGTGCTCTCAGGTAGCCGGAGGAGGGAGGAGCGTGATGACGCAGTTCTGGTACTTTGTATCTTTAGCTTCTTTTTGAATCGTTTTGTGATGAACTTATATTCTATAAACCCTAGAATGCTTGTTTCTGATTTTCTCTTCTTTGACTGTTGGATATCTTTCTGAGATGCTGCTTATTGTTGTTGATTTGGCTTATGATTTGTTGATGATGAACATGTTGCTTTGATCTTTCACTCTTCCTCTGCTAGCTTTATCAATGATGATGATTTTTCTGAGATATCGCTATTGTTGTTTTGATGTTTGGTATTTGATGATGGACCTTATTCTGAGGATTTCTATTGTTGTTTTGATGTTTGGTATTTGATGATGGACCCTATTTATGAGGATTCTTGGTTGTTTTGCTTTGAAGGTAAGCTTGTGTGATTTGTGGTTTGTTTGATTTTGTAATAGGGCCCGAATACCTATAATGCAGGCTTGCTTGAAGGTTTTTAGTTTAGGCAGGTTACTGAGTTTGGCTTGCTTGAAGGTTTTAGCAGGTTATGCAGTTTGGGTTTTTGACAGCAGGTCTGAGTTTGTTTGTTTGGTACAGGCAGCCTTGTGCAGTTTTGCTTGATGCTTGTATTTACAAGCAGTTTTGCAGGTGGTTGAGCTTTTTGTTATACAGGCCGCAGGCTTTAGGCAGGCTTGGATGCTTGTTTGGTAAGGTTTTTTAGCAAGTTACAGGTTTGCTACTAAAGGTTTTAGCAGGTGACAGGTTAGCTTGCTAAAGGTTTTACTTTGAGTTGCAATATTTGTGGCTTGTGTTATTTTTTGGTTCTGAAGGCAGGCTGGTGTTTGTTGATATCAGCTTGCAGTTTATTGTGAGTTTAGTACAGGTTGGAGGTTTTTAGTTGTGCAGGCTGGATGTTTTGAGGCAGTTTGCTTCTGGTTTTTGAAAACAAGCTCCAGTTTTTGTGTCCTCTTTTCTGAACTGTTAGAACTGTTATATTTATCTTCTTTCTCCCTGCTCTGTATATCCTGCCAAACTGCAAAACCTACTTCACTCTCTCTTTCTCTCTCCATAAAAAGCATTTTTAATTGCTTAATGTACTTTTTCTGAAAAGATTGTTGGCCAGAAAATGATGAAAGGTTTTTTGGACAAGCTTGCTTGCTTGTATCTTGGTTTATCTCTGCATTTTCCATATTTTCTGCATTGACAGTTTCTTGACAGCTTGTGTACTTGGTTGACAGTTTTGTGTACTTGGCTTGGACAGCTTGTGTACTTAGTTGACAGTTTGTGCAACTTGGTTTGCTTTTGGTTGACTAGTGCAATTTGTTGTTCAGTTTGACATTGTGCAGCTTGTGCCTTCTTTGTATGCAGCCTTGTGCCTTGTATCTTTGCATTTAATTGATTATATGCTTGCAAAATTAATTTTACTTTCCTCTTTGTGAACCAAGAAGATAAATCTTCTTGTGATTTGCAAAGAGGACGAGTAAAACATGATGAAACCAAAACGATCTGATTCCGGCCAACAATCTTTAATGATGACTTTATATTTTTCTTCCTGAAAATGCTTTTTAATTTAACTGTACTGATTTCTTTTTTCTGTCTTTGTAGGTAAATACCAGTTGGATAATGGAAGAAGCAGTAGAAAACAGAAGACTTCAAGAGAACTTAGACTTTAGATTTATTTTCTTTTATTGTAATTAATATTATTGTAAACACTGTAAATAAATTTACAGTATTCGAATAACATTTGTAACAACATTTAAAATAAATAAAAAGTCTTTGTCAAATATTTCTTTATCTCTTCTTCACTGTCTATTTAATTATTTAAATCTCTTGAATTAAAATAACTGGAAATACATCCCAATAATTTTAACTCAGATAAAATAAATAATCAACAAACTTTGCAGTCTCGCAACCTTGCATTTAATTGATTATACGCCCGACATTCCAACTAATCATATGCTTTGTACAGTTAAACAAACAAACATCCATACACCTTTCACTTCCCTGATCAAACCAATGCTTCAAACTATCAATCAAAAGCCTCAGCTCCTATCCCAGATGTTTAGGTTTTGAGAAACAAACAACAATCTTGAACAAGCGTAAAAACAATGTAACAGTCAATTGAAATACTGTGGATTCAAATTCTTCTGAGAAATACGAGTGAAAAACCCTAATTCCAGATTTGCCGTCAAAGAAAAGTCTGCTTGATCAATTCCTGAGCCAAACTCAACCAAATCAATAGAAACCCTAATTCTGGATAGACTAATAAAGAAAAGTCTGTTTGACCGATTCTTGAGCCAATCTAAAAAAATCAGGGAAAAACCCCGAAGTTGTGATTTCTTGTGAAAAAGGGAGGGCAAATTTTGGGGTACAACAGTTGCCCCTGTTCAATCTTCTTGAACCTGAAGAGTTAGATTGGCAATTTTGTCGTTCGCGACTCGAAGGTAAAAGAATGATTGGACACTAGAGTGCCCAAAAAAATTTGCACTCGTCAAGCGTAGTTGAGGGAATGGGCTTAAAGATGCCATTTGGAGATGTGACAGAATCTTGGCGGAGATGGGCTTAAAGATGCCATCCAAGAACTTTTGTTGAACTGTATGTCGTTGGTGAGTGGGTGAGTATCAGAAAGGTACCCATGTTTGGAACATCTCTGAATTGGGGGTCTGAATAAGCAATAGATTGACATCCATGTTTGGAGAATCTGTAAACTGTTTTCAGAAGTTGAGTCTGAACAAGCGATAGATTAACATCCGTGTTTGGCGAATCCGTAAACTGTTTTCAGAAGTTGAAGTTGAATAAGCGATAGATTAACATCCGTGTTTGGAGGCATCCGTAAACTGTTTTCAAAAGTTGAAGTTGAATAAGCAATAGATTAGCATCCGTGTTTGGGGGCATGCGTAAACTGTTTTCAAAAGTTGAATCTGAACAAGCGATAGATTAACATCCGTGTTTGGAAAATCTGTAAACTGTTTTCAGACGTTGAAGTTGAATAAGCAATAGATCAGCATCCGTGTTTGGAGGCATCCGTAAACTATTTTCAAAAGTTGAATCTGAACAAGCGATAGATTAACATCCGTGTTTGGAGAATCCGTAAACTGTTTTCAGACGTCTTGAAGTTAAAGCTTGATGACCTTATCCTTGGAAAGGGTCAAAATTATTTGAAACAAAAAGTTATGTTGCCTGAAATGTATGATGCAATATAAGTGTTATATTGATGTTTATGATATATGAATGTAATGTATGCATATGTAAGCCGATGAGCTGTCTTGCTGAGGAAGATGAATCCTGGATAGTGAAATCTTTAACTGCTGCCAGGGGAAGTAAATCCTTGACTGCTGTAGGGTATTGAAAATCCTTTGATCGTTAAAAAAGAGAAGTCCTGGGACCACTGTTGGGGAATCAGGAGTTTGGGTTGTATGCCAATCTACTGGGGATTCCTGTCTTGAGGAGATTTTCACTGGGGAATATCTGAATACTTTGTGAGGTACTGAGAATGAGAGTCTTCATTCTGCTTGGGGAATAAGAATTTTGTGGGGAATAGCCATACTGTTGAAAGTAGCTATCCAGTTGGAGAGTAAAACTCAGGATTCTGGAAAAAGCTTATTCCTGTATGGAAGAAGTTCATGTTTAGGTCGTATGCCACTTTAAGAATGAGAATCTTCACTCTGTTGGGGATACCAGAAATTCAGATGTTATACCACTTTGAGAAATGAGAATCTTCATTCTGTCGGGAATATCAGGAGGTTGGGTGTATGCCAATCTACTGGGGAAGCCAAAATGAGAATCTTCATTCAGGTCTAGGGTCATAAGATTGGGTGTATGCCAATCTCTTGGGGTTTTAAGGATGAGAATCTTCATTCTGTTAGAGGTCAGGAAATTGGGAGTATATCAATCTTCTGAGGTTTCAAGGATGAGACTCTTCATTCGATTAAGGGCCAGGAGGTTGGGAGTATACCAATCTTCTGAGGTTTCAAGGATGAGAATCTTCATTCTGTTAAGGGTCAGGAAGTTGGGAGTATACCAATCTTCTGAGGTTTTAAGGATGAGAATCTTCATTCTATTAAGGGTCAGGAAATTGGGAGTATACCAATCTTCTGAGGTTTCAAGGATGAGAGTCTTCATTCTGTTAAGGGTCAGGAGGTTGGGAGTATACCAATCTTCTGAGGTTTTAAGGATGAGAATCTTCATTCTTCAGAGAAACAGATTTTTAGGAGCTTCAATTGCCTGTTATTCTGTTGGTGGCTGTAACTTCCAACAGGTGATGAAGGAAATTTTGGACGCCCGCAACTTGAAATGCAATTTGTTTTGGAGAATAAGTCATTGACAAGTGTTGGGGAAATAAACCCATGACTGCTGGTCTGTTAAGAGAGATGATTAACTTCTCGAGGACGCTTGAATTTCTTTTCAGAAAGATTTCAGAGAGGTTTCATTATTGCCCCTAGTATCAGATGCTTGTGGCATTGTCAGGAAACTTGGACTGTTCGTAACCCTTTGATGAGATTGACGTTTAAATGCCCCAAGTGATGGTGACGAAGATTTTCCCCAGGTTAACCTGTAATTGAAAGGTTTCTTGAAATCTTGACTGGACTGCCCCAGGTTCACTGAATTTTGAAAGATTTGTTGAAATCTTGACTGGACTGCCCCAGGTTAACTGGACAATACCATATCAGATCCCCTTTTGTTGATAGGAGATTTTTGTAACGGGAGTGTCATCCCACTTGAAGTGATTTTATTCACCGAGAGAGTTTTCATTCCTCCGAACATTCACTATTATGAATTCCTTTGCTGTCAAACAAATAAACATGTGCAAACAATGATATTCAAATAATGCAAAGTTTATGCTTGTCTCGAAGTTTTGAAAAAATGCATTTTTTAGCAGAAAACTTTTTATAAGACAAATTCCACACAAGATTTAGGGCAAAGCCTTACAGGAGTCAGGATACCTTTTGTAACAGTTTGCTTTCAAACTAACCCATGCTTCAATTAGGACTTTCGAAGGGTTGTAACGTGGCTTGGTTCACGGTTTAAGAAACAAAGGATAAAGGCTCAAAGTATATTGGTACCCACCCGCTCTTCGTGAGGTCCTTCAATCCTATACTCAGTTAATTGTGCGTCGGACTCTATTCGAGTTTGGAATGACATTTTGGGTGATGGTTCACCAGTTGAATTTATTGGAAGGCAGTCATCATTTTTGCAACATTTTTCATGTTGTTGAGGATTGGTAATGACCTTTTTTTTTTATTCGTTATCCCTAATTTTTTCCTGACTGTTCCTGTTTTCGAGATTACAGTCAGCGGGATGCCCCATCTTTCTTAAGCCTCCTTTGTAGGTTTTGGCTCAATGGGCTTTTCTCTTTTGAGAGATAATGACTGCCTATGAGGTAAGGAACCATCACTGTCTTTTGGTTCCAAAGGAATGTTTTTGATGTCATTCGTTGTATTACGAACTGAGAGTTTGCGACTTCAATGCGCATCTTTTTTTAATTAACTGAGAGACTACCCTGCCCCAGGTTTAAATCAAAGGTTTCAATTTATTTAAAACAGAAAACTCCTACTTCTTTGGCTCGAAGGGGTTGACTAGGGATTATCTTCCTTATAACTCCAATGTTTAGGATTTGAAAGAAACGCCTGTACATCGTCAGCAAGGTCTGTTCAAAAGCATACTGTATGAGATTATGGAATTGTTCCGTCATCCTCCCTCTAAAGGCTTGTAGCTTTTTATCAAGAGTTTAATTTCATAAAGAAAGTAGGAAGCATAGTTTAAGAAATAGTGAAAACGAATGGATGAATTCAAGACAAAATATATGCAATGCATTAATGAAACAGAGTTTGACATCAACAGATAATTGTTTGAATAACAAAAGAAATTACAACTTTGAAAATTCAAATGGAACAAAAGTCTCTCAGTTCGAGCTTTGTCATTTCAGGTGGAGAACCCTTAGCGGAAGATTTTCATCTCGCCATCCGGCATGAATTCCAGCACTCATTCGTCAATCAAGTCTTGGATCTTGTTTTTCAAAGCCCAACAGTCATCGGTGTCATGTCCAGGACTATGGGAGTGGTATACACAAAACACGTCGGGGTGATAGCTAGGAGTAGAGGTATTGGGCTTCCGAATAGGATCCCTTAAAGCAAGCAGGTTGACCTCCAACAAGCGTTTTAGTATTAGGGATGATGGTATGTCAGTCTCAGAGAAATGTCTTCCAGATGTATTTTTCTTATGCCGATTACCCCGCTGATGCTGGCGAGGTTGTGGCTGGGCTTGTGACCCTGAAGCAAGTTGGGGAGCCTTTCCCTTGTCTTCTTGTCTCAAAGGAGGTTGAATGATGACTTGATCTTCAACCTTAGATGTTTTCTCCACTTGGTTATCTCGAAGCAGCTTGTTGACGAGAATCCTGAGCTCTTCTTGTCTTTGAGCCAGGTCTTGAATGAGAGCCATCTGTCCCACCAGTTGTCCCATCATCTGGATCTTCATTGTTGCCAACTCAATCTGCAGCTCTTCCAATTGATCATTCTTGACACTGCTTGAATTCCCTAGGACCATGCCCCTTGTGAGGATAACTTTCACTTCTTTTTGCCCCTGGGACAGGTTCAAGAACATTTCTTGAAGTTGAGCATTTTGATCCTGGATATCTTTGACAGTCCTTTCTAGAGCCATCTCTACTGAAATAAACAGTAGGAGAATAAGGAAACCTGAAAAGGAAAACCTGTTATGATACAATGCATGATATGTGGATGCATGTTTTCGAGGATCTCTCGGGGTAAACACAAGAAAATGTTAGAGGTTGAACTTTGATCAACATCTTTGATTAGAGAACTTTGTAATGGTGGATGTCTTTCCACGAGAATCAAGCTCACCATGTCGAGTGGGTCATAGCCCCTGATTCAAGTTGTTGCACTTGATCTTTGACGGTGTTTGTTTAGAGGAAAATGAAACCTCTTACCCTTTGGTAGACGTCTGGTTCAACGTGACCCTGCATCAAAAGACCCTCGAGATCCTTGAAATGGTTATTGAAAATGCTATGGTATGATGTTATGATGTTATGTACATGTATGCAAAAGTAAGCAAGTGTATATACAGGTAATCATATTCACACAAAGCAGACAAGTCCTTAGGTTTAGGCTTGCATGGGGTTTGTAGGTAAGTACCCTCTTGAAGTTAGTTGGCTCAAACCTGTCCTAAAATAGAAACCGGGTTCTAAGGAGCTCAATATCACTAGATTATTTTCTGTGTTCATTGTTTTAGTTTAGCCACTTAACTGGCGACCAAAATATTCCAAGAAAACAATCCTCAATGAGTGTAGTATCGAGTATCTACCAACTTTGGACTGCACCAAAGTCGGTCACCTCACTACCCCTAAAAAGGCCAAGATGGTCAAGTAAGGTTCTAAAGTCCATTGATGCTTCATGGCACCACGCGGCGGCCCCGTACTCTCCTTGATTCAACTCAAGGGTTACCGGTACCAACCAAAGTGCCACATCAACGTAGCTACTGTTTCAACCATGTCAGTATACCCCGCACAGTTCCCTCACAGTTTATTGCTACTTACCTAAAAAGGTGCCCCCAAATCCGGGTGTAGGATTTAAAACAAACCCAAACAAGGAACCCAAAAAGTAAAGCAATCAAAGCAATCAAAGTAAGCATGTAAAGGTGATCTAAAACCCTAAGGTAACCCCACTTTTAGAAATTATCCCCAGCAGAGTCGCCATTTCTGTGATACGGTGGGAGAACTGACTTGGGATTTGCGTTTGTTTTCGCACTTGTTCGGTTTAGCAAGAGTCGCCACCGACTTTTTATTTTATCCTAAGGAAAGGTCAAAAAGCACAGGAAAGACCTTTGAGATGTTTTCTTGGGTTCAGGGGGTAGATTATGAAAAGGGAAGGTTCTAGCACCCTTTTCATCCATGGTTATCCATGGGCTCTTAGTTACTTGTTTTTAGATCACTTGCCTTTGCTTTTCACTTGTTTGAAATGGTGCTTTGTGTGTGTGGTTTTGAAAATGTTTTGAAAAAAGATGCCTTACCTAGGCAATCTTTATAATGATTCTTGTTTGAATATATACAAAGGTGTGTGTCTTCTTGAAAAGATAATTCAATGTTTTGAAAGTTGTTTTTGAAGTTGTGTTATGGAGTGTGTTTTGAAAAATGGCAAGGATGTTTTGCAAGATTTTTTTGATCAAGTAACTAAGAGTTTGTCTACCCTATTTTACTCAAAGATCTTTCTTATGTTTTTAACCCTTTTAACAGTGTTGTTTCACCATTGTGTTTGGTGAACAACCTTGCGTTAGGATGTTAAACGGGACAGGCACGGGTCATCGTATACAATCATTGAAGGCAACTTGTGAGACGCCCTGGCAATTTTATAAGGGACGAGATCGTTTTATCTAAGGCAACATCGAGGGTCATCGAGGGACTAACGATCTTTGTTTATCGAAGGGACATTTGCTAGAGTGTCTCATACTCGAGGGACATGATTGCTTTTCCGAGTCAACAAGCGAGGTTACCCTAGAGGTGCAAGTGTGGATTGTGTATTAATTTTCATGCATTTATCTTGTATTAGGTTATCTAGCGGTTGATTTTGAATCTTCGCATACATACCCTAATTACTATACAGTATATGGAAAGCGATAAATTGCGGGAATTTAAAGTCTAAGTTATTACAAATGAGTATCCGGGGATGGGGGTACAAATGTTTACAAATGGGGATGAGTCTCATCAGAATAGTAATGTCCAAATATTATTTACAACCAAATCGAATCGTCGCATCCTCAATGTAAAATTGTAACAAGATATAAGATGATGAAAATTAAAGAGTTATGAGATGCGTATATCTATTTACAAATGAATAAAAATTGTAACTTAAAAAAGATTATTATCATTTTTTTGTATTTTTCTGTTAATTATAAAAATAAGAGTTTTAAAGAAAAGAAAAATTACTTTAAGTTAAAATTTATTGTATATGTACTTTTAAGTATAATAATTGTTTTTAAGAAACTATTAAGAACATTTTATACAAAATTTAATATCTTATCTTTATTTAACAAAAGAGAAGAAATAGAGTTAAGTTATAGAAAAAATGAAAATAAGGTGATAATAAAAAAAGTATTGGTTTTCAAAATATAAAAAAAAAGGGTAAGTGGGCTTAAGGAATACATTTGGCCCAAATGAAGAATGAAAGAGAACAAGGGGGGTGCACGTTAGAAAGCAGGGAGTGGGCTTAACATGGTGGGGGCGTCCAGGCCCAATTGAGATGTTTGTACAACAAATTTTTTTAGGGTTTGTGTTATGGGAATTCAGAAGTTAGGTTTGCAGTTTTGTAAATGACGCCGCTCCTCTCCTCTCTCGTCTTCTTCCTCTTCGTTTCTCAAACATGAGCTTCTGACTAATCTCTCTCCAAGCTTCCAGTTGCCAGAGCACTACCTCCAACCTCTCCTCTTCGTGGCTACTCAGGGCGGCGATTTGAAAGGTGATAATTTCGTTCTAAGCGCATTTTTAGGGTTTAGGTTTTACTCTTGCATGTTAACGTTTTTTTTACAAAGTTTTGATCTTTGACACTTATGATGAGGTGATGCAGAAAAAGAGAACAATACCTTTGGGGTTTGGTTTCCGGAGAGTGGACGGTGGAACGACGGTGCTCTCAGGTAGCCGGATGAGGGAGGAGCGTGATGACGCAGTTCTGGTACTTTGTATCTTTAGCTTCTTTTTGAATCGTTTTGTGATGAACTTATATTCTGAAAACCCTAGAATGCTTGTTTCTGATTTTCTCTTCTTTGACTGTTGGATATCTTTCTGAGATGCTGCTTATTGTTGTTGATTTGTCTTATGATTTGTTGATGATGAACATGTTGCTTTGATCTTTCACTCTTCCTCTGCTTGCGTTATCAATGATGATGATTTTTCTGAGATATCGCTATTGTTGTTTTGATGTTTGGTATTTGATGATGGACCCTATTCTGAGGATTTCTATTGTTGTTTTGATGTTTGGTATTTGATGATGGACCCTGTTTCTAAGGATTCTTGGTTGTTTTGCTTTGAAGGCAAGCTTGTGTGATTTGTGGTTTGTTTGATTTTGTAATAGGGCCTGAATACCTGTAATGCAGGCTTGCTTGAAGGTTTTTAGTTTAGGCAGGTTACTGAGTTTGGCTTGCTTGAAGGTTTTAGCAGGTTATGCAGTTTGGGTTTTTGACAGCAGGTCTGAGTTTGTTTTTTTGGTACAGGCAGCCTTGTGCAGTTTTGCTTGATGCTTGTATTTACAAGCAGTTTTGCAGGTGGTTGAGCTTTTTGTTATACAGGCCGCAGGCTTTAGGCAGGCTTGGATGCTTGTTTGGTAAGGTTTTTTAGCAAGTTACAGGTTTGCTACTAAAGGTTTTAGCAGGTGACAGGTTAGCTTGCTAAAGGTTTTACTTTGAGTTGCAATATTTGTGGCTTGTGTTATTTTTTGGTTCTGAAGGCAGGCTGGTGTTTGTTGATATCAGCTTGCAGTTTGTTGTGAGTTTAGTACAGATTGGAGGTTTTTAGTTGTGCAGGCTGGATGTTTTGAGGCAGTTTGCTTCTGGTTTTTGAAAACAAGCTCCAGTTTTTGTGTCCTCTTTTCTGAACTGTTAAAACTGTTATATTTATCTTCTTTCTCCCTGCTCTGTATAGCCTGCCAAACTGCAAAACCTACTTCACTCTCTCTTTCTCTCTCCATAAAAAGCATTTTTAATTGCTTAATGTACTTTTTCTGAAAAGATTATTGGCCAGAAAATGATGAAAGGTTTTTTGGACAAGCTTGCTTGTATCTTGGTTTATCTCTGCATTTTCCATATTTTCTGCATTGACAGTTTCTTGACAGCTTGTGTACTTGGTTGACAGTTTTGTGTACTTGGCTTGGACAACTTGTGTACTTAGTTGACAGTTTGTGAAACTTGGTTTGCTTTTGGTTGACTAGTGCAATTTGTTGTTCAATTTGACATTGTGCAGCTTGTGCCTTCTTTGTATGCAGCCTTGTGCCTTGTATCTTTGCATTTAATTGATTATATGCTTGCAAAATTAATTTTACTTTCCTCTTTGTGAACCAAGAAGATAAATCTTCTTGTGATTTGCAAATAGGGCGAGTAAAACATGATGAAACCAAAACGATCTGATTCCGGCCAACAATCTTTAATGATGACTTTATATTTTTCTGCCTGAAAATGCTTTTTAATTTAACTGTACTGATTTCTTTTTTCTGTCTTTGTAGGTAAATACCAGTTGGATAATGGAAGAAGCAGTAGAAAACAGAAGACTTCAAGAGAACTTAGACTTTAGATTTATTTTCTTTTTATTGTAATAAATATTATTGTAAACACTGTAAATAAATTTATAGTATTCGAATAACATTTGTAACAACATTTAAAATAAATAAAAAGTCTTTGTCAGATATTTCTTTATCTCTTCTGCACTGTCTATTTAATGATTTAAATCTCTAGAATTAAAATAACTGGAAATGCATCCCAATAATTTTAACTCAGATAAAATAAATAATAAACAAACTTTGCAGTCTCGCAACCTTGCATTTAATTGATTATACGCCCGACATTCCAACTAATCATATGCTTTGTACAGTTAAACAAACAAACATCCATACACCTTTCACTTCCCTGATCAAACCAATGCTTCAAACTTTCAATCAAAAGCCTCAGCTCCTATCCCAGATGTTTAGGTTTTGAGAAACAAACAGCAATCTTGAACAAGCGTAAAAACAATGTAACAATCAATTGAAATACTGTGGATTCAAATTCTTCTGAGAAATACGAGTGAAAAAACCTAATTCCAGATTTTCCGTCAAAGAAAAGTCTGCTTGATCAATTCCTGAGCCAAACTCAACCAAATCAATAGAAACCCTAATTCTGGATAAACTGATAAAGAAAAGTCTGTTTGACCGATTCTTGAGCCAATTTGAAAAAATCAGGGAAAAACCCCGAAGTTCTGATTTCTTGTGAAAAAGGGAGGGAAAATTTTGGGGTACAACAGTTACGATACAAATGCAAATTGCACGGTTAAAAATGGAAAAAAAAACCATGCGTACGTCTGAGCTTGCATGTAAAGACTCATTTCAGTCCTAAACATCACCCTGATCACATCTAGCCACAAAATATTTGTAAACAATGCATGAATATAAAACTTTGGATGCAAGAAGTTTTACCAAATCAAAGATTGTGGTTTGGCCTCTTCTGGGCTTATGATGGCTTGAATGAGGGCTGGGAATGAGTCATGAGATCTTCAGGAAGAAGATAGCACGCTTGGTTTGGATGAATGATGGCTGGAAATTCAGTTTTGAATTTCACAACTTTGAGAATTTTGGCAATTTTTGTGTGGTTCTTCTCAAGCAATTTTTTGTGTCCTTTGCTCATGCCTTGGTCTTGTATTTATAGAGTAAGAAGAGGGCTAGAAAAGATGGTAAGAATCCATCCATAATGGCCCACTTTCAAACCAAAATCAAACACATTAAAAAAATTCCAAAAATGCAAATTCTTGCCCATTTTGAGGTGCAATGCACCTAGCCTCCTTTGCACAAAATTTTGGAGCCAAAAATAATTCAAACCATCAGCCCATATTTCCATAACCAATATTTACTATTTTATGCAATTTTATTTAGTTTTTATTTGATTTAATTCATATTTAAATGAATAAAAATTCAAATAAAAAAAATGCATGGATAGATTTAGAGATCCTTGGACACATCATGAACATATTTGAACTCTAAAAAGTTAGGCCCAATAACTTAAAATCACAAATTTTCTCAATTGAGATTTCATGCCTTTCCTTTGAAAATTTCCCAACTTGTGCAATCCATAACTTGCTCAATTTTTATCCAATGATGAAGATCTTGAACTTTTTGGAAATTCCTAGATGGCCTCTACAATCTCTATGTTGACCATTTTTGCATTTGGAGAAATCATCTAAATGTAAATGGTCTTGGAAAAAATGACTTTTGTTGACCTTTTGAAAATGACCTGTAATGTATGAGCTAGTATCTTTCAAATGGTACACCTCTTGAACTTGAGGGTTGAAGATAAGTTGTAGGGAATTTGATTCTCTTCAAAATGAGCTTTGGTTAGGGAAAAATGGATGAAGTATTTGAAATTTATGTCTGGTCAAAGTTTGGTTGACTTTTTCTATAGAAACCCTAATTAGCAATTCTTGACTTTTGATGAATTAGGAGAATTTCTTGAGGAATCATGATCAAACCTGATAAAATCATGGATATAACTTCAAAATGTTGATGTTGACCAAAAACCTTGAAGTTTGACTGCAAGTGGGTCAAAGTTGACTTTTGACCAAGTACAGTTGATTTTCAGGCATTTGAGCAGTTGACTGAGCAAACTTGTAGTGCAAGATATGAAATTTGTCATGGATAATCTTGAAGACATATTAGGACCATGGAAGAAAATTGAGACTTTAGAGCTCACACATGTTTGTGAAAAATGAAACCCTAGTTGGAAGGCCAATGCTTAGGAGGAGAATATGTCTGATCAATTCTTGGTCAACCTTGAGCAATTGAGGACCTCTAGGAGTATGTCTTGTGTAAAAATGGGAGGGAAAATTTTGGGGTACAACAGGGGACAACTTCCTGATTTCCCTTTCAAGTCAGACAAATTCATATTGGGCTTCACTTCCAAAGCTCAAAAGGAGGTTCGACATGCTCGTGTAGGGAAACCACCTCTCCGCATTAGTAACCATGAGATTAATGCCCTTGAAGACTCTGATGCTAATTGTGACTTTTTATGATTGGATCTACCCTACTGCTAACAGAGGGCTCGAAAACTGGAATACCAAGGACTTCATTCCAATCTCCTTCAACCAGGAGTAATTTCCATTTACTGTTTTTATTACATTGAGAACTTTGTCTGTAATTTCCATTAAAACAATGACTTTACGCCATGCGCCTTTCCTGGGGCACGGAGGTCCATTTACTTTATTGCATTTTCAAAAATAGCCATGTGACCCTACATGCACACACACACATTTGCAGATCCACATCCACTCCGGATCTCATTGACAACGACTATGCTATTGCCATCTATGACTTTTAAAATCCAATCTATCAAGTCGAAGACGAAGGTGATAAAAATTGTGAAATACCTGGAGAACTCGCCAGACTTATGATGCAAGAGGAAAAGGTAATTCAACCACACGAGGAACCAGTTGAAGTGATAAACCTGGGTGTGTCAAGAGAAGATTGGTCTAGATGTTGTATGACTATGTAGAAGTGTTTGCATGGTCATATGAATATATGATGGGGCTTGATACTGATATTGTAGTTCATCGTCTGCCAATGAAGGAAGATTGTCCTCCGGTCAAGCAAAAGGTTCGTCGCATGCGGCCAGATATGTATGAGAAAATAAAAGATGAGGTAATGAAACAGTTCAATACAGGTTTCCTGGTAGTGACGTCATACCCTCAATGGGTGGAAAATGTTGTTCCAGTACCAAAGAAAGATGGTAAAGTGCGTATGTGCATAGACTACAGGGGTTTTAATAGTGCAAGTCCCGAAGATGATTTCCCATTACCTTATATTGATGTCTTGGTTGATAATACTGCTCAACATAAAGTTTTCTCCTTCATGGATGGATTCTCCGGTTACAACCAAATCAAAATGGCACCCGAAGACATGAAGAAAACCACTTTTGTTACATAGTGGGGCACCTTCTGTTATAAGGTCATGCCTTTCGGTTTGAAGAATGCAGGCGCAACCTATCAACGGGCTATGGTAGCTTTATTTCATGATATGATTTATCATGAGATAGAAGTTTATGTTTATGACATAATTGCAAGGTTGCAAACTGAGGAAGAACACCTTGATCACCTCCACAAGCTATTTTAGAGGTTGAAGAAATACAAGTTGAGGATGAATCCCAACAAGTGCATCTTTGGAGTGAGGTATGGAAAACTCCTAGGCTTCGACATCAGTGGAAAAGGTATTGAAGTCAAACACATATAAGTCAAAGCCATCCAAGAAATGCCAGATCCCTGTACTTAGAAGGAGGTCAAAGGTTTCTTAGGTCGACTCAACTATATTTCCCGATTCATATCTCACTTAACTGCGACTTGTGAGCCAATATTCAAACTGTTGAAGAAAGATCAAGTAGTCAGATGGAACGACGATTGCCAAGCAGCTTTCGACAAGATCAAGGAGTATCTATAAGAACCTCTAATCCTGATGCCTCTAGTTAAAGAAAGACCTCTGATTATATACTTGACTGTATTAGATAATTCAATGGGGGTGTATGTTGGGCCAACATGATGAGCTTGGCCAAAAAGAGCATGCAATATACTACCATAGCAAAACGTTTACCGACTGTGAAACCAGATATTCACTGCTCGAGAAAACTTTCCACGCTTTAGCATGGGCGGCTCGCCGGCTAAAATAGTATATGTTGACTCACACCACTTTATTGATTTCTAAGATGGATCCCATAAAGTATATCTTCGAGAAGCCAGCTCTCTCCGGATGAATAGCTAGATGGAAAATGATATTAACTGAATACGATATCCAATACACTATACGAAAAGCAATAAAAGGGAAGTGTATTGGCGGATCATTTGGCCCATCAAGCTGTTGATGACTACCGATCCATGAACTTTGAATTCTCGGACGAGAATATCATGCTGATAATGACTGTGAAAAGCTTGACCATATGACGAACCTAAACAAGGATCCCGGTGGACTATGGTTATTGATGGAGCTTCCAATGCATTGGTTAACGGAATTAGTGTTGTGATCATTTCTCCCGAAGGTTGCCATACACCTTTCACGGCCAGACTGTGCTTCGACTGTACAAACAACATGGCTGAGTACAAAGCGTGTATCTTGGGTCTAAAGGCTGCCATTGACTTAAGAATCAAAATTTTGAGCTTGTACGGAGACTCAGCTCTGGTAATCAGTCAAGTTAAAGGAGAGTGGGATACTAAACATCCAAATCTGATCCCCTACAAAGAGCTTGTGCTAACCTTGATCCCATACTTTGAAGAAATCACTTTTGAACACTTTCCAAGGGAAGAAAATCAGTTGGAAGATGCCTTAACAACTATGTCGTCTATGTTCAGGGTCAATTGGGACAAAGAAGCTCCTAGAATTACTATTCAAAGATTTGACGAACCTGCATACTGTTATGAGATCGAAACTGATGAAAAAAAGCCATGGTATCATACAGTTAGAAGGTACCTTGAAGCACAAGAGTATCCTGAGGGAGCCTCAATTAACGACAAGAAATTCATGCAAAGATTCTCATCCAAATTCTTCCTAAGCAATAGGATTCTGTACAAGCGCAACCATGATTTTACTCTACTCCGTTGTATGGATAAGAAGGAAGCAGAAAAGATCATGGATGACATGCATGAAGGTATATTCAGAACTCACTCTAGCAGACACACTATGGCCAAGAAGATTCTGAGGGCTGGTTACTATTGGTCGACTATGGAAACTGATTGTCACCATCACTCGAGGATTTTCCATAAGTGTCATATCTATGCTGACAAGGTTCATGTGCCTCGAGTTCCTTTGAATGTCATGACTGCTCTGTGGCCATTTGCAATGTGAGGCATTGACATGATTGGAGATATCAAGCCCACTGCCTCTAATGGATATCGTTTCATCCTGGTTTCCATTTCCTACTTCACCAAATGGGTCAAAGCAGCTTCATTTGCCTCAGTTACCAAGAATGTTGTAGCCTGGTTTATCAAGCATAACCTCATCTACCGGTACGACATCCCTGAAAGGATCATCACCGATAATGGAACCAACCTCAATAATGCTATTATCACTGAACTCTGTACGCAGTTCAAAATCAAGCATCGTAACTCTTCTCCTTACAGACCTAAGATGAATGGTGCAGTGGAAGATGCCAATAAGAATATAAAGAAGATTGTGCAAAAGATGATGGTGACCTACAAAGATTGGCATGATATCCTACCATTTACTCTTTATGGCTACCGTACTTCAGCTCGAACATCAACTGGGGTAACCCCTTTCTCTTTAGTCTATCGCATTTAAGCTATATTGCTTGTTGAAGTGCAGATTCCTTCTCCGAGGATTATGAAAGAAGAGGGCTTAGGAGAAGATGAATGGATTCAGACAAGATTGGATCAATTTAATTTGATTGATGAAAAGAGATTGATGTTGTTTGTCATGGCCAAATGTATCAAAAGCGTATGATCAAGGCATTCAAAGAAAAGATCAAACCTCGAGTATATCAGGCTGGCGACTTAGTAATAAAGCGCATCATTTTAACACACGGAGATCTCAGGGGCAAATGGCCTCCCACTTACAAAGGGCCGCTTGTTGTCAAGAAAGTATTCTTTGGCGGAGCTATGATGCTAACCACTATGGACGACAAAGATTTCCCGCATCCTGTGAACGCGGACATAGTAAAAAAATACTACGCATAAAAAATGACCCGCTAGGTTGACATACCTAGGAAAAAATAAGGGCATTCTAATGAACCAAAAGGGTTCGGGAAAAAATTAGGGATATATACAAAAGACTGTACACCTGGCAAGTCGAAAACCTGAAAGGGCGAATTGGGCAAAAATGGGTATCCTGGTGGACTGAAAACTCGAAAGGGCGGTCCAGGCAAAAGTTAAGGATAAAAAGCGCACGAATATGTCTCGTAGGATCACTAACAGTCAATTTTATTACCAAGATCAAAAATTCAAACGGTACGAGATCAATTCAATCAACTTCTTTTGACGACAAGAGATGATGTTCGAAGACATAGGGGCAATAGTGGAGTTGGAATCCAATGAGATCATTTCCAAATGGCTATACAATTTTTGTTTTCATCTTGTATTCTTTTCATTTTTTGACGACTTCCTCTTACTAGCATTTTTGTCTCCTTGTACAAAAACGCATGCTTTTAAGCAAATTATCAATACAAATATACTTTGAAGTACAAACTTTTTGTTTTTTCTGTTTTGAGGGCAAAAACGTCCAATGACTAAAATTGAATGAACATATGCATATGAATATGGTTAACTGTTAACAAATAAACGCACAAGAACAATAATAAGCATTTACTCAAGGATTTAGGATATCCCCCAGAGTTACTTCAATCAAAGTGAATTCATACATTCTCCATCCAGAGTGCCGATCAATATATCTCCTGGAAATTCTCTTATGAGTTTGGTTTTCCAAAGCTGAGAAAGAAACCCTGCAAAAATTCTTCCTCAGATGAATACATTTCTCCAGTAAGGTCTTCAGAATATCTTCCTCGATAGGGATAATATTCCCCAATAGACTACAATATCCCCAGCGTGAGCTTAGTTCTCGGAATATTACAAATCAACGGACAACACTCCTCATCCCCAGCAGAGTTGATACTATCACCAAAATTTGTTGTGAAGCCTGGAACCCTGATCAGATACCAGTTAAATTCATCCTCTTCAGACAATCAGAAGTCTAATCGCCGCTTTTATCCCCAGTCAGAGTATATGAGAATTAAATTTCCCAGTAGAGCAATGGATAACCAAGGTTTTTGAACTCTATTCCCCAAGCAGAAATCAATATTCCCCGCAGAATTTCATCTCCAGTGGTATTCAGGGATTTAGCTTCCCAAAAAAAACTCCCTAACATTAGTCAGGGATTTATTTTTCCAGACAAAGATACACTTCAATAATATTTCACATTCATACATCATGACATATGCATACAAAACGCATATAACATAATCTCATTTATTTTGAAAACATCATTACGCAATACACGCATCATGACATTGCATTACAACTAATTATTTACCTTTTCAGGAAAGATCACTAACTAGACAAATACCATCAGCAACAAACATCTTATCTACTGTTTCAGTTTAAATAAATCAATCATTTATCCTGATTCCATTCTGGTATACACTTTCTCTGGTTCAGTTAAATCGCTCCAAATATTTATACTGATTCGTTATCCAGTTAAAGATTATTTAAGACCTTTGCCGGTTCAGTTTAAATCAACCAATGATTTATCCTGATTCCGTTCCAGTAGACACTTTCTCTGGTTCAGTTAAATTGCTCTGAATATTTATAATAATTCGTTATCCAGTTAAATATTATTCAAGACCTCTGCTGGTTCAGTTTAAATCAATCAATGATTTATCCTGATTCCGTTCTAGTAGACACTTCCTCTGGTTCAGCTAAATTGCTCCGAAGATTTATACTGATTCATTATCCAGTTAAAGATTATTCAAGACCTCTCCTGGTTCAGTTTAAATAAATCAATGATTTATCCTGATTCCATTCTGGTAGACACTTTCTCTGGTTCAGTTAAATCTCTCCGAAGATTTATACTGATTCTTTATCTAGTTAAAGATTATTCAAGACCTCTACTGGTTCAGTTTAAATCAATCAATGATTTATCCTGATTCTGTTCCGGTAGACACTTTCTTTGATTTAGTTAAATCGCTTCGAAGATTTATACTGATTCGTTATCCAGTTAAATATTATTCAAGACCTCTTCTGGTTCAGTTTAAATCAATCAAGATTTATCCTGATTCCGTTTCGGTAGACACTTTCTCTGGTTCAATTAAATCGCTCCGAATATTTATATTGATTCGTTGTCCATTTAAAGATTATTCAAGACCTCTGCTGGTTCAATTTAAATCAACCAATGATTTATCCCGATTCCTCAATTTGTATGGCATCTATAAGCCCATCTTTGGCAATATTCGATCACTCTCCAAATGGCATCTTTAAGCCTATTCCCGATAACCGACCATCAACCGTACTTTGTGCACAAACGAGTGCAAATTTCTGGGCACTTTAGTGTTCAATCATCTTCTACCCTCAAGTCAGAATGGAAGACAAGCCAATCTAACTCTTCAGGTTTAAGAAGATTGAACATGGGAAGCTGTTGTACCATAAAACTTGTCCTCTGTTTTCTCAAGGCATTTCTCACAAAAGATCTCAAATGCTCAAGGTTTCTCCAAGATTTGATCAGACAAGCTCATCCCCTAACACTGAGGCCACAAATTAGGGTTTTGGTTTTCTCAAGGACAATTGGACTTATGATGTCTCAAATGACTTCATGGATCATTATATACATCCAAGAATACTCATGTCAAGTCTCAAGTCTTAAATCATAATTTTACTCAGCCAATTGACCAGATGATTGAAAATCAGTTGTATTGGGTAGAAAGTCAATTGTGGTCAACCTACAGTTAAACTTCAAGATTTTTTCTCAATATCATCATTTTGAAGTCATATGCATCAATTGATAAAATGTTGATCACAATTCCTCAAGTAAAGTACTCAATTCACCAAAAGGGCAAAATGGTCAAAATTAGGGTTTTGACTGAATTTGACAGATCCGTGTTTTTAAGCTAAGACATGATATAATGGATTGAAGCAAAATATTAAGGATTCAAATACCACATGTTAACCTAATTTATTGGTTCAAAACATTCCTCAAGATCAATGAATTGATAGATGAAATTTGATCAACTGATGAAAAAGTCAACTGATGCACAAAAAGTGAAACTTTGACTTTTTGATCAAGATTTAATTTCAAAGATCACAATTCATCAAGACATTCAAAAATATGAAGCTTGATCATCAAGAAATCAAGAAAGTCAAAAGTCAATGTAAAAAGTCAAACTTTTCAAGACTTAGAAATTTTTCTAAGTGTTTTATACATGATAATTTCATTACTTCATGCCATTTTTTCATCCAGATGCAAGATGGTTCAAAGAAAACTTTCAACATGAAAGTTGTAGATCTTGATGAGAACTACAACTTTTATTTACTGATCAAGTCCTATAAATGTTTGTATTTTGAGTTATAAATTCATGAAGTCATACACTTTTACTAAAACACTTAGTGAAAATTTGACCTAGTTTTAGGCAGATTTTCGACCTAACTTCTTGGCCATTTTTCACATAGTTCCAATTGGATTTTGCAAAATTGGAAAACATGAAAGTTGTATAGGATATTTCAAGCTTTTCAAAATATCCTAGAATTCAATGAGATCATTTTTGAGCTAGGAGAATCGAAGAGGAGAAGTTGGGCTTTCAAACTTGAATTACAAGGCATTTTTCATGAAGAATACTTGACCTAAAACATAGCTATGCTGCATAACTTCACTTTGTAGGTCTCCTAACTTGTGTTTCACTCCTTAATTTAATGTTTACACATTTGATTGATCCATTATCCAAAGCAATGTTCTATTTTTGGAAGAAAGCTACCATTCCATTCTTGTAATGCAAGCTTTTTACACAAAGTCAATGCATTGAGCTCCTCACTTATTTCTTTTGATCACACTCCATTGTAAAGTGAAGAAGCAACCTCCCTGCACCCAAAAAACTCAGACCATGCTTGTACTTGAACCTTGGAACTATGAAAATCCATTTCAACTTGATTTCTCATTTTCAACCAAACCATAACATGTTATCTCAAAATTCTGGTTACTTCAAGATGTCAAACCTCTTGCCTATAAATAGAGAGGTCATTTGCAACCTAAGGGACGAATTCATAAGCCCTTAAACACCATGAAACTACCTTTAAACTAGAAGTGCATCCACAACTCCATAACTTGTCATTTCTGGCCAAAAACTTCAATCTCATAATCCACTCGTGCGTTTTCCCTCTAAATCATTCTCAAAGCTTCCATACATCAAATACAACTCATCTCAATCCATGTTTTCCAACTGTAACACCATCTTCCCCATCTTCGATTACAAAAAATAGAGGTCTGCAACTTGACTTCTATAGCATGATTCAACCATCCTCAGCTCAAGGTAACTATTGCAATAGCTTCCTAGAGGTTCAAGGAAGCTAACCAGATCATTACAACACCTTGAAAGTTGCTCTAACTCAGAACACGATCTTCATCTGTAAGGTGAGTTTTCTGAACTTCTATCTTTACATACAAGCATCATTTGGATTCCATTTACAAAGATAAAATGTAGACATCATAGCCCTGAAACTAACCATGCCCTTAGAATCCATTTATGTTGCCTGAGTAGTGAGAATTTTGAGCCTGAACTTCTTGAAAAAATTAGGTTAAATTTGGTACCATTTAAAATTCGTGTTCATTTTTGATCTATTGCTTAAGTTATTTACATATTTGAAATCATGGTGAAATTTCTAACAAGTTTGATGTTCATACTTTTGAGAATGGTTGAGAAATGAACAAGTTGCAGGAGTTATGGTTGGCGCGAGGTTGAAGATGAAGTCACGTTCAGGAATTAGTTTATTTTACATTTAGTTGAAGTTGTGTTATAACCAGATGAAACAACCACCCAGTGGCAGGAGGAGCACACATAAGGCATTGATGCTAAGGGTCCTGGATTCGAGCCCTAATGACACCTTTTGTTTTTCTTTTTTACATTTTCCTTTTTCACTTTGCAGCGCATGGGCCTCATATCAACTGGGCCATTTCTTTTTATTAATCCTCATCCCCTATTTGCTTCATACACGCAGTCCATTTATATTTTGTTTTTATTTTTCTGACTTGTAAAAAAAACCACTTTTGGGCCTAGAACAAAAAACTGTCTTAATTTTAAAACACCCATTTCACTTTTACACCCTCCTAACTTATAATTTATATTTATATTTATATTTTATTTTATTTATTTATTTTATTATTATTACTATTATTATTATTATTATTTTTATTAATCAAAAATACCAAAATATATTATATTTAAACTAAATAATTATCATTTTAAAAAAAACATTTTCTTAACAAATTTCTTTTCTTAATTAATTTAATTTAGACCTAGTTATATTTTAATTCATCTTTAATTGAATTAATTTAGAACTTAGGAGTTTAATTAATTAACTTTTTTTCCATTCATTTTAGTTTAATCAAATAGGTTAACTCTAAAATATTTTTCATAAAAAACCCTAAAAAATTATTTTCTTAATTAATTTAATTTCTTTTCTCAAATTAATTTAGGTTTAGTTTTATTCAATCAACTTAGACTAATTATTTATTTTCCTCCTCTTTATTAGAATATTTTCCATACAAAAACTCAAACAAACATAATTTTCTTTTCCTTTCACATTGCCTTTATATTCTTGTACATTTTATCTTGCAATATTTAATATGACTGTAATAGTAAATTAGGGTTTAATTGATTTTATTTCTCCATTTGTAAATTTGTATCCCCATCCCCAAGTATTGTAATAGCGTAGGACTTTTACATTCCACAATTTATCGCTTTTCATATTTTTGCTAGTAATTAGGGTTTGTATGGCAAGATATAAGATCAACAAATGGATAACCCTAATTCAAACAAACACAAACACATTTACAAAGTATTTTCAAAGTGAGCTAGAAACTAAGAGCCCGTAGATAACTATGGATGAAAAGGGTGCTAACACATTCCCTTTTCATAACCTACCCCCCGAACTCAAGAAAAATCTCAAAAGGTCTTTCATGTTCTTTTCACCCTTTCCTTTATTGGATAAAAAAAGTCGGTGGCGACTCTTGCTATCCGCAACAATTGCGATAAAATGCAAAATACCCAAGTCAGTTCTATCACCGTATTACACCTTATCATAACCTGTATGCGACATAGTCAACATACTCCGTGAGCACTGATCGATCAATGGGTCCTCCTAAGAATGCTTCACCAGTGTGAACATATACATCTGTACAAGGACAAATCGTAACGTCTGTATTAGTAGGGGTATCATCGTCAGTAGTAAGAGGTATGTGAGCCACCTCGTCATCTACCTCTGCATCTGTAATCGGCATATGAACCTCTTCAACAACAGGAACCTCCTCATCAACAACCGACATAGGAACCTCCTCGGCAACCTCAACAATATAAACATCCTCATCAATAGGTAGGGATGACAATGAGTCGGGTCAGATGCGGGTTTCACACTACCCAAACCCGCACCTGAAATCACCACCGAACCCAAATCCAAAGACTATTCGGATGGCAAAATAACACTCACGCTCACACCAGTTAGATTTGGATTTTTCCATCCAAATCCGAACCCGCAGCAAAAACACAAAAAATACAACAATAACATTGAAATTTGAAACACAAAAATTCCCTCAAAGTCTCTCAAAGAAATTAAAGAATTAAATTACAACTTTCCATCAAGTTTGGTAACATTACAATTAAAATTAAGGTCTTAAATTTTTACACTTATATATATTTATAGGTACTTATGTAATTTAATGTCTAAGCGGGTGTGTTTCAGGTTTCAGGTGCGGGTTTTAGTGAACCTAAACCTGCATCCGAACCCAAACTCGAACGTAGTTAACTGGGGTTTTCACCCGTTGACTCGGGTTCGGGTGCAGGTGGATCCTATGGGTTTGGGTCTACCTGCCATCCCTATCAATAGGTACATCATCAACAACAACCTCATCATCAATTATACCTGCTCGGCGTCAGGGTGCGTAGAACTGAGCAAAGGACTGCTCAGCCAATAGTTTTCGGTGATAACCGGTTGGAGCTACTCATCCAGCTCGTAGATGAAAAGACTCTTCTGCATCAGTTCTAGCCTGAGTTGCCGCTCTATCAGTGATTCTGCCGACAATGGTCTTGTCTTTTCCCCTAGTCCTCACTGTAAAATGATAAAATGACAAAAGTTAGTGAATGAATGGTCAATTTCTAAGTATCTAGGCCAGTACCGAAAATTTTGAAATTTCTACAAATTTTCAAATTTTTTTGAACTACTAGAATTTTGGAAAATTCTAATACTATTGGATTAAAATAAATTCAGAATTTTAAAAATTTCTGATAAAAAAACTACGGAATTTTCATAATTTACGGTAAGAGCTTCTCGAATTTCCAAAATTTTTTAAAAAATTTCCGACAATTCCAATATTTATGGTAAATTAATCACTTGTTTTATAGAATTTCCGGTTGCTCCTCAAAATTGTTGATATTGTACTATAAATTTTGAAAATTCCACTTTGTGAGGGTGAATTTTGAAAATGATGGAAAATTTAGTAAAGCTATTGTAGTCTTTTAACTGAATGGGGGTGGTGGCGGCGGCGGCGGCGGCAAATAATGAAGATGAATTTCTTTTGCCATCTTTTTAGTTTTTTGGAGTTCTTTAAAAATTCAAAAATATTTTCAATTTCAAAATCTTCATCGCGTTTTTTATGTCAGGATTCTAAAATTCGAAACCTGAAAGTGGCATAAAGCATAAATAATCTATTAAATAAAATCAAATTCAATCATATAATATATCAATAATATCAACCATATATTAGAATTTAAAATATTAATTAAATATAAGAAATATTAATTAAATATAAACAATATTATAGATTGAACTAACAAATTGTTTTTCTTCGAAGTTATTATACCCCGATTTTATGAAACGTCTTGTGATAAATCAAGCTTAGAATATATTTGACCATAGTAACATCTGAGTTGATCATTTCTTTAATATAATATCGACAAAATATTGAGAACATGAAAACATCCATTCAATATAGATTTAGATCATTCCCGTCAAAAAAAATATAGATTTAGATCATAAGATTTGAATCAAAATGAGTTTAGGTTTCTGAAACTAAACTTGTCTTTTACAACAAAACCTATCAAATTACACAAACATAAATAATACCATAATATGATCTTAAAAGTTAATAATATAAATAAAAAAAATTATAATTCAAATACACAATAGATAATATTATATACAAATATATATACCGACCTATCTTAAACAAAATACATTTTAATGTTTAGCACGTGAATTACTCCACTTTATCCTAAATCTCTTATGATGCAACACATTCTTAGTTTCTATTATAATTTTCTAAACAAAACTTGTGGCAGTGTCGTCTGACTCGATCTTCTCTCTGATAAAGTGACAGTCTATCTCAATATGTTTGGTCCTCTCATGGAATACCGAATTTGAAGCTATGTGTAATGTAACTTGATTATCACAAATAAGTATCATTAGTCTTGCTTCTTCAATTAGAAATTCCTCGAGCAACTATTTTAACCAAATAAGTTCACATGTTGTCATCGCTATGGTCCTATACGCTGCCTCGACGCTTGATCTTACAACTACATTTTGCTTCTTGCTTTTTTAGGATATAAAGTTTCCTCCAATAAGTACACAATACACAGAGGTGGATCGTATATCAATGGGCGATCCTGCTCAATCAACATCAGAGTATCCAACTATCTGAATATGTCATTTGTCTTCATACACAAGACCTTTTTCTGGAGCACACTTGATGTATATAAGAATCCGGACAACATCATCCATGTGTTCTTGACAAGGAGAATTTAAGAACTGGCTTACCACACTAACTACAAAAGAAATTTCTGGACAAGTGACTGTGAGATAATTCAACTTTCCAACCAATCTCCTATACCTTCCTGAGTCAGATAGAGGCTTCCCCTGATTGGGTAGCAGTTTGACACTTGGATCCATATGAGTATCAACTGGTTTAGCATTCAACAAATTTGTTTCTTCTAAAATATCCATAGTGTTGTACCCCAAAATTTGCCCTCTCATTTTTCAAGGCCTTTCTCACAAGGATTCTCAAGGTTCAAGCTTACACAAGTACATTGAGATTTTCCAGTACCAAGATTAAAAGGAAACTGTCAAAAAGGGAGAAAACAGATAAAAATAATATTTTGACAAAATTTGGAGAAAAACAAGTGTTCTTCGATTCAGCTCCTTCGATTGGCCTTTTGGCCTCTTTCGATGCAAGTTTGGCTTGCATCCTTCGACTAGGCGTGGGCCTCTGGCACGTTGGTTTGGATTCACAAGGCACAAATCTCTCTGTAGTCTCCTTCGATTCTAAGGCAAAAGGCTCCCTTTTAGCATCCTTCGATTTTCACTTTTTTCCCCCTATATGCCTCTTTCGAATCTGGACATTTTGGCCTCCTACATCACACCTTTCATTTGGGCATGTGGTTTCTTCAGTAAAAGCTACTGGTCACACCTTTCATTTGGGCATGTTGGTTCCCTTCATGCAAGTTTCGTTCGAACATAGATCTTTTGCATGTTGGCATGAAGTCACAAGGCAAAAAGCCTCCTATAGCCTCCTTCGATTCCAAGGTAAAAGGCCTCCTTTTGGCATCCTTCGATTGCACATTTAAACTTCCTACACGCGTCTTTCGTTTTGCTTTGTAGCCTCCTTTGAATGAAAGTTGTGGTTACATACTTCATTTGGGCAGGAAATCTCCTTCGATGCAAGTTTAATCCATAAGATTCGTTTGGACATTTTGCTCCCTTCGAAGCAATCTTCTTTAGTACATTTCTAGAACCCTTCGATACAAGTGGAAAATAGGATTTTGAAAGAACACTGATCAAATCTTTGGGCCATGCTACATGATTTTATTTTGCAGGCCTTAATACTTGTATTTCACTTCATAATTAATTGCTTACATTTTGGATTAAGCTATTGTCCAGGTGATTAAGCCTTTGTCCAGAAGTATTTTTTTATGAAAGTGAACTTGCTAGTACAAATCCTGTCCCAAACCTATGCTTTGCTTAAATCCAGTTTGTACTTCACCATAAGTCAGGGAAGTCAGCCCCTTTTAACCAACAACTTTAGTACTTCACCTTGGGATCTTGGAAAATCTGACATAGCTCAATATTCACGTTTCAGCCAAGCCACATTTTTGTTTAAACTCCCAAACCTTTTCTCTATAAATAGAGAAACCATTGACAAAGAAAAGGGCCAGATTTTTGCTAGAGAGAGAAATCATAAAAATCCTTCAGCACCCAAACTCTCCAATATTCTCAAACTCTCCAACATTCTCAAACCTTCAAAACTCTAAGACTTTTTTTTCTCTCACAAAAAACCATCAGTAGTGTACCTTTCGATTCACTCCCCCTAAACTGTAGCGTAATAACCTTTAATTCACTCATCACCATCATATACACTCTTTCGATTCAGTGACTGCCCAAACCCAGCAGTAACTAAACTAGCTTCGAGAAGATTCCAGCGAAGCTCCCTCTACCACCAAAGAAGTCACCTACAGCTCTTTCGATTAAGCACTTCAAGAGGTAAGTTCTCTCTAAATTTGGAACTCTTTCATTTAAATATCATGTGCACATGCCAACAAATAAAAATGTAGATATTTCTAGACCATGTTTTAGCTTTCGATTCTGACTGCCCATATGTTGAAAACTCAACCTTAATTAGTTATGCTTTGGACTTTGAGACCCTTTGGTTTTTGTGCTGACCCCTGGACTATAGTTATGTTTGAATGTTGCATTTTAAGAACTTAAGACAAGTTTGTTATACCCTTCAATTGGCTAGCTGCACAAGCCTTTCGAATCACAATCTGAGGGCCTCATATGCTTACAAGGAGTCAGCAAGGAGCATGTGGCAAAGCTAGAACCTTGCTGTTTCCAGGCCTCAGACGAAAGACAAAACCTTGCTGCCTCCAAGCCTCAAACGAAAGACAGAACTATGCTAACTTCCAGGCCCAGACGAAAGGCTTTCCCACACTGATTCCAACCCCCAGTTGAAGGAGACAAAGGCAAATCGAAAGGCATGACTCCACTCACTCCAGACCCCAAATCGAAGGAAGCCAAAAAACGCAGAATCAAATGGCGTTTATTCCTGAATCGATAAACCCATTTTTCTTGCTTTTATTTTATTTTTGCCATTATATCTCCATGCTATTCAATATGGTTGTGATAATGTAGGATTTTATCTTTTTGCATTTTATTACTTTTCTATGCTTGCTAGTAAAATAGGGAATGTATGGAAAGATAAAATCAACAAGTAGACAACTCCTAATCAAAGACTAAATGCATGCAAATCAAACACACTATTCACACATGCACCCCTAGGGTTAACCCCACTTGTTTCCTAAAAATGGTCATGTTATGCATGTGAGACGTCTTAGCAAAACAATTAAAAATACAAGATCATAGTCCCTCGATGACGCTTCGAATGTTACCTTACAAATGATCTTAGTCCCTCAAGAGAAATGCTAAGATATCTCACAATATTGCTATCATGACTATACGATGACCTACGCCCGTCCCTTTTACATCCAAAGATAAGGCTTCTTACCAATCAATGGTAAGATAGAAATACCAAAGGAGGAGAAGAAGAAAAGACTTTTGAGTAGGTAGAAACGTTCTTAGTTGCTTGCTCATCTTCAAAACACAAACACTTTTTTCAAGTACACCAACACTTTCCATTGAAATATTTTCAAAAGTTTAACACTTTGTATACATTCTTATAGAGACGAGAATCATTACAAAGTTTGCCTAAAAGAAGGCGTTTTTCAAAAATACTTTCAAAAACCACCACAAAGCACACTTTCAAACAAAAGCAAGTGATCTAGCAAGCAACTAAGAGCCCATAGATAATTATGGATTAAAAGGGTGCTAATACCTTCCCTTTTCATAATCTACCCCCCGAACTCAAGAAATAATCTCGAAAGGTCTTTCCTGTTCTTTTCAACCTTTCCTTTTGGATAAAAGAAAAGTTGGTAACGACTCTTGCTATCCGCAACAATTGCGATCAAACTCAAAACACCCAAGTCAGTTCTCCCACCGCATTACAGAACGGGCAACTCTGCTGGGTGTAACACCCCAATTCTACCCCGGAAATTATACATGCAAATCAGAGTTATAAACATTTAAGCAAACGAATCAGGATGCCACAAATTCATCTTTAAAAATTCATTGCATTCATCGTGGATACATAATACTTTAAAACTTCGGCTGAACCATCAGCATAATACTTTAATTAAATAATTCAACAATTTAAACATCTACGCAACTGAATTCTTAATAACATCTTTAACATCGTTATAGCAACTTCATAAAAACACATACTTAATAATAATCAACTTAAAGTTCAACAACTGAAATAATCAATAATTAAAAGCAACAAGCGTTCATCCCCCCGAGTGTTACATATGAGAGCAATGACACTGACTGGAACTACTGAAGGTATACAACCTTCACTCTCGATTACCTTCACGTTACCAACGTAAGGGTAACATTCAAACAGAAGAGGTGAGATATCTAACAATATAATAAAATGTATGATAATTAATATATTAAATTAGATCCCATAACATCACCACTTCTCATCTCATAATCAACAATAATCGCAACAGAAATACCAATTATAATACACATTCATCACGTCAATTCACAACTTCTTTATGCAATCATATAATGCGACTCAATACTATGCAAATGCATGTGGTACCATTGGAGCAGAACTCCCATCTTAAAAATCTGCCAATAAATAGAGGCATCAACAAGGCATAAGCCTTCATCTTAATATTCGCCAATACAGGCCATCTTAACGAGCATAAGCTCCATCTTGAAATGTAATGTATGTGACACAATCATGAATGGAATGACAACACCATAATTAACAACATCTCAACACAAACATCATCGTTGGCCATAAGCTTACATCTTAATAGCTTCCAATCACTAGAGGCATATTAACATCTTTCATCAAAATCATTCATCAACATCGTTTATACATCATAGCTCATCAAACATCATTTATACATCATAGTTCATCAAACATCATTTATACATCATAATTCATTAAACATAATCTCATTAACATCATTTCATCAACAATTCAGCCGTACAACAATACAACAGTAACTCGTCAATCTCGCAACATCGGCCACAAGCCTACAACATGATATTGCCTATAATTAAGTAATCATTTAAGGCTTACTTCTAAATTATCAAACCTCTACATATTAGTATTCTATAATACTGCATCATTTTCATCATTAATCCTACTGTTACAACGCAATCAACAATCTATAGCCATTTCGTCCTCATTATGCTTCACAAAAATCAACATAGCGATCAACACGGGAACTAATTCAAATCCTAATTTGGATACTATGATTATCCCTCCTATTCTTCATTTTAATCCTTAAGAATGAATTTCAATGCGTTAGCTATTCAACACTTCGAACGACACCTCAAACGGAATCCGAAAACTCAAGTTACAGCCTTTTCCAAATGATTCTACCAAAAACCAGACAACATGGATCGACGCATAATGTCTTGGGTCGACGCGTACTGAACTGAACACACTACATGAGTCGATGCATACCCTATAGTATTGACTCATACTAAGCCTACAACACTGCATGTATCGATATATGCTCCTACGTATCGACTCATGCTGAGTTTGAAAGTCCTCATGTATCGACACATGACCCCTTCGTGTCGACTCATACTGAGTCTAACACCATTCTTGTATCGACACATAACATTTGGGGTCAACACGTACTGCTCTGTCATGAATAATTTCTGCGATTTTCTTTGCGTTTTCACTACGGGTTCCATACTTTAGGCTCTAAAAACATCCTCTAATCATAGATAATCATCACTTACAATTATCCTATAATTCTACATCAAATAAACAACATTGGGACATCGTTATTCATCTTTCAATCATCAATTCTCATCATACAACATATACAATTCAATCATAAACCAAACAATCTTTCACCTCTAACCCCACATACCAATTATCATGAACCCTATTATAGAGTCAGAACTCCACCCTTACCTTGGATTGAAGGTTGCTCTATACTTTTCCGGTTGAATTTCCGTTCTGCTCTTTTCCTCTTTTCCAACAGCTTTCACGTTCTTTCTCTAACCCTTATTCTTTCTCTCTTACTGCTTCTTCTTTTCTCCTTATTATTTCTAACAATAATAAAATAACCCTATTATTCTCTTTATTCCTTAATGGGCTTAAGACTACTACACCCCCCTTTATTACTACTTATATTCCTTTAAAACAAGCTCACATCAAATAATATTATCCTTCTCATATTATTCCCCAACTTAATAAAATAATTAATTCCAACTAATCACTACACAACTTCACAAATATTCCAAAAATAATTTAATTAAATAATTAATTAAATTACAGGCGTTACAACTCTCCCCCACTTAGAATATTTTCGTCCTCGAAAATTTACCTTAATCAAACAACTCAGGATAGGAGTCTCGCATCTTGCTCTCCAACTCCCAAGTCATGCTTTCTCCGGCAGCTCCTAGCCAAACCACTTTAACCAAAGCAATCTCTTTACCCCTCAGCGTCTTTAATTCACGATCCGCGATCCGTACAGGCATCGTCTCCACCGTAAGATTATCCCGTACTTGCACATCGTCTATATGAATCACATGAGATAGATCTGAAATATACTTCTGGAGTTGCGACACATGAAACACATCATGCAAATTCGAAAAATTAGGTGGTAAAGCCACTTTATAAGCAACATTCCCCACTCTCTCTGAAATCTGATATGGTTCAATAAAATAAGAAGTGAGCTTCTTAGACTTCAATGCTCGCCCAACACCAGTCACAGGTGTAACTCTTAAAAACACATGATCACCCACTTGAAATTCTAAATCTTTCCTTTGCTTGTCATGATAACTCTTCTGTCTACTTTGGGATTCTTTCATCTTTTCTCGAATTAGCTTCACCTTCTCAGTAGTCTCACGAACAAGTTTAGGCCCAAGTACTACACTCTCACCAGATTCATGCCAACATAAAGGAGTTCTACATCTTCGACCATACAATACTTCAAAAGGTGCCATCCCAATACTGGAATGGTAACTGTTATTATAAGTGAACTCTATCAACGGAAGATACGTATCCCACGAACCTCCTTGCTCAAGAACACATGCCCTCAACAAGTGTTCTAATGATTGGATAGTTCGTTCAGTCTGACCATCTGTCTGAGGATGATACGCTGAACTCAACCTCAACTTAGAACCCAACACTTCTTGCAAACTCTTCCAAAAATCAGAAGTAAATATTGGATCTCTATCTGACACAATGCACAAAGGAACACCATGCAACTTCACAATCACGCTAGTGTAAATCTCAGCCAACTTCGACACTGGAAAATTGATGTTAATAGGAATAAAATGAGCCGACTTTGTAAGCCTATCAACAATCACCCAAATCGAATCATGTCCTCTTAAAGTATTAGGTAACCCCGTCACAAAGTCCATCGAAATTCTATCCCATTTCCATTCTGGAACTTCTAACGGTTGCAACAACCCTGCAGGTTTCTGATGTTTAACTTTTGACTTCTGACAAGTCAAACATGCATACACAAACCGAGCCACACCACTCTTCATCCCAGGCCACTAAAACAAACATTTCAAATCTTGATACATCTTTGTAGCTCCTGGATGAATGCTCAACTTACTTCTATGACTCTCTTCAAGTATCACTTTCTTCATCTCAGCATCATCAGGAATACAAATCCGATTACGAAATCTCAACACACCTTGCGCATCTAGCTTAAAATCATTATTCTCAGACTGATCGATCCCAACCATCGAATCTACCAGTTTCACATCCAACTTCTGAGTTTCTATGATACTGTCTAGAAATTCATTATTAATCTTCAACATACCCAACATAACACTCTGCGGCATAACCTCGCAAATTAAGCTCATATCTCTGAACTGATCAATTAATTCCAAATCTTTAACCATCATTGCCGACATATGTAAAGTCTTTCGACTCAACACATCAGTTAGAACATTAGCTTTTCCTGGATGATAATTCAAACGGAAATCATAATCCTTTAACAATTCCAACCATCTTCGTTGCCTCATATTCAACTCCTTCTGATTAAATAAATACTTTAAGCTCTTATGGTCACTAAATACTTTAAGATCTTTCCAACCATTGAAGGGGGACTAAACAACTAGGAGGCGAAAGACTTTGTTCCCATTACTTTCATCAATTAGTAATTTATCTTTTGAATATTTCCTATGTTGGTCTGTAATAACTTTTAAACAATTCGTACGCTCTTTTGCCTTGTGCCTTACCCGGGGCATATAGGTCCATTTGTAAGGGCTTTGATTCTTCATTTTCATATGCCATTTTTAATGAATCATGGACTTTTTTCATCTATAAAATTTTGTGTTCATTTTCTTTCTTTTTTACATTTTATTTTGTTTAAGGATGGTTATCCCTTACACACACCCACACTCACAAAATGCAGGTACCCATCCACTCCGGATTCCATGGGTGACTATTCTGCTTTGGCCTTCACTGACTTTGAAGATTTGGTCAATCATGCCGAGTACGAAGGTGATGAAGACTGTGAAGTTCCTGGAGAGTTAGCTAGACTTTTGCAACAAGAAGAAAGGGTTATTCTGCCCCATGAAGAGTTGTTAGAGACTATCAATTTGGGAACAGAGGAAGACAGAAAAGAGGTTAAAGTGGGTGCCAACCTGAAGCCAAATGTCAAGGAGCGCTTAGTTCAACTATTGAATGAGTTTGTTGAGATCTTCGCCTGGTCCTATGAAGATATGCCGGGACTAGATATAGATATTGTGGTTCACCGTCTCCCTACAAGAGAAGACTGTCCACCAATCAAACAGAAAGTCCGCCGAATGAGGCCCGACATATCCAAAAAGATCAAAGCTGAGGTGATGAAGCAGTTCAATGCTGGCTTTCTGGCTGTTACTTCCTATCCATAATGGGTTGCTAACATTGTGCATGTGCCTAAGAAGGACGACAAAGTCAGAATGTGTGTGGACTACAGAGACCTAAAAAGGGCTAGCCCTAAAGATGATTTTCTACTACCACACATTGACATCTTGGTTGACAACACAGCTCAACACAAGGTATTTTCCTTCATGGATGGATTTTCAGGGTACAACCAGATCAAAATGGCCCCCGAAGACATGGAGAAGACTACTTTTGTTACGCAGTGGGGTACCTTCTGCTATAAAGTGATGCCATTCGGACTGAAGAATGCCGGGGCAACCTATCAGCGAGCCATGGTAGCTTTGTTTCATGACATGATACATCATGAGATTGAAGTCTACGTAGACGACATGATAGCCCGTTCACAGACAGAAGAAGAGCACCTCAACCATCTGCAAAAGCTATTTGTCAGGTTAAAGGAATATAAGCTCAGACTGAACCCTAGCAAGTGTACTTTCGGAGTCAAGTCTGGTAAACTTTTGGGATTCATCGTCAGTAACAAGGGCATCGAGGTTGATCCTGCCAAAGTTAAAGCTATACAAGAAATGCCTGCCCCCCCGCACTGAGAAGGAGGTTAGAGGTTTCTTGGGACGCTTAAACTATATTGCAAGGTTCATCTCTCACCTAACATCTACCTGTGAGTCAATCTTCAAGCTGTTGAAGAAAGATCAGGTGGTTGAATGGAACAATGATTGTCAAATTTCTTTTGATAAGATTAAGGAGTATTTGCTCGAACCTCCTATCTTGATGCCACCCGTCGAAGGAAGGCCTTTAATCATGTATCTGACTGTTTTGGATAATTCAATGGGGTGCGTACTGGGCCAACATGACGAGTCTGGCCGAAAAGAGCATGCCATTTATTACCTTAGAAAAAAGTTTACCGACTGTGAGACTCGCTACTCACTGTTCGAGAAAACTTGTTGTGCTTTGGTATGGGCTGCTCGCCGGCTAAGGCAGTATATGTTGACACATACCACTTTGCTGATTTCTAAAATGGGTCCGATTAAGTACATCTTCGAGAAGCCTGCTTTATCCGGAAGGATCGCTATATGGCAGATTATCCTGACTGAGTATGATATCCAGTACACAACCCAAAAAGCTATAAAGGGGAGTGTATTAGATGACCATCTAGCTCATCAAGCCGTCAAAGATTATCAATCTATGAGGTTCGACTTCCCTGACGAGGACATTATGACATTGGACAATATTGAAGGTAACAGACCGTATGACAGACCTGGACAAGGATCCCGATGGACCCTGTACTTTGATGGTGCTTCAAATGCACTTGGTAACGGTATCAGCGCGGTACTTATCTCTCCAGAAGGTTGCCATACACCTTTCACTGCTAGACTCTGCTTCAGGTGTACCAACAACATGGCCGAGTATGAAGCTTGTATCTTTTGTCTCAAGGCTGCTATTGACTTGGGAATCAAATCTTTGGTTGTATTCGGGGATTCAACTTTGGTTATCAGTTAAATCAAAGGAGAGTGGGATACTAAACATCCTAATCTTATCTCATACAAAGAGCATGTCCTGACATTGTTGCCTCATTTCGAGCAGATTACCTTTGAGCACTTCCCGCGAGAAGAAAATCAGCTAGCGGATGCTCTGGCTACAATGTCTTCCATGTTTAAACTCAACTGGGATAATGAGGCACCTCAAATCACCATTGAACGAATGGAAGAACCTGCACACTGTCATGAGATTAATACCGAAGAAGTAGTGGAACAACCCTAGTTTCATGAAATCAAAAGGTATCTCAAGACTCGAGAATACCCTGAAGGAGCTTCGGTCAACGATAAAAAGTTCTTAAGGAGATTTTCCGCCAAGTTCTTCCTGAGCAATGGTATCCTATATAAGCGCAACCATGATTGTGTTCTACTCCGTTGTGTGGACAAAGTTGAAGCTGAGCTGATCATGACTGAGATACATAGCGGCATATTTGGCACCCACTTGAGCGGACATACGATGGCTAAGAAGATTCTAAGGGCAGGCTACTACTGGTCTACCATGGAAGCTGTCTGTCATCAATATTCCCGTACTTGTCACAAATGCCAAGTCTATGCTGACAAGGTACATATTCCCCCAGTTCCTCTCAACGTTCTAACAGCTCCTTGGCCATTCGCGATGTGGGGAATCGACATGATTGGAGAGATCAAGCCTACAACATCCAATGGACACCGTTTCATCCTGGTGGCCATTGATTACTTTACCAAGTGGGTCGAAGCAGCTTCTTTCGCTTCCGTTACAAAGAATGTGGTTGCCCGCTTCATCAAGTAGAACCTCAAATGCCGGTATGGTATCCCCGATAGGATCATCACGGACAACGGTACAAACCTGAATAACACTGTGATCACCGCTCTATGCGAGCAGTTCAAGATTCAATATCACAATTCATCTCCCTATCGGCCAAAGATGAACGGTGTTGTTGAAGCTGCGAATAAAAATATCAAAAAGATCATTCAAAATATGACAGTCACCTACAAAGACTGGCATGAGATGTTACCGTTTGCTCTGCACGTATATCGTACCACGTCACGTACTTCAACAGAGGAAACCCCATTTTCTTTGGTATATGGCATGGAGGCTGTTTTACCTATGGAAGTTCAGATTCCTTCCTTGAGGATTATGAAGGATGTTGGTTTAAGTGAAGACGATTGGATTTAGACCCGCTTGATCAATTTAATTTGATCAACGAGAAGTGACTTACTGCTGTTTGTCATGGTCAGACGTATCAAAAACGGATGATCAATGCTTTCAACAAGAAAGTCAGACGTCAGGTATATCAAGTCGGAGATCTTGTAATCAAGCTGATCATCTTGCCGCAAAGTGATCCCAGGGGCAAATGGACTCCTACTTCTGAAGGACCGTTTGTGATCAAGAACATCTTTTCTGGTGGGGCAATGATTCTGACCACCATGGACGGTGACGACCTGCTGCACCCTGTGAATGCAGACATAGTCAAAAGATACTACACATAAATGATCCGACAAGTTGAAAACCCGAAAGGGCGACCTGGGCAAAAATAGGCATCCCGGTGAATCGAGAACCCGAAAGGGTGGTTCAGGCAAAAATTAGGGATAAATATAAAAAAATCTGTACACCCGACAAGTTGAAAACCCGAAAGGGCGACTTGGGCAAAAAAGGGTTTCCCGATGGATCGAAAACCCGAAAGGGAGGTCCAGGAAAAAGTTAGGGAATTAAAGCGTATGACTATGTCTCGTCGGATCACTTTAAAGACAATCTCTTCACGGACAAGCTCCAGGCTTCTGATCAACCCAATCATCTGCGAACGAAGCGACGAATGGACAAGATACTCAATGTTACGAAGGCTATAAGCAGAATAGGAATCCCATGGAATTGTTACACATAGCCATCCTTCTTTGTATAATTTTTTCTCATTTTTATGACAACATTCTCTTACTAGGATGACTGTCTTCTTTGTACAAAAATACTTACAAAGTTAATACGAAGATACTTCAAAGTGCAGAAATTTGCTTACCTTTTCTTTCTTTTTACACTTATGTTTTATTTGAAAACGTCCAATGATTTGTTAAATGAGCATATGCATTTGAATATAATCACTTCTTACAAATAAAACGAAATAAGAAAGGATAATTACTGATGGGTCGAAAGTATAGGAAAACGTCTTTAGGCTATTCCGGAAGAAATCCCCTACAGTATGTCATTCAGATCCTCAACAGAGCTAAAACCTTGAAATACACATCCCCAACGGAGTTAAAGTTCAACATCCCCAGCGGAGCTAAAAACATATCGTCCTCAGGACTAAGGTTCTAAAACTCCCAATCCCCAACGGAGCCAGAATACTTTAAACTTTCTTCCCCAACGGAGTCCAAAACTTCAAATCTTAAACCCCGGTGGAATAGTATCCAGCTTCCTCCGATTCCCCAGTAGATTGGCATACAACCCAAGCTTTCGAAGAATTCTCCAACGGGATAAACATCCTCCCCACAGAGTTATTTCCTGACAGAACGAAGATTCTTGTTCCCGTTTCTCCATTTGAAGCCTCCCGGGTTTTAATTCCACAGTAGAGGTCATCAAATTTGTCCTTATTTCCTCAGGAAAGTCATGAAGGATTCTCAATTAGCCACAAGTCACCAAGGATCTTCAATCCTCAGCAGTAGTCCAAAGGACATTCTCAGTCTCAACAAATCAAAGGTTTTGAATCTCCAACAACAGTCAAGAGTTTATTTTCCCCAGCAGCAGTCAAAGATTTCATTATCTTCAGCTATCAAGGATTTATTTCCCTCAAATAAGATGGCTACTCAGCTTACATGCGCATACATTACATTCATATATCATAAACATTGATAGAACACATTTTATTGCGTCATCTATGTCATACAACATAACTTTGTGTTTTAGCTAACATTTTACCCTTTTCAGGATAAGATTGAAAGCTACCTTTAACAAACGTTCATAAATTTCAGATACAATATGGATACTCCCCAGATACGGGCACTCTAGTGTCCAATCCCCTTTTACCTTCGAGTCACGAAAGGCAAACTCACCAATCTAACTCTTCAGGTCCAAGAAGATTGAACAGGGGAAACTGTTGTACCCAAAAATTTGCCCTCTCATCCTTCAAGAATTCATCCTGAACTCTCAGATTTTCTCTTAAACAAATCCAAGCCCTTTATTATCATTCCTTTCCAAGTAAACAATTCACAAAGAGCAAAATGGCCATTTGCAAGCTCAAAAGTCAAAACTTTTACCTTGGAAAAATTAAATTCTAAATACTTAGAATTTTTCTATAAAAAAGGGGAAAAGTATTTAATGGCACCTCAGAGCTTCTGAACCAACCTCCAGGTAGAAAAAGTCAGAAGTTGCAAATTTGGGCTCAACACATAACATTCAGTCAGAAGGTGGCTCTTCAGCAGCTACACCAACTCAGTCAGAGATTGTAAAAATGGTTCAGCACGTGATCTTTAAACAGAACATGGCTCTTTCAGCAGTTACACAAAAGTTCAGTCAGAGTTTGTTAGAGAAGTGTAAAGAAGGCAACAAAGCCTGAAACTCCTTCAGAACGTACTGGGATCAGAAGGCAATGGGATCAGCAGATTGGGTAAAGTACTGAAGCAAGATCACTAAGTCCAGAGTCTTTAAAGGCAGATCAAAGGAGCATACTAGAAAACTCTCAGAGTTTGCTGAGGCAGCAAGAGGCCAAGGTCAGAGCTTGGTTTACGTTGTTTTTGGTGAAGCAGAACTGCTGGCTCAGGTTTTAGGTAATGATGCAAAATCTCCTATTACAAGATTTTGGATTTTGATAAATCTCATCACCATTTAATGCTCATTAATGCTCACAACCACTCCTGAGCATTCATCCAAGGGTCTCTCCACGTGTGGCTTGTTAAACACCTTTGTGCATGCTTAGGCATGGGTCTATGCGCCACTTTTCGCCTATAGGTGTCACTTCTCCTTAATCCTCTCTTACTGTTCCAACCTAGGCTGAAAAGCTGTCCATCATCACAACTTTTCATGAACTTCCTTCAAAAACAAGTTAACCTCTACTGCATAATATTGGCGCCACTTAACGTTCAAAAACCCAAAAAAAGCCTTGCCTATAAATAGGACACCATTGTCCATCATAAGGGACGTGAAGAAACATCCAGAAAAAATTGCTAGAAGAGGAACAAAAAACTCTAGTGAAGGAAACCTTGTGAAACTCTGCCAAAATCCCCAGTGTTTCATAACTTTGAACTTCCTGCCTCCAAACTTCATTGATACTCAGTTTTCTTCCTGACTAGAGAACGCCCATACAGTTTCTGACGATACATACACATATCTTCTCCATCCACCCATCCTAAAAAGAACCTGTCCAGAACACCATCAGAACTAAAGTTAGCTCCAACTCACAAATATTCTTCCAAGCACCTGCTGACTCTCATCATGCTTCTAAGCATCATCAGCTTTGCATGCTCAATAAACACAATGTAAATATCATGTTTCTGCCGTATGCGTTCTGAGGATTTTCATACCTCTGAATGCTTAAGTAGGAAGTGAATCAGTGTAGAACTTGTTTGTGACCTTGTTGGTTCTGCCTTCTGAAACACTTTGACACCTGCTGAGATCATCCTAGGCATGCCTCCTGTTTTATGGAAAAATAATAAAACTGCAGATTCTGGCAAGCACAGGGGAAGCCAAGTTTTGACTTTGACGCTAGCACCGCTGAAGCCTGTTTTGCTGTTAATAATATCAGAACTTCTGAAAATTATTGTGTTTCCAGTAGGGTCAGAACTTCTGACTTCCCCACTAACAAACTTTTGTCTTGCAGCGCATGGGGGTCAGAACTTCTGACCTTCCCACTAACAGGTTTCTGTTTTGCAGGGCACCAGAGTCAGAAGTTCTGACTCATACATTTTCACCAACAGGTTGATAATCCTGCAGCAGGCCTGGGTCAGAACTTCTGACTTCCTCTCAGCAGCGCGCCAGCCCTCTCTCTCTTTCTCTTTTTCTCCCCCTTGTTATTTTCTTTTCTTATCTATTTTTCTCGTTGAACCACCCCCATGTACAAGTGTGTATCCCCCATCCCCTAAATGTTGTAATAGCGTAGGATTTTATATTTCCGCATTTTATTACTTTCAAAATGTAAATGATAGTAATTAGGATATGTATGGCAAGATAAAATCAATGAAATAGAAAATCCTAATTCAAGATAAAATCATGCATGCAATAAAACACACTTGCACACAAACACCCCTTAAGGTATCTCCACTTGGTTGCCTAAACCAAAGGGCTATGTTATGCATGTTGGGTACTTTGGCAAAACAAAAAAAAAACAAAAGATCATAGTCCCTTGATGACGCTATCTTGGTTTCCTAAACAAAAATGATCAAGTCCCTCAAAAATTTGCCAAAAATACCTAACACAATTGCTATCATGGTCTATACGATGACCCACGCCTGTCCCGTTTAACATCCTAATACAAGGTAGTTTACCAAATGCAATGGTAAAACAACACTGTCAAAAGGGTTAAAAACATTAGGAAAGATCTTTGAGTAAATTAGGGTAGATAGCTCTTAGTTACTTGATCAAAAACTTGCAAAACAACCTTGCTATTTCAAACACACTTCACAACATAATTTCAAAACATTTCCCAAATCAAACTTTAAAAAATTGAAATCTTTTTGAAGAGACAAAACACCTTTTTATACATTCGAACAAGAATCATTACAAAGGTTGCCACAACAATGGCCTCTTTTCAAAACATCTTTCAAAACCACACACAAAGCACCATTTCAAACAATTGAAAAGCAAAAGCAAGTGATCTAAACAAGTAACTAAGAGCCCATGGATAACCATGGATGTAAAGGGTGCTTGCACCTTCCCTTTTCATAATCTACTCCCCGAACCCAAGAAAACATCTCAAAGGTCTTTCCTGTGCTTTTTGACCTTTCCCTAGGATAAAATAAAAAGTCGGTGGCGACTCTTGCTAAACCGAAACATTTGCGAATACAAAACGCAAAACCTCAAGTCAGTTCTCCCACCATATCACAGAACTGGTGACTCTGCTGGGGAATTCTGAATTTCAAAAGTGGAGTAACCTTAGGGTTTAGATCACCTTTACATGCTTATCTTGATTGCTTTGATTGCTTTACATTTGGTTCTATTGTTTGGGTTTCAATCCTCCACCCGGATTTGGGAAACATTCATAGGTAAATAGCAATACGTTATGGAAACTGTGCAGGGTATACCGACATGGTTGAAGCAATAGCTATATTAGTGTGACATATTTGTGGGTATCAGTAGCCTTTGAGTCAATCAAAGAGAATACGGGGCCGCTGAGTGATGTCATGAAGCACTAATGAACTCTTAGAACCTTACTTGACCATCTTGGCCTTTTTAGGGGTAGTGAGATGACCGGCTTTGGTGCAGTCCGAAGTTGGTAGATACTCGATACTAGACTCATTGAGGATTGTTTTCTTGGAATATTTCGGTCGCCAGTTAAGTGGCTAAACTGAAACAATGAACACAGAAAATAATCCAGTGATATTGAGCTCCTTAGAACCCGGTTACTATTTATAGGACAGGTTGAGCCAACTAACTTCAAGAGGGTACTTACCTATGAAACCTCATGCAAGCCTGAAACTAGGATCTTGTGTGATTTTCTTGTACATGTCCTTGTGCATACATCATGAACATCATAAAGCATCATATGCATCCACTAACCATTTCAAGGGTTTGGATCTTCATCTTTGTTCTTGTTTTGTAGGTCATGGAATCTCTTCGCAGGAAAACAATTCAAGTCAACCTTGTGAGAATCCCTCCTTAACTCAAGGATCTTACCTCCAAGATTCTACATAATTCTCTCTTCAGTGAAAGACATGGTAGACTTCTCAACTTGGTCAACTCCAACATTGAAGAAAACATGGTGAAAGTTCTCTTCCAGTTCTTTGACCCCCTACACCACTGTTTCACATTTCCTGATTACCAACTAGTACCTACTTTGGAGGAATTTTCTCAACTCCTAAGGATTCCTATTCTCCATCAACTACCCTACAACGGTACGAAAATAGAGCCAAAACCTGAAGATGTTGCTCAAACCTTACACTTGCAACCATCTAATATCAAAGGTCATTGGGAAACCAGAAGTGGTGTCAAGGGTTTCTTGGTAAAGTTTCTGTTTGAGAAGGCACAAGACTGCTGGAATTCTCTAGATCTACAAGCCTTTGAGGAGATTGTAGCACTTCTCATCTATGGGTTGGTCTTGTTCCCAAACCCTGATCGGCTTATAGATGTGAATACTGTCAAGATTTTCATATCTCGAAATCCTGTACCTACATTGCTTGGGGACATCCTACACTTATTTCACACACGAACAATAAGGAAAAGAGGTGTTCTCATGTGCTGTACTCCTCTTCTAGCAAGGTGGTTTATTTCTCACCTTCCCCAGTCAATCTTGAAGAATGAACAAGGCTTGAGGTGGTCACGACGATTGATGATTCTTACACATTCTGATGTTCATTGGTGTTCTCGGTCCACAGAAAATGTCATCATCATTGATCGTTGTGGGGAATTCCCTAATGTCCCACTACTTGGCATTAGGGGAAGCATTACCTACAACCCCTGTTTAGCTCTGAGACAATTTGGGTATGCCCAAAGGGATGGCCCTCATGATATGCTGATTCCTGACTTGGTTTTTGACTTCGACAACGACGCTCAAGGACTTCGACAAAGGTTTATCCGAGCTTGGAGGATGACCAACAAAGTGGATAGTAAGACACTGGGACACAAGAATTCGATCCCCCTTGAGCCTTATCTCAAGTGGATACGAACCCGCGCCCAGAGTCTTATGATGCCTTACCCCCACATTCTCCCCGTGATCAAAGAGTCTGTTATGGAAGGAGAGGTTCCATACACCCTCCTACATCCTGACATGCCAACATCATTGGAAGAATTGCAAAAGAGTTGGATACAACTCAAGGAAGAGCGGAACACTTTTGAAGCCAGCTTCTATACTAGTGAGAAGAAGGTTTTTGAACTTACCCTCCGACTTAATGAAGAGGAGACTCTCAACACTTACATCGTGCCAAAAAGGATGCGCAACGTCTTTTTACATTAAGAAGCTTTGTAATATTTTTCCCATGGGGCATTTATGTACTAACAAATTTCTTATTATTAATATGACGTGTGTTCTCTTTGTTTGCAGCAAATTTGAATTTCTGAATCCTTGAATGCATTACATGAATAACATAGCATTTATCATATGCATAAACAGGTCTTCACACCAGGTTTCCTTATCTTTCTGCTGTTTATTTCAGCAAGATGGATATAGAGAAGACGGTTAAAGATCTGCAAGCACAAAATTCTCAGTTCCAACAAATCCTCATGACCTTGGAAAAGGGTCAAGAGGACCTTAAAGCACTGTTAGAGAAAGAGAAGGAAAAAGACAAAGAGAAAAAGAAGAAAAGGAATGGTATGGCCAATATGGGAAGAAGGTTTGAGAGACAGGCTAGAAAGGTCCTCGAATTCCCCTCGACGTCTGACGAAGGGGTTGGTAAAGGTAAAGGAGTTGCAATGCCCTCCGAGTCTGAAGCTGAAGAGAAAGAGGAAGAGGATTACTCTGAGCAGCAATATCCTCCTACGGATGATAAGTATAAGAATATAGAGGATCGGCTGGCCGCCATGGAAGTACAAAGGATTCCCGGGTTGGATTTCGAAGAACTAGGGTTGGTTGCTGGGATCTTCATTCCTCCCAAGTTCAAGGTACCTACATTTGCTAAATACGACGGTTTGTCCTGTCCGAAGATGCATCTGCGGTCCTACGTCAGAAAGATCCAACCTCACTCTTCTGATAAGGATCTATGGGTCCACTTTTTTCAAGATAGCTTGTCGGGTACGCAATTGGACTGGTTCTATCAACTTGAGAGATCTGATGTTCATAACTGGGAGGACTTAGCTGCTTCTTTCTACCGACAATACCAATACAATGCAGATTTAGCTCCTACTCGTACTCAACTAAAAAGTATGGGTATGGCCTCTAATGAAGGATTTAAGGAGTATGCCCAGAAGTGGCGAGATTTGGCTGGAAGGGTGCAGCGACCATTGTCGGATAGAGAACTGGTTAACATGTTTTGGGGACCCTATCAGGTCCATTATTTAATCACTTAATCGGGAGCTCATTTGCAGGGTTCACCGAATTAATATTGAGAGGTGAAAGGGTCGAAGCTGGCATTAAGAGTGGAAAAATTCAGAAGAATGCAACTGCTTCCCCTGCTGTCAAGAAGACCTTCCCAGCTAAGAAAGAAGCTTTTGTTGTTTACTCCTAGAGAAATCAAGGAAGGATGGAGCGCCGACCAACGGTGGGGGCTGTGATGATCTAGAATTCCTCAGCCGATCAACCTCGCAGCAATCAACCAAGAGCTAACCAACAAAGGGTGGAAAGGCCATAATGGCAATTCACTCGGATCAATATGACACCGGCTCAGGTCATCCCTCATCTGTTAAAGTTAAACCTTACCAACTTGAAAGAAGCGTCGAAAAACCCAAATACCTCTTCTCCCTATTATCATTCAAATGCAAAATGTGCATATCATTCGGATAGTGTGGGGCATGACACCAACAACTGCCGGGCCCTTAAAAACAAGATCCAAGATTTGATAGATGCCAAGGAGGTAGAGTTTGACGCTCCCAAATAACCTAATGTGATATCCGCTCCTATGCCAAAACATGGTCATAATGTCCATGCCATTATAAAAGATATTCATGTTACTGCTGTTGATGACTTAATAACTCCATTGCCAATGATCAAGATGAATCTGTTGAAAGCCGGGATTTTTCTGGGCTGTGAAAAAGATTGTTCCTTTTATTCGACCTTGCAATCTGATTGTCCGCTGTTGAAATCAGGCATCCAACGCTTGATGGATACTCAAGAGATCCTCTTTCAGAAAACTCCTGTCGATACTATTACTCTTGTTACTCCAATCAATGACATTGCTATAATCACCATTTCCGACAATCTTTCCAAGACCTGCAAAAGGCCTGTTAAGATTACACCTGATCCAAAGTTTGTACCGCTGAAGATTACCATGTCGGGGCCTATCCCATATAAGTCCAACAAGACGATACCATGAAATTATGAAGGAGAGATCTTCTACCATGGTGTCAAGCAGATTGAATCAGTCCAAGAGAATTCCGATGAAGAAACTCCTGATGTAGGAAATATTGCAGGGACAAGTAAGATAACTCGTAGCGGAAGAATCTTCTCTCTGGAGATTGTTCCTCCACGGGCAGTCTTCGGACCCTTAAGTGCTTCTGTGCCTGTCAAGATATCTGTGCGAAGTCCAGTGATTGAAGAAATTGTTACTCCCAAAGTTGAACCCTCTGTTGTTATTGCTGATAAAGGTAAGGGAATCGAAGAAGCACCCGTCAGGACGAGGGCTCAAGCTTTGGTTATCCCTGAGACCACCTAAAAGGAAATAGAGGAAATCTTAAAGATAATTAAGAAGAGCAACTATGATGTCGTAGAGCAGCTGGGGCAAACCCCTTCAAAAATATCTATGCTGGCTCTATTACTTTGCTCCGAGGCTCATGCCAAAGCCTTAATCAAGTTCCTGAAGACGTCGCATGTGCCTCAGGAAACTTCTATAGTTCAGTTTCAAGAGTGTGTAGCCAGCCTTACAACCGACAATGGTTTGGGCTTTTCTGATTCCGATCTAACGTCCAAGGGAAGAAAGCATAATGATGCGCTGCATCTTTCGGTAGAGTGCAAAGGAACCATGTTTGCTCATGTTCTGGTTGATACCGGCTCATCCTTAAATGTCCTACCAAAGAAAGCACTGGACAGGCTAGACTGTGAAGGTCTGACTTTAAAACCCAGTAATATCATTGTTAGAGCCTTCGACGGTTCTAAGTGGATGGTTCACGGAGAAGTGGACATACTAATCAAAGTGGGTACGAAAATTTTCAACTCTACATTTTATGTGATGGACATCCGTCCTTCATATTCATGCTTGTTGGGAAGACCATGGATCCACAATACTGGGGCAATCACTTCTTCTCTACACCAAATGCTAAAGTACCCAGTCCAGGGTAAGATCATAACAGTTCATGGTGAGGAGGAGTATATGATAAGCCACCTTAACTCTTTCTGCTACGTGGAGTTAGATGGTGAATTCATAGAAACACCTTTCCAACACTTTGAAGAGGTTTCACCTAAGGTTGCGGTAGCCAAGACAATGACTGATGTGCCCATCATTACCAAGCCTGTGTCCCGGATGTCGTCCCTTAAAGATGCGGAGGCTGTAATCAAGGAGGGAGGAAGTACAATGTGGGGTCAGCTGCCAGATTTTCCTCACAAGACAGACAAGTTCGGATTGGGTTTCACTGCTGCTAGCCAGAAAGCTGTGCGTCGCTCCCGGGCTGGAGGACCACCCTTAAAGATCACTCACCATGGGGTTCATGCTTTAGAAGATGATGAAGAAGGAGGCAATTTTGAAGATTGGATCTTTCCAACCATTGAAGGGGGACTGAACAACTGGGAGGCGAAAGACTTCGTTCCCATTACTTTCATCAATCAGTAATTTATCTTTTGAATATTTCCTATGTTGGTCTGTAATAACTTTTAAACAATTCATATGATCTTTTGCCTTGTGCCTTACCCGGGGCATATAGGTCCATTTGTAAGGGCTTTGATTCTTCATTTTCATATGCCATTTTTAATGAATCATGGACGTTTTTCATCTATAAACTTTTGTGTTCATTTTCTTTCTTTTTTACATTTTATTTTGTTTAAGGATGGTTATCCCTTACACACACCCACACTCACAAAATGCAGGTACCCGTCCACTCCGGATTCCATGGGTGACTATTCTGCTTTGGCTTTTAGTGACTTTGAAGATTTGGTCAATCATGCCGAGTACGAAAGTGATGAAGACTGTGAAGTGCTTGGAGAGTTAGCTAGACTTTTGCAACAAGAAGAAAGGGCTATTCTGCCCCATGAAGAGTTGTTAGAGACTATTAATTTGGGAACAGAGGAAGACAGAAAAGAGGTTAAAGTGGGTGCCAACCTGAAGCCAAATGTCAAGGAGCGCTTAGTTCAGCTATTGAATGAGTTTGTTGAGATCTTCGCCTGGTCCTATGAAGATATGCTGAGACTAGATATAGATATTGTGGTTCACCATCTCCCTACAAGAGAAGATTGTCCACCAATCAAACAGAAAGTCTGCCGAATGAGGCCCGACATGTCCGAAAAGATCAAAGCTGAGGTGATGAAGCTGTTCAATGCTGGCTTTCTGGATGTTACTTCCTATCCACAATGGGTTGCTAACATTGTGCCCGTGCCTAAGAAGGACGACAAAGTTAGAATGTGTGTGGACTACAGAGACCTAAACAGGGCTAGCCCTAAAGATGATTTTCCACTACCACACATTGACATCTTGGTTGAGAACACAACTCAACACAAGGTATTTTCCTTCATGGATGGATTTTCAGGGTAGAACCAGATCAAAATGGCCCCCGAAGACATGGAGAAGACTACTTTTGTTACGTAGTGGGGTACCTTCTGCTATAAAGTGATGCCATTCGGACTGAAGAATGCCGGGGCAACCTATCAGCAAGCCATGGTAGCTTTGTTTCATGACATGATACATCATGAGATTGAAGTCTACGTAGACGACATGATAGCCCGTTCACAGACAGAAGAAGAGCACCTCAACCATCTGCAAAAGCTATTTGTCAGGTTAAAGGAATATAAGCTCGGACTGAACCCTAGCAAGTGTACTTTCTGAGTCAAGTCTGGTAAACTTTTGGGATTCATCGTCAGTAACAAGGGCATCGAGGTTGATCCTGCCAAAGTTAAAGCTATACAAGAAATGCCTGCCCCCCCGCACTGAGAAGGAGGTTAGAGGTTTCTTGGGACGCTTAAACTATATTGCAAGGTTCATCTCTCACCTAACATCTACCTGTGAGTCAATCTTCAAGCTGTTGAAGAAAGATCAGGTGGTTGAATGGAACAATGATTGTCAAATTTCTTTTGATAAGATTAAGGAGTATTTGCTCGAACCTCCTATCTTGATGCCACCCGTCAAAGGAAGGCCTTTAATCATGTATCTGACTGTTTTGGATAATTCAATGGGGTGCGTACTGGGCCAACATGACGAGTCTGGCCGAAAAGAGCATGCCATTTATTACCTTAGAAAAAAGTTTACCGACTGTGAGACTCGCTACTCACTGTTCGAGAAAACTTGTTGTGCTTTGGTATGGGCTGCTCGCCGGCTAAGGCAGTATATGTTGACACATACCACTTTGCTGATTTCTAAAATGGGTCCGATTAAGTACATCTTCGAGAAGCCTGCTTTATCCGGAAGGATCGCTATATGGCAGATTATCCTGACTGAGTATGATATCCAGTACACAACCCAAAAAGCTATAAAGGGGAGTGTATTAGCTGATCATCTAGATCATCAAGCCGTCGAAGATTATCAATCTTTGAGGTTTGAATTCCCTGACGAGGACATTATGACATTGGACAACATTGAAGGTAACAGACCATATGACGGACCTGAACAAGGATCCCGATGGCCCCTGTACTTTGATGTTGCTTCAAATTCACTTGGTAACGGTATCGGCGCAGTACTTATCTCTCCAGAAGGTTGCCATACACCTTTCACTGCTAGACTCTGCTTCAGCTGTACCAAAAACATGGCCGAGTATGAAGCTTGTATCTTTGGTCTCAAGGCTGCTATTGACTTGGGAATCAAATCTTTGGTTGTATTCGGGGATTCAGCTTTGGTTATCAGTCAAATCAAAGGAGAGTGGGATACTAAACATCCTAATCTTATCCCATACAAAGAACATGTCCTGACATTGTTGCCTCATTTCGAGCAGATTACCTTTGAGCACTTCCCGCGAGAAGAAAATCAGCTAGCGGATGCTCTGGCTACAATGTCTTCCATGTTTAAACTCAACTGGGATAATGAGGCACCTCAAATCACCATTGAACAAATGGACGAACCTGCGCACTGTCATGAGATTAATACCGAAGAAGTAGTGGAACAACCCTGGTTTCATGAAATCAAAAGGTATCTCAAGACTCGAGAATACCCTGAAGGAGCTTCGGTCAACGACAAAAAGTTCTTAAGGAGATTTGCTGCCAAGTTCTTCCTGAGAAATGGTATCCTATATAAGCGCAGCCATGATTGTGTTCTACTCCGTTGTATGGAAAAAGTTGAAGCTGAGCTGATCATGACTGAGATACATAGCGGCATATTTGGCACCCACTTGAGCGGAAATACGATGGCTAAGAAGATTCTAAGGGTAGGCTACTACTGGTCTACCATGGAAGCTGACTGTCATCAATATTCCCATACTTGTCACAAATGCCAAGTCTATGCTGACAAGGTACATATTCCTCTAGTTCCTCTCAACGTTCTAACAGCTCCTTGGCCATTCGCGATGTGGGGAATCAACATGATTGGAGAGATCAAGCCTACAACATCCAATGGACACCGTTTCATCCTGGTGGCCATTGATTACTTTACCAAGTGGGTCGAAGCAGCTTCTTTTGCTTCCGTTACAAGAATGTGGTTGTCCGCTTCATCAAGCAGAACCTCATTTGCCGGTATGGTATCCCCGATAGGATCATCACGGACAACAGTACAAACTTGAATAACACTGTGATCACCACTCTGTGCGAGCAGTTCAAGATTCAACATCACAATTCATCTCCCTATCGGCCAAAGATGAACGGTGTTGTTGAAGCTACGAACAAAAATATCAAAAAGATTATTCAAAAGATGACAGTCACCTATAAAGACTGGCATGAGATGTTACCGTTTTCTCTGCACGGATATCGTACCACGGCACGTACTTCAATAAGGGAAACCCCCTTTTCTTTGGTATATGGCATGGAGGCTGTTTTACCTATGGAAGTTTAGATTCCTTCCTTGAGGGTTATGAAGGATATTGGTTTAAGTGAAGACGATTGGATTCAGACCCGGCTTGATCAATTTAATTTGATCGATGAAAAGCGACTTACTGCTGTTTGTCATGGTCAGACGTATCAAAAACGGATGATCAAGGCTTTCAACAAGAAAGTTAGACGTCAGGTATATCAAGTCGGAGACCTTGTAATCAAGCGGGTCATCTTGCCGCAAAGTGATCCCAGGGGAAAATGGACTCCTACTTATGAAGGACCATTTGTGATCAAGAACATCTTTTCTGGTGGGGCAATGATTCTGACCACCATGGACGGCGACGACCTGCCACACCCTGCGAACGCAGACATAGTCAAAAGATACTACGCATAAATGACCCGACAAGTTGAAAAATCGAAAGGGTGACCTGGGAAAAAATAGGCATCCCGGTGAATCGAAAACCCAAAAGGGCGGTTCAGGAAAAAATTAGGGATAAATAAAAAAAAATTTGTACACCCGACAAGTTGAAAACTTGAAAGGGTGACTTGGGCAAAAAAAGGGTTTCCCGGTGGATCGAAAACCCGAAAGGGCGGTCCAGGAAAAAGTTAGGGAATTAAAGAGTATGACTATGTCTCGTCGGATCACTTTAAAGACAATCTCTTCACGGGCAAGCTCCAGGCTTCTGATCAACCCAATCATCTGCGAACAAAGCGACAAATTGACAAGATACTCAGAGTTACGAAGGCTATAAGCAGAATGGGAATCCCATGGAATTGTTACACATAGCCATCCTTCTTTGTATAAATTTTTCTCATTTTTATGACAACATTCTCTTACTAGGATGACTGTCTCCTTTGTACAAAAATACTTACAAAGTTAATACGAAGATACTTCAAAGTGCATAAATTTGCTTGCCTTTTCTTTCTTTTTACACTTATGTTTTATTTGAAAACGTCCAATGATTTGTTAAATGAGCATATGCATTTGAATATAATCACTGCTTACAAATAAAACGAAATAAGAAAGGATAATTACTGATGGGTCGAAAGTATAGGAAAACGTCTTTAGGCTATTCCGGAAGAAATACCCTACAGTATGTCATTCAGATCCTCAACGAGCTAAAACCTTGAAATACACATCCCCAGCGGAGTTAAAGTTCAACATCCCCAGCGGAGCTAAAACATATCGTCCTCAGGACTAAGGTTCTAAAACTTCCAATCCCCAGTGGAGCCAGAATACTTTAAACTTTCTTCCCCAACGGAGTCCAAAACTTCAAATTTTAAACCCCGGTGGAATACTATCCAGCTTCCTCCGATTCCCCAGTAGATTGGCATACAACCCAAGCTTTCGAAGAATTCTCCAACGGGATAAACATCCTCCCCACAAAGTTATTTCCCGATAGAACGACGATTCTTGTTCCCGTTTCTCCATTTGAAGCCTCCCAGGTTTTAATTCCCCAGTAGAGGTCATCGGATTTGTCCTTATTTACTCAGGAAAGTCATGAAGGATTCTCAATTCGCCACAAGTCACCAAGGATCTTCAATCCTCAGCAGTAGTCCAAAGGACATTCTTAGTCTCAACAAATCAAAGGTTTTGAATCTCCAACAACAGTCAAGGGTTTATTTTCCCCAGTAGCAGTCAAAGATTTCATTATATCCAGCTATCAAGGATTTATTTCCCTCAAACAAGACGGCTACTCAGCTTACATGCGCATACATTACATTCATATATCATAAACATGGATAGAACACATTTTATTGCGTCATCCATGTCATACAACATAACCTTGTGTTTTAGCTAACATTTTACCCTTTTCAGGATAAGATTGAAAGCTACCTTTAATAAATGTTCATAAATTTCAGATACAGTATGGATACTCCCCAGATACGGCGGTCATTCCATTACTCATTCATAATTTCAAAGTCAAGATACAATATGGATACACCCCAGACACGGCGATCATTCTATTACTCATTCAGACTTCCGCAACCAGATACAGACTAGATACGCTCCAGACACAGAGGCCATTCAATTTCTCATTCAGGTTCAACTATCAATTTCAGATACAATATGGATACACCGCAGATACGGCAGTTATTCTATTACTCATTCAGAATTTCAAGGTCAAGATACAGTATGGATACACCCCAAACACGACGGTCATTCTGCTACTCATTCAGACTTCCGCAACCAGATACAGACTAGATACGCTCCAGACACGGAGGCCATTCTATTTCTCATTCAGGTTCAACTATCAATTTCAGATAAAGTATGGATACACCCCAGACACGGCGGTCATTCTATTACTCATTCAGAATTTCAAGGTCAAGATATAGTATGGATACACCCCAGACACGACGGTCATTATGCTACTCATTCAGACTATCAACTTCAAATACAATCCAGATACGCTCCAGGCACGGTTTCCATTCTGTCACTCATTCAAACCTATTCCCCAGCCCAGAGATACTCCAGACACGGATGTATTTCTGTCACTTATTCAGATTTCAGATTTCAGATACAATACAAATACATTTCAGACACGACAATCATTCTGATATTCGTTCGAGAATCAAATACAGTTACAGCTTGGATACGCTCCAGACACGAACGCCATTCCTTTGCTCATACAGATCCAATCTCCAGATACAACTCAAATACGTTTCAGATACGGATACCATTCTGATGTTCATTCTACTGATATTCAACAAACACTTTGGATGACATCTCTAAGCCCATCTCCAGAAAGATTCTATCATCTCCAAATGGCATCTTTAAGCCCATTTCCTCAATCTGCATTTTGAAGAGTGAAAATTTACGGGCACTCTAGTGTCCAATCCTCTTTTACCTTCGAGTCACGAAAGGCAAACTCTCCAATCTAACTCTTCAGGTCCAAGAAGATTAAACAGGGGAAACTGTTGTACCCAAAAATTTGCCCTCTCATCCTTCAGGAATTCATCCCGAACTCTCAGATTTTCTCTTAAACAAATCCAAGCCCTTTATTATCATTCCTTTCCAAGTAAACAATTCATAAAGAGCAAAATGGTCATTTGCAAGCTCAAAAGTCAAAACTTTTACCTTGGAAAAATTAAATTCTAAATACTTAGAATTTTTCTATAAAAAGGGGAAAAGTATTTAATGGCACCTCAGAGCTTCTGAACCAACCTCCGGGCAGAAACAATCAGAAGTTGCAAATTTGGGCTCAGCACATAACATTCAGTCAGAAGGTGGCTCTTCAGTAGCTACACCAACTCAGTCAGAGATTGTAAAAATGGTTCAGCACGTGATCTTTAAACAGAACATGGCTCTTTCAGCAGTTACGCAAAAGTTCAGCTAGAGTTTGTTAGAGAAGTGTAAAGAAGGCAACAAAGCCTGAAACTCCTTCAGAACGTACTGGGATCAGAAGGCAATGGGATTAGCAGATTGGGTAAAGTACTGAAGCAGGATCACTAAGTCCAGAGTCTTTAAAGGCAGATCAAAGGAGCATACTGGAAAACTCTCAGAGTTAGCTGAGGCAGCAAGAGGCCAAGGTCAGAGCTTGGTTTACGTTGTTTTTGGTGAAGCAGAACTGTTGGCTCAGGTTTTAGGTAATGACGCAAAATCTCCTATTACAAGATTTTGGATTTTGATAAATCTCATCACCATTTAATGTTCATTAATGCTCACAACCACTCCTGAGCATTCATCCAAGGGGTCTCTCCACGTGTGGCTTGTTAAACACTTTTGTGCAGGCTTAGGCATGGGTCTATGCACCACTTTTCGCCTATAGGTGTCACTTCTCCTTAATCCTCGCTTATTGTTCCAACCTAGGCTGAAAAGCTGTCCATCATCACAACTTTTCATGAACTTCCTTCAAAAACAAGTTAACCTCTACTGCATAATATTGGCGCCATTTAACGTTCAAAAACCCAAAAAAGCCTTGCCTATAAATAGGACACCATTGTCCATCACAAGGGACGTGAAGAAACATACAAAAAAAATTGCTAGAAGAGGAACAAAAAACTCTAGTGAAGGAAACCTTGTGAAACTCTGCCAAAATCCCCAGTGTTTCATAACTTTGATCTTCCTGCCTCCAAACTTCATTGATACTCAGTTTGCTTCCTGACTAGAGAACGCCCATACAGTTTCTGACCATACATACACATATCTTCTCCATCCACCCATCCTAAAAAGAACCTGTCCAGAACACCATCAGAACTAAAGTTAGCTCCAACTCACAAATCTTCTTCCAACAACAAGGTAAGCACCTGCTGACTCTCATCACGTTGCTAAGCATCATCAGGTTTGCATGCTCAATAAACACAATGTAAATATCATGTTGCAGCTGTATGCGTTCTGAGGATTTTCATACCTCTGAATGCTTAAGTAGGAAGTGAATCAGTGTAGAACCTGTTTGTGACCTTGTTGGTTCTGCCTTCTGAAACACTTTGACACCTGCTGAGATCATCCTAGGCATGCCTCCTGTTTTGTGGAAAAATAATAAAACTGCAGATATTCTGGCAAGCACAGGGAAGCCAAGTTTTGACTTTGACGCTAGCACCGCTGAAGCCTGTTTTGCTGTCAATAATATCAGAACTTCTGAAAATTATTGTGTTTCCAGCAGGGTCAGAACTTCTGACTTCCCTACTAACAAACTTTTTTCTTGCAGCGCATGGGGGTCAGAACTTATGACCTTCCCACTAACAGGTTTCTATTTTGCAGGGCACCAGAGTCAGAAGTTCTGACTCATACATTTTCACCAACAGGTTGATAATCCTGCAGCAGGCCTGGGTCAGAACTTCTGACTTCCTCTCAACAGCGCGCTAGCCCTCTCTCTCATTCTCTTTTTCTTCCCCTTGTTATTTTCTTTTCTTATCTATTTTTCTCGTTGAACCACCCCCATGTACAAGTGTGTATCCCCCATCCCCTAAATGTTGTAATAGCGTAGGATTTTACATTTCCGCATTTTATTGCTTTCAAAATGTAAATGATAGTAATTAGGATATGTATGGCAAGATAAAATCAATGAAATAGAAAATCCTAATTCAAGATAAAATCATGCATGCAATAAAACACACTTGCACGCAAACACCCCTTAAGGTATCTCCACTTGGTTGCCTAAACAAAAGGGCTATGTTATGCATGTTGGGTACTTTGGCAAAACAAAAACAAAACAAAAGATCATAGTCCCTCGATGACGCTATCTTGGTTTCCTAAACAAAAATGATCAAGTCCCTCAAAAATTTGCCAAAAATACCTAACACAATTGCTATCATGGTCTATACGATGACCCGCGCCTGTCCCGTTTAACATCCTAATACAAGGTTGTTTACCAAATGAAATGGTAAAACAACACTGTCAAAAGGGTTAAAAACATTAGGAAAGATATTTGAGTAAATTAGGGTAGATAGCTCTTAGTTACTTGATTAAAAACTTGCAAAACATCCTTGCTATTTTCAAACACACTTCACAACACAATTTCAAAACATTTCCCAAATCAAATTTCAAACATTGAAATCTTTTCGAAGAGACAAAACACCTTTGTATACATTCAAACAAGAATCATTACAAAGGTTGCCACAACAATGACCTCTTTTCAAAACATCTTTCAAAACCACACACAAAGCACCATTTCAAACAATTGAAAAGCAAAAGCAAGTGATCTAAACAAGTAACTAAGAGCCCATGGATAACCATGGATGAAAAGGGTGCTTACACCTTCCCTTTTCATAATCTACTCCTCGAACCCAAGAAAATATCTCAAAGGTCTTTCCTGTGCTTTTTGACCTTTCCCTAGGATAAAATAAAAAGTCGGTGGCGACTCTTGCTAAACCGAAACATTTGCGAATACAAAATGCAAAACCTCAAGTCAGTTCTCCCACCGTATCACAATCATCAATGGAAACCACTACAAACCGATCCAAATAAGTATGAAAGATACGATTCATGTATTCCATGAATACTCCTGGCGCATTAGTAACTCCAAAAGGCATCGTCGAATACTCATAATGTCCATAACGCATTCTGAAAGCCGTCTTCTGGATATCTTCATCCTTCACTTTAATCTGATGGTAACCCGACCTCAAATCAATCTTACTAAACATACAAGCATCCACCAATTGGTCCATAAAGTCATTTATTCTTGGAAGCGGATACTTGTTCTTAATCGTCACTTTATTCAACTGTCTATAATCAACATAAAGCCTCATACTTCCATCTTTCTTCTTTACTAACAACACTGGAGCTCCCCACGATGATACACTTGGTCTTACAAACTTCTTTTCAAGTAACTCTTCCAATTGCTTCTTTAACTCTGACAATTCTGATGCAGACATCCTGTATGGTGCCATAGACACAGGTCTGGTACTAGGTACAAGATCAATAGCAAATTCAACTTCCCTCTCTGAGGGTACATCAGGAATTTCATCAGGGAAAACTTTAGGAAATTCACACACCACCTACAATTCCTCTATTATAGCTTGAGTCTCTACAGATAGCGATGCCATCAATGAGAACATCTGTGCTTCTTCTTGCATAAACTTTCTCAACTATTTAGCAGACAACAGACTATCTTTCTCTTCTTCAAGAGTAGAAACCCTCACAGACTTGTCATAATAGTTAATATGAACACAATTATGCTCTAACCAGTTCATACCCAAAATCACATCCAAACCTCTTAACGGTAAATAAACTAAATCAACAGCAAAGTCTCTGTCGAAGATCGACAAGGGACACTTCAAACACACAACAGAAGTAGTCACCGACCCCTTGGCTGGAGTATCGACGACCATCTCCCCATTTAAAGAAGACAACATAAGACCCAATCTTTTAACACAATCAGCAGCAATCAAACAATGAGTAGCACCGGTATCAATAATAGTAATTAAAGGAGTACTATTAATGAAACATGTACCTCTGATAAGTCTGTCCTCAGCAGCTGTCTGATCCTCAACCAAAGCGAACACTTTACCACTCGTCTGCACCCTCTTTGGTTTCTGACACTGACTACCAATGTGCCCTTCTTCACTACAGTTGAAAAAAATCACATCCTTATGCTTGCACTCAGATACAACATGTATGTTCTTACCACAACGGAAACACCTCTTTACTTCAGTAGTATACACATTACTCGTATGCCCAGGTTTCCCACATTTAAAACAAACCACACCAGCAGGAGCATCTCCCCCACTAGTCCTCTGACCCTGAGCAACTTTCTGTTTACCTTTACCAGCTGGGGCATCATAAGGCTTACCATGATTCTGTTGGTGCTTACCCCTCTTCTCACTGATAATCTTGTAATGAGCATTATTATCCTCCTCATAAGTTCTGCAACTATCAATCAAATCAACAAAGACACGGATCTTCTGGTATCCAACTGCCTTTTTGATCTCTGGGCGCAACCCATTCTCAAACTTGATACACTTCGAAAACTCAGCATCTGCCTCAGCGTAGTGCGGATAAAACTTAGCCAACTCAGAAAACTTGGCAGCATACTCAATAATCGACATACTCCCTTGCTTCAGCTCAAGGAACTCAACCTCCTTCTTACCAAGAACATCTTCAGGAAAGTACTTCCTCAAAAATTCCATACGGAACACAGCCCAAGTGACATTCTCACCTGCAACTTCTAATCTCTGACAAGTCTCTAGCCACCAGTCATCAGCTTCGACTGCTAGCATACGAGTACCATACCTAACCTTCTACGTTGGAGTGCAGTCCATCACATGGAATATTCTCTCAATCTCTTTCAACCAATCCAATTCTCTGTCAGGATCATACTTTCCCTTGAAGGTAGGCGAATTCTCTCTCTGGAAAGTCGCCAAGCTACGAGATCCAGCATTCCTGTCAGCATTCAAATGATTCTCCATCGCATGAGCCATTGCTTCTAAAGCAGCAGCAAGTGCAACATCATTCCTTCCATCCATCTCAACTTAACACTACAACATAAACAACAGTTAGAACTCAAATTAACAATACTCGATTGTTAGACAACTACGACTCGACAACAAGGTCGGACCAACCTTTGCTCTGATACCAACTTTGTAACACCCCCCCAATTCTACCCCAGCAATTATACATGCAAATCAGAGTTATAAACATTCAAGAAAATGAATTAGGATGCCAAAAATTCATCTTTAAAAATTCATTGCATTCATCGTGGATACATAACACTTTAAAACTTCGGATGAACCATCAACATAATACTTTAATTAAATAATTCAACAATTTAAACATCTACACAGCGGAATTCTTAATAACATCTTTAGCATCATTACAACAACTTCAAAACAAAACATACTTAATAATAATCAACTTAAAGTTCAACAACTGAAATAATCAATAATTAAAAGCAACAAGCGTTCATCCCCCCGAGTGTTACATATCAGAGCAATGACACCAACTCGAACTACTGAAGGTATAGAACCTTCACTCTCGATTACCTGCACGTTACCAACATAACGGTAACATTCAAACAGAAGGGGTGAGATATCTAACAATATAATAAAATGTATGATAATTAATATATTAAATTAGATCACATAACATCACCACTTCTCATCTCATAATAAACAATAATCGCAACAGAAATACCAACTATAATACACATTCATCACGTTAATTCACAACATGCGACTCAATACTATGCAAATGCATGTGGTACCATTGGAGCAGAACTCCCATCTTAAAATTTTTCCAATAAATAGAGGCATCAACAAGGCATAAGCCTTCATCTTAATATTCGCCAATACAGACCATCTTAACGAGCATAAGCTCCATCTTGAAATGCAATGTATGCGACACAATCATGAATGGAATGACAACACCATAATTAACAACATCTCAACACAAACATCATCATTGGCCATAAGCCTACATCTTAATAACTGCCAATCACTAGAGGCATCTCAACATCTTTCATCAACATGATTCATCAACATCGTTTATACATCATAGCTCATCAAACATAATCTCATTAACACCATTTCATCAACAATTCAACCATACAACAATACAACAGTAACTCGTCAATCTCGCAATGTCGTCCATAAGCCTACAACATGATATTGCCTATAATTAAGTAATCATCTAAGGCTTACTTCTAAATTACCAAACCTCTAAATATTATTATTCTTTAATATTTCGTCATTCTCATCATTAATCCTACTATTACAACCTAATCCGCAATCTATAGCCATTTCGTCCTCAACATGCTTCACAAAAATCAACATAGTGATCAACACAGGAACTAATTCAAATCCTAATTTGGATACTATGATTATCCCTAATATTCCTCATTTTAATCCTTAATAATGAAGTTCATTGCGTTATCTATTCAACGCTTCGAACGACACCTCAAACGGAATCTGAAAACTCAAGTTACAGCCTTTTCCAAACGATTCTGCCAAAAACCAGACAACATGGATCAATGCATAACGTCTTGGGTCAACGCGTACTGAACTGAACATGCTACATGAGTCGATGCATACCCTCTTGTATCGACTCATACTGAGCCTGCAAAACTGCATGTATCGACACATGCTCCTACGTATCGACTCATCCTGAGTTTGAAAGTCCTCATGTATCGACACATGACCCCTCCGTGTCAACTCATACCGAGTCTAATAACATTCTTGTATTAACACATAACATTTGGGGTCGACACATACTGCTCTGTCATGAATAATTTCTGCAATTTTCTCTGCGTTTTCACTACGGGTTCCATACTTTAGGCCCTAAAAACATCCTCTAATCATAGGTAATCATCACTTACAATTATCCTATAATTCTACATCAAATAAACAGCATTGGGACATCGTTATTCATCTTTCAATCATCAATTCTCATCATACAACAACATATACAATTCAATCATAAACCAAACAATCTTTCACATCTAACCCCACATACCAATTATCATGAACCCTATTATAGAGTCAGAATCCCACCCTTACTTTGGATTGAAGGTTGCTCTATACTTTTCCGGTTGAATTTCCATTCTGCCTCTTTTCCTCTTTTCCAGCAGCTTTCACGTTCTTTCTCTAACCCTTATTCTTTCTCTCTTACTGCTTCTTCTTTTCTCCTTATTATTTCTAACAATAATAAAATAACCCTATTATTCTCTTTATTCCTTAATGGGCTTAAGACTACTACACCCCCTTTATTACTACTTCTATTCCTTTAAAACAAGCCCACATCAAATAATATTATCCTTCTCATATTATTCCCCAACTTAATAAAATAATTAATTTCAACTAATCACCACACAACTTCACAAATATTCCAAAAATACTTTAATTAAATAATTAATTAAATTACGGGCGTTACACTGGGAAAAAACTTAAAAGTGGGGTTACCTTAGGGCTAGATCACTTTTACTTGCTTTTCTTTGTTTGACTTGTTTGACTTACATTTTTGGTTCCTTGTTTGGGTTTGTTTTGATCCTCTACCCGGATCTGAGGCACCTTTTTAGGTAAGTAGCAATAGATTGTAGAAACTGTACAGCATAGACCAATATGGTTGTAGCAATGGCTACGTTAGTGTGACGCATTTGTTGGTACCAGTATCCCTTGTGTTGAATCGAGGAGAATACAGGGCCGCTGAGCAGCGTCATGAAGCACTAACTGACCTTAGAACCTTAGTTGAACAACTTGGCCTTTAGGAAGTAGTGAGATAGCCGGTTTTGGTGGAAAGTTGAAAATTGGTTGATACTCGATACTACGCTCATTGAGATCGGACTTTTGGGATATCTCGGCCGCAAGAAAAGATTGATTGTGCTGAGACAATGCCTAAAATAAAGGTCAGTGATATTGAGATCCCCTAGAACCCGGTTACTATTACTAAGATAGGTTGAGCCAACTAAACTTCAAGAGGGTACTTACCTACCAACTCCATGCAAGCCTAAACCTAAGGACTTGTTTTCTTTGTGTGTACATAACAACTTGCTTACCTGTACATAACATCATAAACATCATAACATCATAAGCATTCTCACTAACCATTTCAAGGATTTAGGAATTTATCTTTGTTTTTATTTTGAAGGCCATGAATCTCGTCCGAAGGAATACCATCAGAATCAGCTTCGTGAAAGCATACCCTCAACTCCAAGAATTAGCATCAAGGGGGCCTGAAGATTCTCCTTTCACCAAGAAATATGGTCGACTCCTCAGTTTGGCTACCTCCAATTTCCAAGAAGAGATGATGTGCGTGCTCTTCCAATTCTTTGATCCCATGCATCATTGCTTCACTTTCCCTGACTATCAGCTGGTGCCAACACTAGAAGAATTCTCTCTACTATTAGGAGTGTTCGTTCTTGATCAAGCACCTTTCATCGGTTTAGAAGGGATTCCAAAAACTTGAAGTCATTTCCGAAACCCTGCATCTGAAGAGGGTCGACATTATAGAAAATTGGGAGACAAGAAGCGGAGTTAAAGGGTTCCTAGCCAAGTTCTTATTGGAGAAGGCTCGTTCATTTTGAGAAGATGTGGATTATTAAGCCTTTGAAGATGTCCTGGCCCTTCTCATCTATGGTTTGGTTCTATTTCCCAACTCGGACCAATTCATAGATGTGAATGCAATCAAAGTCTTTCTCTCTCGTAATCCTATACCTACCTTACTGGGAGACATCTTATATTGTTTCCATACCCGCACCATGAAGAAAAGAGGTACTCTCTTATGTTGCATTCCCCTACTTGCCAAGTGGTTTACTTTGCACCTACCTCGATAAACATTGAAGAACGAGCAAGGTTTGACATGGTCTCAAAGGATGGTGTCCCTTACCCACTCTGATATTCATTGGTGTTCGAGATCCTTGGAAGATACTCCTATCATTGACCATTATGGGGAATTCCCTAATGTCCCTTTGCTTGGCATTAGGGGAGGTATCACTTACAACCCTTGCTTAGCCTTGCGACAATTTGGGTACGCCTGAAGAGATGGTCCTCATGATATGCTCATCCAAGGGTTGGTGTTCGATTATGAGAGCGATGATTAAGGCTACCGTCATAGGTTTGTGTGAGCTTGGATGATGGTAAATAAAGCAGATAGTGAGACGCTGGGACGCAGGAATTCTATTCCCTTTGAACCTTACCTTAGGTGGGTACGAACTCGTGCTTAGAAGCTCATGATGCCTTACCCCTCCATCCTACCAGTTATCGTGGAGCCTATTGCTGAAGGAGAAGTCCCGTATATTGTCCTCCATCCCAACATGCCCACTTCTCTTGAAGACTTACAAAAGGGTTGGATTTAGTTAAAATAAGAACGTGACACTTTCGAAGCTTGGTTCTACGCGAGTGAGAAAAGGGTTTTGGAGCTTACAAAGAAACTACATGAAGAACAGAGCTTGAATGCATACCTTGCGTCGAAGAGGACACGTTTGACCTTTTTGTCTTAAAGATTTATTTTGTAAGCCCAAGAGGCACGTTGTAACCATTTTGAACTAATTAATGCAATTTGACGTTTGTTCATTCTTTGTCTAGACAAATTTAAATTTCATAAATCCTTGAAATCATTTGCATGCACATCTTCCATGCATCATAACATAACAAGTTTTCCACGATAGGTTTCCTTATCTTTTTGCTGTTTATTTCAGAAAGATGGATATCGAGAAAACAGTGAAAGACCTACAAGCACAAAACTCCTAATTTCAAGAGAATCTGTTGACCCTGGCCAAGGGACAATAAGAGTTGATGACATTGCTGGCATCGAAAAAGAAACCAAAAAGGAAAGTCTTAGTCAACATGGGTAGAAGATTCAGAGAGCCGATCCGCCAGATGCCAATAGCTGAAGATTCGTCCAAGGAAGACGGAAATCAAATTGGAGAAGCAAGGAGTACCCAGGCTGGGTGTATCAATGATCAAGTGTCTGATGATGAAGACTATTTTGATGAGCAGTATCCTCCTGCCGATGTTAAGTACAAGCAGCTAGAGGATGGATTGAAGGCCGTGGAGATTCAAGCCATCCTTGGTTTAGATTTTGCTGATTTGGGTTTAATATCTAGGGTTGTCATTCCCCATAAATTCAAGATACTAGTCTTCGTTAAATATGATGGGGTTTCCTTCCCAAAGCTTCATCTGAAGTCTTACATGCACAAAATACAACCGCACACCACCGATAAGAAACTCTGGCTCCACTTCTTTCAAGAAAGTTTGGCTGGGTCTTAACTAGAGTGGTTTTACCAATTGGAGGGTTCCCGTATCCAAACATAGGAAGACTTGGCCACTGCTTTTTATCACCAACACTAATACATTGCCTACCTGGCGCCGACTAGAGTTCAACTACAAGACATGACGATGGGTAAAAAAGAAGGGTTCAAAGAGTACGCCCAAAAATGAAGGGATCTTGCCAGTAGGGTCTGAAGGGGTGAAAAACACAAGAAGGGGGGGTTGAATTGTAAAACTGGAAACTTAAAGCAATTGACAAGATATTTTTATCCTGGTTCGTTTGATCTCAAACTACTCCAGTCCACCCGTCAAGGTGATTTCGCCTCTCTCCAACGAGGTCTTAATTCACTATATTCAACTGAATACAAATCTGCTTTAGCAACTGCTAAAACCTTCTTGATTCAAACCACAATCCGGTTTGTCAAGGCAACACTTTCTTACAAAGGTATAAGCAAATGTGTGTGAATGTTTTCTACAAAAACTATATCACAACTGTGATGTATACACAAATTAAGCTTAGAATACTAGGTTGCTAAACGCTAATAAAGTATCAGAGTTTGTTGGTTTAGCAAAACTTGTAGAGTGAAGATTATTGTTCAGCTTTGTGCGTGTAGAGAGTTTGGAAGCATTAGCCGTGATAATCTTCAAAGCTTGGTTTATATAGCACTTGAGAAGATGAACGTTGAAGCAAATATTCTTGATTCAATGCTAATAACAAGCTTTCCTTTTTGAGCAGATCTTGTCTGGAATGAGGCCGTTGGAATTGATTAGCGTTCAATGCACAGTACCGTTGCTTCTTCAATGCACGATCTGGCTTGGCTCATTCTGATTCTGCTTCGCTGCTGATGAACTATTTGATTCTGTATCAGAGTGTTTTACGCGCAGTTCTGTTCATCAAGCTTCAGCATGTGCAAGCGTTGATCATCTGATCTTCACGTTCTGATTCAGCAACTTCTGATGCTGGTGTATCAAATCAAGTTCTGATGCTGAATGAGTGATCTTGCTTATTTTAATCAGCATATCTGCAAGTCAGAGCATAGTAATTTTAGGCAGCATATAATTCAATCATGAAATGTTTAACTACTATATCTTTTCACTTTGTTATCATCAAAACTGAAATATAGGGTACTAGATTCAAACATTGTTCTAACAATCTCCCCCTTTTTGATGATGACAAAAACTAGATATTTTAAATAAAAAATAACGTGAAAAGTATCTGGGAAATGTATCAGAGATAAGAACATAAGGAGACATCAGAGTTTAAGAGATACTCCCCCTGAGTTTGTTACTTCCCTTTGATATGCGTGATCTTCAGGATCAGATCTTTTTCTATCTTTGAGCATCAGATTATAGGTCTTTGACTTATCAGAGAGCAGAGCTTCAGAGCTTTTCCCGTCAGAGCTTTGCTTTGGCTCAGAGTGTTAGGAAGATCAGAGCTTCATATATCAGAACTTCATATTTGATCAGAGCAACATGAGCTTCTACATTTTGATCAGAGCTTCTAGTTCTTAGTCTTCATAGTGTTCGGAGCTTCCTTGTGCCTGTAGACTTAAAAACAAAACAGAAAAACATTTCAAGTAATAGAGTTAGAATGTTTGAGAGTTTCTGTCAAGTTAGCCGTTATTGATTTTAAATATCATTCTTGTTCTCCCCCTTTTTGTCAGCAATCAAAAAGTGTTAGTGATGTGCTAAAACAATTTAGATCAGAAAAACAAGTTATATTAAAATAGTTCAGAGCAAAGAACATTACACAAGCATAGTCAAAACATAGTCAAAAGTACATCAGAAAATGAAGAAAATATAGAGAATGTCATGCATGAAAAAAAATTTCAAGGTTGTGGGGGCATGCGTGAGAACAGGCTTTCCAGCATTGCTTGAATCTTTTCAGAAGTTTCATTCTGCTTCTGAACCATGGTGACCACAGTGTCAATCTTGCTGTCCTGAACATTCATTCTTGCTTCCATCTTCTGATCATTCTCTTCCATCCGCTGCTGTAGACGCAAGTCATTCAGCCTGAGTTCTTCCAGAGCCTGCCTGTCCAAGGCAGCTTGAGAACTTTCAGCAGGAGGAAGCTTCTCAGAACTTTCAGCTACATCTTCTGCTGGATTATCTTCCTGAAGGGTCTTGTCTTCTTCTGATGGTTGCACCTGTGCAGCTTGCTCTTTCTCAGACCAAGATTCACTGTCCAGAGGGAGCACAACTTCTTGAGGCAGCTGACTCTCAACTTCCTTCAGCAGCTTGCTAAAGTTCTGTTGAGCCTGCTCGTAGTTGACGTCCTGCAGCTTGAGTGCTTCAGCACGTACCCATACTCTGAACTGTGACCAGAGCTGATCAGAGGCAGCTGGGTCGATCATTCCCGGACAGACTTGCTTCAAAGAAGCAATCCATTGCAGCATACCTGTTTCAAAGTCCAAAATACCAGAGCCAACATCTAGTTGCTTTGGTTTGGGAATGGCCAATTTGTGTCTTAAATCAGCAAGACGTTCAAGACTTGTTAAGTCAATGAAAGTTTTGCTGGGGTTTTCAGAGGATTGGTTTTCAGAGGTGTGCTGAGGTGCTGTTTGTTTTGGTGGATGGTTATCAGAGTCAGAGGATATATCTATTGGAGTGGTTGGAGTTTTTGGAGGTGTTGATTCCTCTGATGATGGTAACTGGGGTCTGACAATGGTGGTTCCACATGGCAACTGTATTGCCAGCGGTGAAGGTTGAGGTGAGTGGGGATCAGAATGATGAGGAGATGGGGTTTCATAGCGGTGAAACTCTGTTTGTGGTGAGGGTGGATTATTTTCTGGTTGAGGAGGTGGAATCTCTGATTGCTCAGGGATCAGAGGTTCTTCTGTGATTGGTGTTTGAGATTGTGGTTCTGGTTCTGGTTGATGTTCTGGTTGTATTTCTGGTTCAGGTTGAATTTCTGGTTCAGGTTGTGGAGGAGGAATATTTGGTGGTTCAGAGTGAGGTTGAACAGAAGCATGTTCACGCTCAATATCAGCTAGCACTCTATCAAGTGCTGGTGTTGTTGAGACAGTTGGTTGTTTGGTAATTTTGATTGGAATTTTAATTCTGGTTCTTCTGAGTTGTAAGGCCTCAGAAGGGTCTTCTGGTATGGTTTCATCAATAGTAGGGATTGGGATGGATATTCTGTGAGAGGTTTGAGAAGGGGCAACAGATGTTGGAATAGTAGATGAAATTGAAATAGGGGCAGCAGATGAATTACCTCGTTTCTTTGGAGTCTGATGAGATGATCCTTCTGCTTTCCTCTTCTTTGTCTTCTTCTGAATCACTTCAGGTTGAACTTGACTCAGATCTTTGATCTTCAGCTTTGAACCTGCATCTTCTTCCTTGTATGAATCTGGATACTTGAGAAACATATCAGGTTGGGATTCCATTTCAGAAAATCTTGGGAAATCACTCAGAGGCACTCTTCTTCTGGAGATGTCAGCAGTTGAAGAAGCTCTGGGTTCCTTCCTGATATTTTCTATCAGCTTCATCTTTTTCAGGTTCTTAGCGTTCAGCGGTTTTCCAACAGTTGGTTCAAAATTGCCCAGTACTTTAGCTTCGCTCAGATAATCTATCAGCTTATTCTCTGTCAGAATATCTGATATGAGCCTCCCAAACGGTATCCAGTCCCTTTTGGTCCTTTCTTCTTCTCTAGTCTCTTTCACACTAGTCTTCAGATGGTTGAACAGGAAGTGTGCCAGATTGATCTTCACCCTCTGATCAATAAAGTAGATCAGAAATTGCTGATCCACATTTATATAGTCAGGAGAGCTTGTTGGCTTCCTGTGATTGAAACAGCCCAGAACAATCTTGGCCCACACTCTGCAGTGATCCTTCAGATCCTTAATTTTGCTGCTGGGAAAACCAAGAGTGAAAATGCAGTTGGCTACCACACCTATATCAGGGCATCTATCAGCCATGTCCACACAACGGACTCCACCACCACTTTGACCGATTAACCTAGCAATGAGGTCTTCAGAAATTATTATCTTCTTTCCCATGACAGAAGAGATGACTAGATGTTTATGAATCTTGGCGTGAATCCAAAATTCCTTGACAAGCTCTGGGAAGGTTGGTCCGACCAATCTATCAAAATACCTCTCCCACTTTTGAGCTTTGACTTCCTCAGTTAGGTCAAATCCATTTTCTTTCAAACTTTCGAAATCGATGATTAACTCAGAGAGGACCTCAAGATTCTTTACCGGTGTGAGAGGAGTTCTGGTAGGCACCTGATACTGCTCAGAGGTTTCTTTCTTCTGATTTCCTGCAGAAATGCTGGAGGATGCCATTGTTCTCACACAAAAGCTTGAGAGTGATTTGAAGAAAAAAAAGGTTTTTGAAGGAGATATGCAGAAAATACTTGAGAGATTATGAGTAAGCGTAAAGAATAAACATGAAGAATGATGTGCTTAAATAAAGGTTTCAAAAAATTATTTTGAAAAATTAAACGTTTTTTAAGAGAGAGAAGAAAATAATGATTGCCATTAACAAGCGTGATTACTTTTGCATTAAATGCTTGCTGATTTTGGGGGATTTGAGAAAGATACTTAAAAACGGTTACCAGACATGTGTCTCAATGCACCCAATCAGCGCTTTGCCTTCTCAGAAACGTGCACGCGTTCTGCTTCAGGGATTTGCTGATGATTGGATGACACTTGTTTGATATAGTGATCAGCACGTCTGTCTTTGAGATTAGACTCTCAGATCTTTAGACTTGCCTCTGATACAATCTGCATGTTCTAACTTTCTGAAAGAAGATTGATCAGAAGTTCACAGTAATATAATTACATTCTGAAGATAAATACATGGAATTAAAACATTTTCATTCTGGGCATACTTTCATGCTGAGATGTTTCAGAATGAAATTAAACCTATCTTCTGAAAGGGGTTTAGTAAAGATATCAGCCCATTGATGGTCTGTATCTATAAATTTCAAGTTTAAAATTCCTTTCTGAATATAGTCCCTAATGAAATGATGTTTTATTTCTATATGCTTAGCTCTAGAATGTAAAATAGGATTCTTACTTAAGCAAATAGCAGAGGTATTATCACAAAGAATAGGAATGTTACTCTCAAAAATCTGGAAGTCTTCAAGCTGACTTTTCATCCAGAGCATCTGTGTGCTATATCCAGCTGCTGCTATGTACTCAGCTTCTGCTGTTGACAGGGCAATTGTTGATTGCCTTTTGCTGGACCACGAGATCAGATTTTCTCCCAGAAACTGGCAGCTTCCAGAAGTACTTTTGCGTTCCACTCTGTCTCCAGCAAAATCAGCATCGCAGTAGCCTACTAAGCTGTAATCACTAGATTTTCTATAAAACAAACCCAGATTAGTAGTACCTTTCAGATACTTGAAAATTCGCTTAACAGCTGTTAAGTGAGATTCTCTAGGATCTGATTGGAATCTAGCACAAATACATACGCTGAATAAAATATCAGGTCTTGAAGCGGTCAGATAAAGGAGAGAGCCAATCATACCTCTGTAGACTTTCTGTTCTACGCTTTTGCTTACCTCTTCTCTTTCCAGAATGCACGTGGGATGCATTGGAATCTTTGATGGCTTACATTCTGAGAGGTCAAATTTCTTCAGAAGATCTCTGATGTATTTGCTCTGATGAATGTAAGTTCCCTCTGGAGTTTGATTAATCTGAATTCCTAGAAAGAATTTCAGTTCCCCCATGAGGCTCATCTCAAATTCTGCCTGCATACACTTAGCAAATTTTCTTCCAAGAGAAGGATTAGTAGAACCAAAGATAATATCATCAACGTAAATTTGACAGACTAAAATGTCACTCTTAACTGTTTTACAGAATAGAGTAGTGTCCACTTTCCCTCTGGTGAATTCATTTTCAAGCAGAAAGTTACTCAGCCTTTCATACCAAGCTCTGGGAGCTTGTTTCAGACCATACAGTGACTTTTTCAGTTTGAAAACATGTTCTGGATGTTTTGTATTTTCAAAACCTGGGGGTTGGTGAACATATACTTCTTCTTCTATATAACCATTTAAGAATGCACTTTTGACATCCATCTGATACAGAGTGATGCCTCTATTAACAGCAAATGAAATTAAAAGTCTGATAGATTCTAACCTGGCGACTGGGGCAAAGGTTTCTGTATAGTCTATCCCCTCTTGCTGACTATAACCTTGTGCAACCAGTCGTGCCTTGTTTCTGACGACTTCACCTTGTTCATTAAGCTTGTTTCTGAACACCCATCTTGTTCCAATGACGTTGAATCCTTTTGGTCTTGGAACGAGATCCCATACGTCGTTTCTGGTGAATTGATTCAGCTCTTCTTGCATTGCCAGAATCCAGTCATTGTCCAGAAGTGCTTCATCAATAGAAGAGGGTTCAATCAGAGACACAAGTCCCATCAGAGTTTCTTCAGAGTTTCTGAAGCTTGCTCTTGTTCTGATTGGATCTTCCTTTCTTCCTAGGATAGTCTCTTCTGGGTGATCCAAACTGCTTCTGGGTAATCTCTTCTGAGGTTGATCAGCAGTTGTAGGATTTCTAGCATTGCTTCTTTCAGACGTTGAAGGAATGTCTGTGTTGAGAGCTTCTGATGACTTGTCTTCAGAACCTGCAAATTCAATTTCTATACCTGCAAGATTTTCATTCTGCTTTGACTTTTCAGAGTCAAGCTTGTCATCAAAACGAACACTGATTGATTCTTCCACAATCTGTGTTTCTGTATTGTATACTCTGTACCCTCTTGAGCGTTCAGAGTATCCTAACATAATACACTTCTGTGCCTTAGAATCAAATTTGTTCAAATAATTCTTAGTGTTTAACATATAGCAAGTACATCCAAATGGATGAAAATACGAAATGTTGGGCTTTCTGTTCTTCCACAATTCATATGGAGTCTTTTCCAGAATAGGTCTTATTGAGATTCTATTCTGAATGTAGCACGCTGTGTTTATTGCCTCTGCCCAGAAAGTCTTAGCAACGTTTGTCTCGTTGATCATGGTTCTGGCCATTTCTTGCAATGTTCTGTTCTTTCGTTCTACAACTCCATTTTGTTGGGGAGTTCTAGGACAAGAGAAATCATGCAGAATGCCTTTGTCATTAAAGAATGACTCAAAATCTTTATTTTCAAATTCTCCACCATGATCACTTCTGACTTTAACGATTCTAAGATCTTTTTCATTCTGAACTTGGTTACAGAAGGTAACAAACACAGAGTGTGACTCGTCCTTGTGTCTTAAGAACTTTACCCATGTCCATCTTCTATAGTCATCTACGATTACTAACCCATACTTCTTGCCACTGACAGAAGCAGTTTTAACTGGTCCAAATAAGTCAATGTGCAGAAGTTCTAATGGCTTAGAGGTAGAAACAACATTTTTGGATTTAAAAGAAGGTTTTGCAAATTTGCCTTTCTGACATGCTTCACACAGAGCATCTGAATTGAACTTCAAATTTGGAAGTCCTCTGACCAGATTGAGTTTGTTAATCTGAGATATTCTTCTCATACTAACATGCCCCAATCTTCTGTGCCAGATCCACTGCTCGTTGTTAACAGACAGAAGACATTTTACGTTCTGACTCTTTAGTTCAGAAAGTTTGATTTTGTAAATGTTGTTTTTCCTCTTACCATTAAATAGGATAGTCCCATCTTTCGGACTAACAGCTTTACATGATTTTTGATTAAAGATTATATCATAACCGTTATCACTTAATTGACTTATGGATAACAGGTTATGCATCAATCCATCAACAAGCAGAACATTATTAATAGAGGGAAGATTTCCGTTACCTACAGTTCCAGAGCCAATTATCTTTCCCCTCTGATTGCCTCCAAAGCCAACGTGGCCTCCAGGCTTAAGTTCCAGGCTTTGGAACATATGCCTTCTTCCCGTCATGTGTCGTGAGCAGCCAGAGTCCAGGTACCATGACTGGTGTTTCTGATTTGCTGCTAAAGATATCTGCAACATGTATTATTTTATCCTTAGGTACCCAGATCTTCTTGGGTCCTGATTTGTTAGTTTTACCAAAACTCTGGTTGAATTTTGGTTTCACAAAGTGATTACTACTAGTATATTTGATGTCATGTGTGTGACCATACACAAAGTGTGAATTTAGGGGTGTGTGTTTAATGGTTAAATCCATGACATTTTTAGGTGTAGGAACCTTACCTAGGTATCCTATTCCTTTCCTGCCGTTTCTGCTAACTCCATAGATCATTGAAGCCATTCTGCTTCTATCTATGCTTTTAGCAAGGAACTTCTGGAAACTATGATCATACTCCTTGATGATCTCATCAGCGTTGCTGGGAGTTTCAGCAATTGGTTCCTTCTGAGAGTTTTGTAGAGAGTTTTCTAATTTTAAAATTTTATCTCTCAGCTCAGAGTTTTCCAATTTGAGACTCTCAGACTTATTAGAGTCAGATTCAAGAGTCCTTTTCAGGTCTCTGAATTTAGCTCTAATCTGCTGATAACGTTCCAGAATTTCATTGAGGCTTTCAGCAAGTTCAGCCTTTGTAAAATTAACAGCGAAGTTAGGGAATACCTCTTCTGTGTCTGATTCTGAGTCTGAGTCAGAAGCTTCACTGTCATCTGGAATGTTAGCCATGAGCGCTATGTTCGCCCTTTCATCATCTGATTCTGAGTCAGCTTCAGACGAGTCAGAGTCATCCCATGTGGCCATGAGACTTTTCTTCTTTTCTCTTCCAAACTTCTTTTTGGGCTTTTCCCTCTGAAGCTTTGGACAGTCACTCTTGTAGTGTCCTTGCTCATTGCACTCGTAGCAGATGATGTCTTTTGTATTTGGCTTCTTGCTACCTGAGGAGCCTTCAGATCTTCTGTATCCAGAGGAAGAATCTGTCCTTCTGTATCTGGAAGAAGACTCGTTCTGATCAGATCTTCTGGGATTCCTGAACTTCCTTTGTCTTTGCTTCCACAGTTGATTTACTCTTCTGGAGAGAAGAGAAAGCTCGTCTTCTTTTGATGAAGATCCATCAGATGTTTCTTCAACTGCCTGCAAAACTTTAGATTCAGATTTTCTGTTAGATTTTAAAGCTATAGGCTTACCTTGCTTCTGAGGCTCGTCAGCTTCCAGCTCTATCTCATGACTTCTGAGGGAGCTTATAAGTTCCTCCAGAGTGATTTTGTTGAGATCTTTCGCCAGCTTCAGAGCAGTAACCATAGGCCTCCACTGCTTGGGTAAACTTCTGATTATCTTCTTGACATGGTCAGCAGTAGAGTATCCCTTGTCCAGAACTTTGAGACCAGCTACCAGAATCTGGAATCTGGAGAACATAGTTTCAATGGATTCAGATTCTTCCATTTTAAACGCCTCATACTTCTGAATGAGCGCCAGAGCTTTTGTTTCTTTGACTTGAACGTTGCCCTCATGCGTCATTCTGAGAGAATCAAAGATGTTCTTAGCTGTGTCTCTGTTGGAGATCTTCTCATACTCAGTATAGGAGATGGCACTGAGTAGTATGGTTCTGGCCTTATGGTGATTCTTGAAATCACGCTTTTGTTGATCAGTCATTGATTTTCTTTCAATCTTCTGACCAGTTGCATTCACAGGGTGCGTGTATCCATCTGTCACCATATCCCACAGATCAGCATCATGTGCTAGAAAGAAGCTTTCAATTCTGTCTTTCCAGTAATCAAAATTTTCTCCGTCAAAGACTGGAGGTTTGCCGCTGAATCTGTCTCTGTCCTCATTGGTGTCATTGCTGAAATGAGAGTTGTTTCCTGCCATTGTGTTTTTCTGACGCTGGATCTTGTACTGACACGGTTAAGTGTTTTAGCTCAGAACCAGGCGCTCTGATGCCAATTGAAGGGGTGAAAAACACAAGAAGGGGGGGTTGAATTGTAAAACTGGAAACTTAAAGCAATTGACAAGATATTTTTATCCTGGTTCGTTTGATCTCAAACTACTCCAGTCCACCCGTCAAGGTGATTTCGCCTCTCTCCAACGAGGTCTTAATTCACTATATTCAACTGAATACAAATCTGCTTTAGCAACTGCTAAAACCTTCTTGATTCAAACCACAATCCGGTTTGTCAAGGAAACACTTTCTTACAAAGGTATAAGCAAATGTGTGTGAATGTTTTCTACAAAAACTATACCACAACTGTGATGTATACACAAATTAAGCTTAGAATACTAGGTTGCTAAACGCTAATAAAGTATCAGAGTTTGTTGGTTTAGCAAAACTTGTAGAGTGAAGATTATTGTTCAGCTTTGTGCGTGTAGAGAGTTTGGAAGCATTAGCCGTGATAATCTTCAAAGCTTGGTTTATATAGCACTTGAGAAGATGAACGTTGAAGCAAATATTCTTGATTCAATGCTGTGATCGGTGGATCTGGAACTGACTGTTTTAAAGCTGGTTCGCGAAAATGTCGCGGAAGCAAGAGTCGCCACCGTCTTTTATTTTCTCCAAATGGAAAGGACAAAAGCACAGAAAAATTCCTTTAAAGAGATTGCTCTCGGTTCGGGAGGTAGGTTATAGAAAGGGAAGGTATTAGCACCCTTTCTATCCATGGTTATCCATGGGCTCTTAGGTACTTGCTCAATGTGTTTTCAAAATGTGTGTTTGCTTTTCAATGTGGGTTTTAAAAAGTTTCTTTGAAAAATTTCAGTTCGACTCGTACGTCAGAGTGTTTGAAAAATTTGCTTTGAAAGCTTTTGAAAGTGTGTTGGTGAAAAGTGTTATTTGTTTTGTTTTTGAAGAGAGCAAGTATCCTTGAGAACCTACCTACCCTAAGGAATTCGTCTGTGTAAATGTCCTTTAAAGTAGTGCCATCCCACCATTGAGAGGTAGGTAGCACCACCGTTGGAGGTGTTCGGGTCAATTCGAGTTTTAGGGACGTGGTGGTCACCAGAGCAACAGTAGGACACCTTAGAAGCTACCCTTATGCCATTGATCCTTTATTTTTCGAGGCAACCGTTTCGAGGCAACTGGATCATGTCATGGACATAAGGACTTACTAAAACGTCCTATACTCGACGACCACCTTTCGAAAGGCAATAGTGAGGCGTACCCTAGGGGTGGTGTGTGCGAATTGTGTGTCATTTTCAGTTCATTGTTTGACTTGTCATGCAATGGTGATCTAACGATTCGATTTTATTTTTGGGCATTCATTCTTTCATGCATATTTATTAACAGTTATATATTTGCGAGAAAATAAATCTAAATTATTACAACCGGCGCGGGTCCACATCGCCAAAAAAACCGAACCCGATTTGACTGAAAATAAATAAAGCGAATAAATAAAAGTGCGAGAATTTTAAATTACATGGCTTTGGGGCATATACAGAATTATTTAAACAATATAAAATAAATGCGCGAAATAAAGAGATTAAACAAAGCTAGGGCGTTGGACCCTTTTACAAACAATTAAAATTAATCAAGGAATCTAAAATTAAAATTAAATGAAAAATGGTATTTTTGTGTTTTTTAGATTTAAAAGAAAAAAGAAAAATTAATTAATTAAAATTAAAGTGCTAAACCCTAGTTCTAATGTTTTTTAAGTTACTAAGAAAAAGATTTAATTTCTAACCTAATTTAATTCTAAATTGATTTATGTACAATTTTTAATTTATGAAAGAAAAAAATAAATAAATAATATTATTATTCTGAAAAAAAAGGGAAAATTAAAAAAAGAAAAAAAGTTATTAAACCTAAATTCTATTTCTTTTGGATTTTTATTATGAAAAATATTTAATAAACCTAAATTAAAGCTAAATAATTTACACATAATTTATTTATGGAAATAATGAAATAAAAATTATATTTTTTATTCTTTTCTGATTTTTGAATGTTTTTTATATTTTGATTGAAAATTAAATAAAACAATAAAACATAACAATTGAAATAATAAATAAAAAGATAAAAAAAATAATCAAAGTTGGCAAACCAGGGTGGGGTATAGCCCAGATTTGTGAGGTGCAAGCCTGAAAAGCCTGGCCCATTTGCTGGCAATTTGTTGACTTTTCCAATCATATGCACGCCTGTTGACTTGTCCTCATGATATACTTTCAAGCTGAACCCTTGATCAGATCTCCTGGGGACGCGTGGACAATGCATTCTGAGTGTGTATGGTGTACCCCTATAGTAACGCTGCATGGGAATTAGGATAGAAAAACATTATGGAAATTGTTCTGACCTGGGACTCGAACCCAGGTCAAGGACGTGAACAATCTCTTTGCTTACCAATTGAGCTGAAGCGCGCGTGTTAATATATTACAACAAACAAATAATAAAAACAAAACAAATTGTTAATGGATGACTTGGCGCGAACTTTCAAACACGCCAATCGCTGCGTGACACGAGACCTTCTTCTTCCTCCTCCTGTAAAACAAAACCCTATGGCCACAGTTTTTCATGCGTGGTTTAAAGCTAGCTACAGAAAAATAGCGATTAGCTTATTTCCTAATATAAATTAGGCGCGAGTATGTAGATCTTTTCGTCCAGATGCATGGAGTGTGATGGTGTTGCTCTGAAGTTCTAATTTTACCTGGGGTGGAAAACCCCAATTTGAGAAAACTGTAACCCTAGAATTCGAAAATGGTAGAATCTTGTATGGCTTATGAAAATGCAATTAAATACCATGAACAGCTTAGAAACCTTGTAAGGAATAAGAATTTATCAACAAAAATGCAAGAGGACGCGTAAATTATGCTATGCGATTTGAAATTTTTCACGACACAGTTGGACTTGTAGCTACCGTTTCAAGGTGTTTTGGTTGATGATAGTGATTGAGATTTGCTCAGAATTGCCTCAGGATGCTAATGGTATATGAATCAAGGCTTGAAAAGATCCCTAGTAGTGATTTCAGTTTTGCATTATATGGCCAAAATTTCAAATTGTCCAATGGCTTTTGAGCGAGCCTTTTGCTATGTTATGGTTAGGGTTGGACTCAGTGCATCTCATGGAAGGGAATTGGTTTGTTTTTTGACCTAGATTCAAGCTTGGGAAAGAATTGGTCTTAGGGTTTCTTCCATTAACCATTTTCCTTCTTTTTAGCCAAAACCTAGACCTAGTATGCAAATGAACCCTAGCCTGATTTCTTGAGTTGGTTCATGATACATAGGAATTGTCCAAGTTCACATGACACTATTCCATTGGTTTTTAAATTTTATTTGAATTTTCAAAGAATTAAAATGAATTAAATCATCAAAAATTAAATAAAATAAAAAAATCAATATTTGGTCTTGAAATTAACCATGGGACACGTGTGTGGCATGACAAGGATGAACCAAGTGGAAAAAATGGGGCCCTTTTGTCAAAATTGGATTTTCAAAGATAGTTGACTTTTGCCATTTCACAAATATTTCCCAACTTCTACAAGGCATAACCTGCTCAATTTTTAAGCTTTTCACATGTTCTTGGACATTTTGGAAAGGTCTTTGAGTCCTTTAACCAATGCCTTTGGTCCCATGTCATTTTGATTTACCAATCTCAAGTTATGGTCTTTGACTTAAAGTCCCTTTTTGTTGACTTTTGAAAATGACCTGTAATGTTGAAATTGATAACTTTTTGTGAGAGCATTTCTTGGACTTGAAGTATGAAGATGAGTTGTAGGAAATGTCTTTCTCTTCAAAATGAGCTTTGGATGGAATTTTTCTGATAATCCATGTGAAAGTTATGCCCTGGTCAATTTCAGTTGACTTTTTCAGCTGTCCAAATATAGCAACTTTTGCATCTTTGATGATTTCTGAGCCAAATTTTGAGAATCATGATCAAGCATTGATCAAATGATGTTTGTGGCTTCAAAATGATATGTTGACCAAAAATTTGAACTTTTGACTGCCAAATGACCATTTTGCCCCTACAGTTGACTGTAGTGCAATTTAGGGTTTTGACTGTGCAATCTTGAGCTGAATGCCTTGAAACTTGATATGAGGATGCTTGACCATGTTTGTAAGCATATGAGACTTGATTGAGCCTTTGAAAACTTCCTTTTCTTGATCAGACTCAAAACCCTAATTTTGACTGTATGTGAGACTGTTGCACTGCACAACCCTTGGGGAATTTTGTGACCTGGCTTGGCAATTTCTTGAGGAATATGGGAGGGCAAATTTTGGGGTATAACAGTTGCCCCTGTTCAATCTTCTTAGACCTGAGGATGCAGATTGGCTGACGTGCCTTTCGTAATCCGAGGGTAAAAGATGATTGGACACTAGAGTGCCCGGAAATTTGCGCTCACATGTTAGCAATGATGGGGGAATGGGCTTATAGATGCCATCTGGATGTTTGATTGCGTAAGAGATTCCTTAGCGAGAACCTGCATACCTGCAAAACAGAAAATGAGTACCTGACACGTTGCAGGAGCTGAGTCTGGAGCTTCAAACGGCGATGAAAGAACCAGAGATGATTACTTCCTTAGCATGAATGGTAAGAGAGCCTTGGGCGACTTTAACTTCAACAACGCTCGTTGAGAAAAAATCTGGGGTGTCTTCTACTGGGATAAGAATCAGGGAGATCTTAGGGTCGATCTGACTGAACCAGAGAGGCCTTTGACTGGATAAGCAATCAGGAAAATCTTGGGACGATTTAACTGAACCGGTCTAGGTCTTGAAATGTCTTCAACTGGGATAAGCATCAGGGAAATCTTGGGACGATTTAACTGAACCAGAGAAGGCCTTTGACTGGATAAGCAATCAGGAAAATCTTGGGGCGATTTAACTGAATCGGTCTAGGTCTTGAAATGTCTTCAAAGGGATAAGCATCAGGAAAATCTTGGGACGATTTAACTGAACCAGAGAAGGCCTTTGACTGAACCAGTCTAGGTCTTGAAATGTCTTCAAAGGGATAAGCATCAGGGAGATCTTAAGGTTGATCTGACTGAACCAGAGAAGGCCTTTGACTGAACCAGTCTAGGTCTTGAAATGTCTTCAAAGGGATAAGCATCAGGAAAATCTTGGGACGATTTAACTGAACCAGAGAAGGCCTTTGACTGGATAAGCAATCAGGAAAATCTTGGGGCGATTTAACTGAACCGGTCTAGGTCTTGAAATGTCTTCAAAGGGATAAGCATCAGGAAAATCTTGGGATGATTTAACTGAACCAGAGAAGGCCTTTGACTGAACCAGTCTAGGTCTTGAAATGTCTTCAAAGGGATAAGCATCAGGGAGATCTTAAGGTTGATCTGACTGAACCAGAGAAGGCCTTTGACTGAACCAGTCTAGGTCTTGAAATGTCTTCAAAGGGATAAGCATCAGGAAAATCTTGGGACGATTTAACTGAACCAGAGAAGGCCTTTGACTGGATAAGCAATCAGGAAAATCTTGGGGCGATTTAACTGAACCGGTCTAGGTCTTGAAATGTCTTCAAAGGGATAAGCATCAGGAAAATCTTGGGATGATTTAACTGAACCAGAGAAGGCCTTTGACTGAACCAGTCTAGGTCTTGAAATGTCTTCAAAGGGATAAGCATCAGGAAAATCTTGGGACGATTTAACTGAACCAGAGAAGGCCTTTGACTGAACCAGTCTAGGTCTTGAAATGTCTTCAAAGGGATAAGCATCAGGAAAATCTTGGGACGATTTAACTGAACCAGAGAAGGCCTTTGACTGAACCAGTCTAGGTCTTGAAATGTAGCTTGAGAACTTAACTGTATCTTCCCTGAAAGGTAAAAGTCAGTCATATGCAATGCATGATATGGATCAAGCAATGATGTTCTCAACATAAATGAGATTTGTATGATGCAGTGCGTTATGCATGCTATAATGCTGTATGTGATGTTTTATGTATGTTTTCGTCTAGGAAAATGAATCCTTGACGGGTGCCGGGAAGTTATATCCTGGGCTAATGTTGAAGAATAAGCTTTTGCTTCCGCTGGGGATGATAATTGCAAGGATACCGGTAGGAGAAGATGACTCCGTTGCGGAATAACTTGGCGAATGGAAGATTCTGCGGGGAGAAAAGATACTCTAGCGATCATGCTGGAAAGCAATACTCTGTGGGAAGAGTGATGCCTTGCTGAATGTTGACAGTAACTCTGTTGGGGATACCGTTGTCGTATTGGAAGTGTGAATAGACTTCGCTGGGGATAGGAAAGAACTACGTTGACGACGACCTTTCCTTGGCTTTTGGCTGAGGATAACCCAGTTATATCCTGTTAAGGAAATAACTCTTTAAATCAAGTCGGACGACGCGTTCGTGTTCTGATGAAGGATAAGCTTCCAGAATTTACTGGGGATAAGCTTACTGCTTGGGGAGATGAATTCCATCTTTCCTGGGGAACTTGGATGGGACTCTCCTGGGGAAATTTTGATAGTTTTGATATGCTGGGGAAGTGGTTCCTTTGAATGTTGATGTATGCCGCCGGGGAACAATCTTTAGACCAAGACTGCCGGGGATGCTTGTTAAGAATATATGATATGCTGCCGGGGAATATTGGGATCTACTGGGGGATACCCAATTTCCTTGAGACTTGTTAACTTTGTTTGGGGAAGAATGCATTGACTTGCTGTCCTCTGGGGAATTTAAGATGCCTGGTTAGGTTCTTTAGCTGAACCTACCTTGGTACCTTGGAGGATAGAACAATTAGACTGCTCAGACAACTCCTTATTGCCCCTGTTTCTAGTGTCACCTGCAATTAATTCTTTGTTTCGTATGCAAATATCTATGAGCTAGCAAATTATTGTCAATGCATATATCACAAATTGAACCTTGGACGTTCTTCGCAAAACAAAACAGAAAAAGAAAAACAGTTGGCACGTTTAACTGAAAAGTATATTTGTATTGATTTTGAATAGCCTGTGAATAGGCGTTTTGTGTACAAGAGGCTGACGTCCTAGTAAGAGGAACGTCGCCGAACAAAAGAGTTTATACAAGTTTTGTACAAAAGAAAATAAACAGCTGTGTGAAATATGAATGATCCACTGGGTTTCAACTCCGCTATTGCCTTTATACTCCGTGCGTCTCATCACTTGATGACCTTGTCTGAAAGTGAAGCTGACTGATCGATGCCGTCTTGTAGATACCGGATTCTGGATGCAAAGTGATCCAATGAGACATAGTATTACGCTTTTATCCCTAATTTTTGCCTGGACTGCCCTTTCGGGTTTTCAGTCCACCGGGATACCCATTTTTGCCCAAGCCGCCTTTTCAGGTTTTCGACTTGCCGGGTGTACAGATTTTTTCATTTTCATCCCTTCATTTTGCCCGAACCCTTTTGGTTCGACGGGAAGCCCTAACTTTTGCCTAGGCATGTCAGCCTAGCGGGTCTTTTTCATGCGTAGTATTTTTTAACTATGTCTGCATTGGCGGGGTGAGGAAGGTCGTCACCATCCATGTTGGTTAGTATCATTGCCCCTCCTGAGAACACATGCTTAACCACAAATGGCCCTTCGTACGTAGGGGTCCATTTGCCCCTTGGATCACTCTGAGGAAGGATGATTCGCTTGATCACCAGATCCCCGACTTGATATTCCTGTGGTCTGACCTTTTTGTTAAATGCCCTGATCATTCGTTTCTGATACGTCTGACCATGACAGATAGCAGCAAGTCTCTTTTCGTCAATAAGGTTGAGCTGATCAAGTCGTGTCTGGATCCAATCATCTTCGTTCAGATTTGCATCCTTCATTATCCGGAGAGAAGGAATTTGTACTTCGATTGGCAATACTGCCTCCATGCCATAAACCAGAGAGAAAGGAGTTGCCCCGGTTGACGTCCTAGCTGATGTACGGTATCCATGTAGAGCGAATGGTAACATCTCGTGCCAATCTTTATACGTTACTGTCATCTTCTGCACGATCTTCTTGATGTTCTTATTTGCTGCTTCTACAGCCCCATTCATCTTCGGTCTGTAAGGAGAAGAATTGTGGTGCTGTATCTTGAACTGTTCGCAGAGCTCAGCGATCATCTTATTGTTCAGATTGGTACCGTTATCTGTAATAATCCGCTCAGGGACACCGTACCGACAGATCAGATTGTGCCGAATGAACCGTGCCACAACGGTCTTGGTTACCGTAGCGTAGGATGCTGCTTCAACCCACTTTGTAAAATAATCAATCGCCACTAGGATGAAGCGATGTCCATTGGACGCCGTAGGTCTTATCTCACCGATCATGTCTATGCCCCACATTGCAAATGGCCAAGGCGCAGTCAGAACATTCAGGGGAACCGGAGGAACATGCACCTTGTCTGCGTAGATCTGGCATTTATGGCATGTCCTAGAATGTTGGTAACAGTCAGCTTCCATTGTAGACCAGTAATACCCTGCCCGTAGGATCTTCTTTGCCATGGTATGTCCACTGGAGTGTGTACCAAAGGTCCCTTCATGTAGCTCTTCCACGATTCTTTCTGCCTCAGTCTTATCTACACAACGCAGTAGGGTCGAATCCTGGTTTCGCTTGTACAAGATGCCGTTGCTAAGAAAGAACTTGGCTGCAAACCTCCTCAGGAATTTCTTATCATTGACAGATGCTCCTTCAGGGTATTCCTGTGCTTCCAGATATCTCTTCACTTCGTGGTACCAAGGCTTCTCAGTTACCAATTCAGTTTCGAGATCACAACAGTATGCTGGTTCGTCCAGTTTCCAGATGATGATCCGGGGAGCTTCATTATCCCATTTAACCTTGAACATTGAAGACATTGTAGCTAACGCGTCCGCCAACTGATTCTCTTCTCTTGGAAAGTGCTCAAATGTTATCTCTGTGAAGTGGGGGATCAGGGCCAACACACATTCTTTGTAAGGAATCAAGTTTGGGTGTTTCGTATCCCACTCTCCTTTGATCTGATTGATCACAAGAGCGGAATCTCCGAAGACACTCAGAAATTTGATCCTCAGGTCGATCGCAGCTTGAAGACCCATAATACACGCTTCATACTCCGCCATGTTGTTGGTACAGTTGAAACACAGCCGGGCGGTGAGTGGAGTATGAGTACCTTGTGGAGATACGATTATGGCGCCGATACCATTTCCCAAAGCATTGGAGGCTCCGTCGAAGTGCATAGACCATCGGGATCCTGGTTCAGGTCCTTCATCCGGTCCCGGTATTTCACAGTCAGTTACTATCATAATGCTTTCGTCTGGAAACTCGAAGTTCATTGATTGGTAGTCATCCACAGCTTGATATGCTAGGTGGTCTGCCAATACACTTCCCTTGATGGCTTTTTGGGTCGTATACTGAATGTCGTATTCCGTCAAGATCATTTGCCATCTTGCAATTCTCCCAGACAGAGCAGGCTTTTCGAATATGTACTTTATAGGATCCATTTTTGAGATTAATAAGGTAGTGTGAGTCAGCATATACTGTCTCAGCCGGCGAGCAGCCCATACCAAAGCGCAGCAAGTTTTCTCAAGCAGTGAGTATCGGGTCTCACAGTCGGTAAACTTTTTGCTAAGGTAATAAATGGCATGCTCTTTTCGGCCAGACTCGTCATGCTGCCCCAGCACACACCCCATTGCATTATCAAGCACTGTCAGGTAAAGTATCAAAGGTCTCCCTTCAACTGGTGGCATAAGGATGGGTGGTTCTTGGAGATACTCTTTGATTCTGTCGAAGGCAGCCTGACATTCATCGTTCCAACGTACTACCTGATCCTTCTTCAACAGCTTGAAGATGGGCTCACAGGTGGCAGTCAGATGAGAGATGAAGCGAGCAATGTAATTCAGACGTCCTAAAAAGCCTCTGACTTCCTTCTCTGTCTTAGGAACTGGCATCTCTTGAATGGCTTTGACCTTAGCAGGGTCCACTTGAATTCCTTTATCACTGACCACGAAGCCTAGCAACTTCCCAGATCTTACCCCGAAGGTGCACTTGTTCGGGTTCAATCTCAGCTTGTACAGTTTCAACCGGTCAAACAATTTCTGCAGATGATCAAGGTGTTCTTCCTCAGTCTGGGACCTAGCGATCATGTCGTCCACATATACTTCTATCTCATGATGGATCATGTCATGAAATAAGGTAACCATGGCACGTTGGTAGGTTGCCCCAGCATTCTTTAACCCGAACGGCATGACCTTGTAACAGAAGGTGCCCCACTGAGTAACAAAGGTAGTCTTTTCCATGTCTTCAGGTGCCATCTTGATCTGATTGTAGCCTGAAAAGCCATCCATGAAAGAGAACACTTTATGCTGAGCTGTATTATCAACAAGGACATCAATGTGAGGTAAGGGGAAGTCATCTTTGGGGCTGGCCCTGTTCAGATCCCGGTAGTCGACACACATCCTGACTTTGCCGTCCTTCTTAGGTACCGGCACCACGTTAGCAACCCACTGAGGGTAAGAAGTCACTGCAAGAAACCCGGCATCAAATTGCTTCATAACCTCGGCTTTAATCTTCTCAGACATCTCTGGACGCATACGGCGGACCTTTTGCTTAACCGGAAGGCAATCTTCTTTAGTTGGTAAGTGATGGACCACAATGTCGGTATCTAATCCGGGCATATCTTCGTAGGACCAGGCAAAGATTTCTTTATAGTCATGCAACATCTGAGTCAACCGTTGCTTCACGCTGAGCTCTAGGTTGGCACCAATCTTCACCTCTTTCTTGTCTTCCTCAGTACCCAAGTTTATTATTTCCACTGGCTCTTCATGGGGTTGAATTGCCCTCTCCTCCTGTTGTAACAGTCTTGCAAGTTCACCAGGCACTTCGCAATCATCTTCACCTTCGTCTGCGGCTAAGTTGATCGGATTCTCGAAGTCATAACTGGCAGTAGCAGAGTCGTTACCAGTGAGATCCAGAGTGGATTGAAACCTGTATGAGTGAGTGTGTGTGTAAATACAGCTGTTTTGCAATATGTAAAGAAAGGAAAGAAAAGGAGCGCAAAATTTGAAATGTGAAAAACGTCCAATGCTTTTATTCATGATATATGATAGTGACAAACAAAAGCCCTCACAAATAAAACCACGGTGCCCCGGGTAAGACACCGGGCCATATAGTCTCAAATTATTGTTTATTACAAATCAAAAACAAAGAAATTCATTACTGGGGAACAAAAGTTATGGGAGTAAAATCTTTAGCAGTCCAATTGGTCAATCCACCGTCGGCCGTTGGGTAGATCCAGCTATCGAACTCTGACTCTCCCACTTCATCTTCCTCTCCAATAGCATTCACTCCATGCTGAGTGATGAGCACCGGAGGTCTTCCAATTCTTGCCTTGCGCACCGCTTTCTGAGCTTCTGTGGTGAAACCCAGCCCAAACTTGTTAGTCTTAGGAGTAAGATCAGGGAGCTTGCCCCAGTTTGCACATTCGCCTTTTTCGATCACAGCCCGGGCGTCCTTTAAGGAGGCCATCTTCATAGGAGAAACCTCTTCATCTTCTGCTGCTGCCAAGGTTTGTGGTACTTCCTCAAAATGTTGAAAGGGGGTTTCAATGAACTCCCCATCCATTTCTACATATCTGAAGGAGTTGAGGTGGCTGACCATGTACTCTTCTTCCCCTTGCACTGTTACGATCTTCCCCCTGACCGGGTACTTGAGCTTCTGATGTAATGTGGAGGTTACAGCTCCAGCCATGTGGATCCACGGGCGACCCAGCAAACACGAATAGGACGGATGGATGTCCATCACATAGAACTTTGAATCAAATACCTGTGACCCAACCCTGATTGGGATGTCCACTTCACCATGTACCATTCTTTTGGACCCGTCAAAGGCCCGGACAACAATGCTACTTGGTCTGAGCTCTAGACCCTCACAATCCAGCCTATCCAGAGCCTTCTTGGGCAGCACGTTTAATGAAGAACCTGTGTCAACCAGCACATGAGCAAGAGTAGTGCCCCTGCATTCAATGGAGACATGCAAGGCATCATTATGGTTCTTCCCCTTTGCTGTCAGATCGGCATCAGAGAAACCCAGGCCATTATCAGCAGTTAGGTTGGCCACACAGTCGGTGAACTGGTCAACAGTTGTCTCTTGGGGTACGTGGGCAGTCTTTAAGAAAGCAATCAGAGCCTTTGCATGGGCCTCTGAACACAGCAGCAGTGACAACATGGAGATTTTAGAGGGGGTGTGCCCCAGCTGTTCTACAACGTTGAAATCACTTTTCTTTATTATCTTGAGGATTTCTTCCATTTCCTGCTTGGAAGCCTCAACAATGGTCTTTGGTGCCTCCGTCCTGGCAGGCACATCAGCAGCAATTCCCTTGCCCCGAGTATCAGATGACTCAGCAGCAGGGGTGGATACTTGATCAGGGGGAGAAACAGGCACTCTGGCAGGTGTGAAGATCAAAGGCCTATGAATTGCTGGAGGAGCAATGTCTGGCGAGAACAGTCTTCCACTACGAGTGACCTTAGCAGGACCGGTGATGTTGGAGACACCAGTATCAACGTTGCACTCTTGTTTCACACCCAGAACATAAACATCCGCCCCATAGTGCCATGGGACAGCCTTATCAGATTTGTAGGGTATAGGCCCCGGAACAGTAATGGTGATGGGAACATTCTTGTGAACTGACAAAATTTGTATAGGTTTCTTTGAAGGAGCCTCGGAATAGTTGTTGAAGATGGTAACGATCGACACTTCTTCAACAGGAGCAGCAGGAACAATAGTCTTTTCGAACAAAATCTCTCTACTATCTATCAGGTTTTGGATGCCTGACTTCAACAGAGAACAACCAGCAGGGGAAGCAACACATAGAGGGCAACTTTCGCTACATCCCGGAAATAAACCGGCTAGCAACAGATTCCTCTTGACCATCAACAACGGAGTAGCAACATCATCCACCGAAGCTACATACAAATTCTCCTCAACAGCATTCACTCCATGCTGGGGCATGGGAGCATTTACAACATTCGGCCTCTCGGGCGCCTCAAACTGTATCTCCTTGGCATCAATGAGGTCTTGAACCTTAGTTCTTAGGGCCCAACAGTCATCTGTGTTATGCCCCGGGCTATCAGAGTGATAAGCACAGCGAGCATTTGGATTGAACTTGGGAGATGCAGTGTTGGGAAACTTTGGAGCCTCCTTGACAGTCACTAAATTGGTGGATAGCAACTGTGGCAGGATTTGTGATAAGGTCATGCTTAACCGGGTGAACTCTCTCCGGGGTTTTTCAAACTTTTGAGGATTAGTTGGCCGAGGAGCGGCAGCAGGTTTGGCAATCATTACCGCGTTGACAGATTGGCGGTGTTCAGGTCGCTCTGTTCTCCGGGAGCCATATACAGCACTAGCCTCCTTTTTGAAGGGTTTCTTCTCAGTACTGGAGGAGGCAACTTTCTGTATCTTCCCTGATTTTATACCAGCCTCGATCCTTTCACCAGTCAGGATCAGATCAGTAAACCCAGCAGAGGAATTACCAATGAGATGATTGAAAAATGGACCAGATAGGGTCCCCAAGAACATATCTACCAGCTCCCGATCTGTCAATGGTGGCTGCACCCTGCCAGCCAGGTCTCTCCATTTCTGGGCGTACTCCTTAAAACCTTCACCCGACCCTAGCGACATACCCTGGAGCTGGGTACGCGTAGGAGCGAGGTCGGCATTATACTGATACTGCTTGTAAAAAGCAGTGGCCAGATCCTCCCAGTTACGAATGCTGATTCCATCTAGCTGATAGAACCAATCGAGGTGAGTCCCTGAAAGACTCTCCTGGAAGAAGTGGATCCAAAGGTTCTTGTCTGCTGTGTAAGGCTGGATCTTCCTTACGTAAGAACGGAGGTGCATCTTGGGACAGGAAGCCCCATCATACTTCACGAAGGCAGGTGTTTTGAACTTGTGGGGGATCACCACTCCAGTAGATAACCCCAAGCCTCCGAAATCCAATCCAGGTACGCGTTGAACTTCCACAGCCTTTAATCTGTCTTCCAGCTGTTTGTACCGGTCTTCAGCAGGAGGGTACTGGTCGTCATTGAAGTCTGTTTCAGTATCAGAGCCCACAGGAGTAGTGGCCTCCCTTTCTTGGTGACTACCTTCCGTCACAGATGGAGGAGTCCTTTCAGCTTCAACAACCAAAGTGTTCCCGAGTCTGCGCCCAGTGTTAAATAGCACAGTCCTCCTCTTCTTCTTAGTCTTCTTCAGAAGCATGGTCTTCAACTCTTGTTGACCCTGGGCCAAGCCCTTGATCAGCTCCTGAAATTGGGCGTTCTGCGCCTGAAATTGGACGTTCTGCGCCTGAAGAGCCTTGATAGCTGCATCGGTTGATGATTCAGGATTCATGATGCTGAAATAAACAGCGAAGAACGGTAAACAACCTGAAAAGAAAAGTACCCATGATGCACATGATGAATGATATGTGTTTATGCAATGCATTCAAGAGTTCGAAAATTCAAATTTGTTATAGACCAAAAGGAGCACACGTTATTATTAAGAAAATCATTGTTTGATACATCAAAGCCTCATGGGCAAAAGTACAAAAAGATCAAATCACATCCAAAATATGTTGCGCATCTTCTTCGGAGCTATGTAAGTGTTAAGACTCCTTTCCTCGTGCAACAGGCGAGTGAGCTCCAAGACCTTCTTTTCACTGGCATGCAAACTAGTCTCAAGAGAATTCCGCTCTTCCTTAAGCTGGATCCAGCTCTTCTGCATCTCTTCCCAGGATGTGGGCATATCAGGGTGCTGAATAACATGAGACACCTCTCCCTCCAAGGCAGGTTCTTTGATTACTGGAAGCATGTGCGGATAAGGCATTACTAACTTCTGAGAGCGGGCTCGTACCCATTTGAGGTAAGGCTCCAAAGGGATGGAGTTCCTGTGCCCCAGTGTCTTGCTGTCTATCCTACTAGGTATTCTCCAAGCTCTGATAAATCTCTGGCGAAGTCCTTGAGTATCATTGTCGAAGTCAAAAACTATGTCAGGAATCAACATGTCATGAGGACCATCCCTCCGAGCATAACCAAATTGTCTCCAAGCCAGGCATGGACTATAAGTAATACCCCCTCTGATTCCAAGTAAAGGAACATTAGGATACTCCCCGCAACGATCAATGATAGTGACATCTTCTCTGGACCTAGGGCACCAATGTATATCTGCATGTGTAAGAGTCATCAACCGTTGTGACCATCTCAAACCCCGCTCGTTCTTCAGGACTGATTGTGGAAGGTGCGAAATAAACCACTTTCCCAGGAGAGGAGTGCAACACATAAGGACACCTCTTTTTCTCATGGTTCGAGTGTAACATGAGTGAAGGAGGTCCCCCAGCAACGTAGGTATAGGATTCCTGGACATAAAGATCTGGACAGCACTGATATCAATGAGATGATCTGGGTTAGGGAACAACACCAAACCATAAACCAGAAGGGCCACAACCTCTTCAAAAGCTTGTAAGTCAAGGGAGTTCCAACAATCATAGGCCTTTTCAAACAGAAACCTGGCTAAGAACCCTTTGATACCACTTCTAACTTCCCAATGTCCCTTGAGGTCAGATGACTGTAGGTGCAAGGCTTTAGCAATCTCTTCAAGCTTAGGTTCCTTTTCTGTACCGTTGAAGGGTAGCTGATCAAGGATAGGGATCTTCAGGAGCCGGGAGAACTCCTCCAATGTAGGTACCAACTGATAGTCCAAGAAGGTGAAACAGTGATGCAGAGGGTCAAAGAATTGGAACAGGACCTTTATCATATCTTCCTCAATGTTGGTGTTGACCAAGCTGATGAGGCTTCCATGCCTTTCACTGAATGAAGAGTTCTCGGGAATTCTGGATATAAGCTCCTTAAGCTGAGGAGGGATCCTTACAAGACTGATTGGAATTGTCTTTCTACGAACAGTTTCCATGTCCTACAAAACAAGAACAAAGATGAAAATTCGAACCCCTGAAATGGTTAGTCAATGCATATGATGCTGGATGATGTCATGATGTTATGATTAAATACAGATATTTACAAAGACAAACATGTAAGGCACACAAGGCACACAAGACAAGCCCTTAAGGTTTAAGGCCAGCATGAGGTCTGGGTAGTACCCTCTTGAAGTTGGTGGGTTCAACCTGTCCTAATCAAAGTAACCGGGTTCTAAGGTTCCCAATATCACGGGATTGCTTTCATTGTTCATCGTTTCGATTTAGCCACTGAACTGGCGACCGAAATATTCCAGGAAAGCAACCCTCAATTGAGTGTAGTATCGAGTATCAACCAACCTCGGACTGCACCAAAGTCAGTTATCTCACTACCCTAAAGAGGCCAAGATGGTTCAATTAAGGTTCCTAAGGTCTGTTGATGCTTCATGACACCACATGGAGGCCCCGTACTCTCCTTGACTGACTCAAGGGTTACCGGTACACACCAAAGTGCCACATCAACGTAGCAGACTGTTTCAACCATGTCGGTATACCCCGCACAGTTCCCTCACAGCCTTGTTGCTACTTTCTAAGAAGGTATCCCCCAGATCCGGGTTAGGATCTATAGAACTCCCAAGACAGTCCCACAATTTAAAGCAAACAAAGCAATACAATTGAAAACACAGTTGTAACTAGTCCTAAGGTACACCTCACTTTAAGTGTGTCCCCAGCAGAGTCGCCAGTTCTGTGATCGGTGGATCTGGAACTGACTGTTTTAAAGCTGGTTCGCGAAAATGTCGCGGAAGCAAGAGTCGCCACCGTCTTTTATTTTCTCCAAATGGAAAGGACAAAAGCACAGAAAAATTCCTTTAAAGAGATTGCTCTCGGTTCGGGAGGTAGGTTATAGAAAGGGAAGGTATTAGCACCCTTTCTATCCATGGTTATCAATGGGCTCTTAGGTACTTGCTCAATGTGTTTTCAAAATGTGTGTTTGCTTTTCAATGTGGGTTTTAAAAAGTTTCTTTGAAAAATTTCAGTTCGACTCGTACGTCAGAGTGTTTGAAAAATTTGCTTTGAAAGCTTTTGAAAGTGTGTTGGTGAAAAGTGTTATTTGTTTTGTTTTTGAAGAGAGCAAGTATCCTTGAGAACCTACCTACCCTAAGGAATTCGTCTGTGTAAATGTCCTTTAAAGTAGTGCCATCCCACCATTGAGAGGTAGGTAGCACCACCGTTGGAGGTGTTCGGGTCAATTCGAGTTTTAGGGACGTGGTGGTCACCAGAGCAACAGTAGGACACCTTAGAAGCTACCCTTATGCCATTGATCCTTTATTTTTCGAGGCAACCGTTTCGAGGCAACTGGATCATGTCATGGACATAAGGACTTACTAAAACGTCTTATACTCGACGACCACCTTTCGAAAGGCAATAGTGAGGCGTACCCTAGGGGTGGTGTGTGCGAATTGTGTGTCATTTTCAGTTTATTGTTTGACTTGTCATGCAATGGTGATCTAACGATTCGATTTTATTTTTGGGCATTCATTCTTTCATGCATATTTATTAACAGTTATATATTTGCGAGAAAATAAATCTAAATTATTACAACCGGCGCGGGTCCACATCGCCAAAAAAACCGAACCCGATTTGACTGAAAATAAATAAAGCGAATAAATAAAAGTGCGAGAATTTTAAATTACATGGCTTTGGGGCATATACAGAATTATTTAAACAATATAAAATAAATGCGCGAAATAAAGAGATTAAACAAAGCTAGGGCGTTGGACCCTTTTACAAACAATTAAAATTAATCAAGGAATCTAAAATTAAAATTAAATGAAAAATGGTATTTTTGTGTTTTTTAGATTTAAAAGAAAAAAGAAAAATTAATTAATTAAAATTAAAGTGCTAAACCCTAGTTCTAATGTTTTTTAAGTTACTAAGAAAAAGATTTAATTTCTAACCTAATTTAATTCTAAATTGATTTATGTACAATTTTTAATTTATGAAAGAAAAAAGTAAATAAATAATATTATTATTCTGAAAAAAAAGGGAAAATTAAAAAAAGAAAAAAAAGTTATTAAACCTAAATTCTATTTCTTTTGGATTTTTATTATGAAAAATATTTAATAAACCTAAATTAAAGCTAAATAATTTACACATAATTTATTTATGGAAATAATGAAATAAAAATTATATTTTTTATTCTTTTCTGATTTTTGAATGTTTTTTATATTTTGATTGAAAATTAAATAAAACAATAAAACATAACAATTGAAATAATAAATAAAAAGATAAAAAAAATAATCAAAGTTGGCAAACCAGGGTGGGGTATAGCCCAGATTTGTGAGGTGCAAGCCTGAAAAGCCTGGCCCATTTGCTGGCAATTTGTTGACTTTTCCAATCATATGCACGCCTGTTGACTTGTCCTCATGATATACTTTCAAGCTGAACCCTTGATCAGATCTCCTGGGGACGCGTGGACAATGCATTCTGAGTGTGTATGGTGTACCCCTATAGTAACGCTGCATGGGAATTAGGATAGAAAAACATTATGGAAATTGTTCTGACCTGGGACTCGAACCCAGGTCAAGGACGTGAACAATCTCTTTGCTTACCAATTGAGCTGAAGCGCGCGTGTTAATATATTACAACAAACAAATAATAAAAACAAAACAAATTGTTAATGGATGACTTGGCGCGAACTTTCAAACACGCCAATCGCTGCGTGACACGAGACCTTCTTCTTCCTCCTCCTGTAAAACAAAACCCTATGGCCACAGTTTTTCATGCGTGGTTTAAAGCTAGCTACAGAAAAATAGCGATTAGCTTATTTCCTAATATAAATTAGGCGCGAGTATGTAGATCTTTTCGTCCAGATGCATGGAGTGTGATGGTGTTGCTCTGAAGTTCTAATTTTACCTGGGGTGGAAAACCCCAATTTGAGAAAACTGTAACCCTAGAATTCGAAAATGGTAGAATCTTGTATGGCTTATGAAAATGCAATTAAATACCATGAACAGCTTAGAAACCTTGTAAGGAATAAGAATTTATCAACAAAAATGCAAGAGGACGCGTAAATTATGCTATGCGATTTGAAATTTTTCACGACACAGTTGGACTTGTAGCTACCGTTTCAAGGTGTTTTGGTTGATGATAGTGATTGAGATTTGCTCAGAATTGCCTCAGGATGCTAATGGTATATGAATCAAGGCTTGAAAAGATCCCTAGTAGTGATTTCAGTTTTGCATTATATGGCCAAAATTTCAAATTGTCCAATGGCTTTTGAGCGAGCCTTTTGCTATGTTATGGTTAGGGTTGGACTCAGTGCATCTCATGGAAGGGAATTGGTTTGTTTTTTGACCTAGATTCAAGCTTGGGAAAGAATTGGTCTTAGGGTTTCTTCCATTAACCATTTTCCTTCTTTTTAGCCAAAACCTAGACCTAGTATGCAAATGAACCCTAGCCTGATTTCTTGAGTTGGTTCATGATACATAGGAATTGTCCAAGTTCACATGACACTATTCCATTGGTTTTTAAATTTTATTTGAATTTTCAAAGAATTAAAATGAATTAAATCATCAAAAATTAAATAAAATAAAAAAATCAATATTTGGTCTTGAAATTAACCATGGGACACGTGTGTGGCATGACAAGGATGAACCAAGTGGAAAAAATGGGGCCCTTTTGTCAAAATTGGATTTTCAAAGATAGTTGACTTTTGCCATTTCACAAAAATTTCCCAACTTCTACAAGGCATAACTTGCTCAATTTTTAAGCTTTTCACATGTTCTTGGACATTTTGGAAAGGTCTTTGAGTCCTTTAACCAATGCCTTTGGTCCCATGTCATTTTGATTTACCAATCTCAAGTTATGGTCTTTGACTTAAAGTCCCTTTTTGTTGACTTTTGAAAATGACCTGTAATGTTGAAATTGATAACTTTTTGTGAGAGCATTTCTTGGACTTGAAGTATGAAGATGAGTTGTAGGAAATGTCTTTCTCTTCAAAATGAGCTTTGGATGGAATTTTTCTGATAATCCATGTGAAAGTTATGCCCTGGTCAATTTCAGTTGACTTTTTCAGCTGTCCAAATATAGCAACTTTTGCATCTTTGATGATTTCTGAGCCAAATTTTGAGAATCATGATCAAGCATTGATCAAATGATGTTTGTGGCTTCAAAATGATATGTTGACCAAAAATTTGAACTTTTGACTGCCAAATGACCATTTTGCCCCTACAGTTGACTGTAGTGCAATTTAGGGTTTTGACTGTGCAATCTTGAGCTGAATGCCTTGAAACTTGATATGAGGATGCTTGACCATGTTTGTAAGCATATGAGACTTGATTGAGCCTTTGAAAACTTCCTTTTCTTGATCAGACTCAAAACCCTAATTTTGACTGTATGTGAGACTGTTGCACTGCACAACCCTTGGGGAATTTTGTGACCTGGCTTGGCAATTTCTTGAGGAATATGGGAGGGCAAATTTTGGGGTATAACAGTTGCCCCTGTTCAATCTTCTTAGACCTGAGGATGCAGATTGGCTGACGTGCCTTTCGTAATCCGAGGGTAAAAGATGATTGGACACTAGAGTGCCCGGAAATTTGCGCTCACATGTTAGCAATGATGGGGGAATGGGCTTATAGATGCCATCTGGATGTTTGATTGCGTAAGAGATTCCTTAGCGAGAACCTGCATACCTGCAAAACAGAAAATGAGTACCTGACACGTTGCAGGAGCTGAGTCTGGAGCTTCAAACGGCGATGAAAGAACCAGAGATGATTACTTCCTTAGCATGAATGGTAAGAGAGCCTTGGGCGACTTTAACTTCAACAACGCTCGTTGAGAAAAAATCTGGGGTGTCTTCTACTGGGATAAGAATCAGGGAGATCTTAGGGTCGATCTGACTGAACCAGAGAGGCCTTTGACTGGATAAGCAATCAGGAAAATCTTGGGACGATTTAACTGAACCGGTCTAGGTCTTGAAATGTCTTCAACTGGGATAAGCATCAGGGAAATCTTGGGACGATTTAACTGAACCAGAGAAGGCCTTTGACTGGATAAGCAATCAGGAAAATCTTGGGGCGATTTAACTGAACCGGTCTAGGTCTTGAAATGTCTTCAAAGGGATAAGCATCAGGAAAATCTTGGGACGATTTAACTGAACCAGAGAAGGCCTTTGACTGAACCAGTCTAGGTCTTGAAATGTCTTCAAAGGGATAAGCATCAGGGAGATCTTAAGGTTGATCTGACTGAACCAGAGAAGGCCTTTGACTGAACCAGTCTAGGTCTTGAAATGTCTTCAAAGGGATAAGCATCAGGAAAATCTTGGGACGATTTAACTGAACCAGAGAAGGCCTTTGACTGGATAAGCAATCAGGAAAATCTTGGGGCGATTTAACTGAACCGGTCTAGGTCTTGAAATGTCTTCAAAGGGATAAGCATCAGGAAAATCTTGGGATGATTTAACTGAACCAGAGAAGGCCTTTGACTGAACCAGTCTAGGTCTTGAAATGTCTTCAAAGGGATAAGCATCAGGGAGATCTTAAGGTTGATCTGACTGAACCAGAGAAGGCCTTTGACTGAACCAGTCTAGGTCTTGAAATGTCTTCAAAGGGATAAGCATCAGGAAAATCTTGGGACGATTTAACTGAACCAGAGAAGGCCTTTGACTGGATAAGCAATCAGGAAAATCTTGGGGCGATTTAACTGAACCGGTCTAGGTCTTGAAATGTCTTCAAAGGGATAAGCATCAGGAAAATCTTGGGATGATTTAACTGAACCAGAGAAGGCCTTTGACTGAACCAGTCTAGGTCTTGAAATGTCTTCAAAGGGATAAGCATCAGGAAAATCTTGGGACGATTTAACTGAACTAGAGAAGGCCTTTGACTGAACCAGTCTAGGTCTTGAAATGTCTTCAAAGGGATAAGCATCAGGAAAATCTTGGGACGATTTAACTGAACCAGAGAAGGCCTTTGACTGAACCAGTCTAGGTCTTGAAATGTAGCTTGAGAACTTAACTGGATCTTCCCTGAAAGGTAAAAGTCAGTCATATGCAATGCATGATATGGATCAAGCAATGATGTTCTCAACATAAATGAGATTTGTATGATGCAGTGCGTTATGCATGCTATAATGCTGTATGTGATGTTTTATGTATGTTTTCGTCTAGGAAAATGAATCCTTGACGGGTGCCGGGAAGTTATATCCTGGGCTAATGTTGAAGAATAAGCTTTTGCTTCCGCTGGGGATGATAATTGCAAGGATACCGGTAGGAGAAGATGACTCCGTTGCGGAATAACTTGGCGAATGGAAGATTCTGCGGGGAGAAAAGATACTCTAGCGATCATGCTGGAAAGCAATACTCTGTGGGAAGAGTGATGCCTTGCTGAATGTTGACAGTAACTCTGTTGGGGATACCGTTGTCGTATTGGAAGTGTGAATAGACTTCGCTGGGGATAGGAAAGAACTACGTTGACGACGACCTTTCCTTGGCTTTTGGCTGAGGATAACCCAGTTATATCCTGTTAAGGAAATAACTCTTTAAATCAAGTCGGACGACGCGTTCGTGTTCTGATGAAGGATAAGCTTCCAGAATTTACTGGGGATAAGCTTACTGCTTGGGGAGATGAATTCCATCTTTCCTGGGGAACTTGGATGGGACTCTCCTGGGGAAATTTTGATAGTTTTGATATGCTGGGGAAGTGGTTCCTTTGAATGTTGATGTATGCCGCCGGGGAACAATCTTTAGACCAAGACTGCCGGGGATGCTTGTTAAGAATATATGATATGCTGCCGGGGAATATTGGGATCTACTGGGGGATACCCAATTTCCTTGAGACTTGTTAACTTTGTTTGGGGAAGAATGCATTGACTTGCTGTCCTCTGGGGAATTTAAGATGCCTGGTTAGGTTCTTTAGCTGAACCTACCTTGGTACCTTGGAGGATAGAACAATTAGACTGCTCAGACAACTCCTTATTGCCCCTGTTTCTAGTGTCACCTGCAATTAATTCTTTGTTTCGTATGCAAATATCTATGAGCTAGCAAATTATTGTCAATGCATATATCACAAATTGAACCTTGGACGTTCTTCGCAAAACAAAACAGAAAAAGAAAAACAGTTGGCACGTTTAACTGAAAAGTATATTTGTATTGATTTTGAATAGCCTGTGAATAGGCGTTTTGTGTACAAGAGGCTGACGTCCTAGTAAGAGGAACGTCGCCGAACAAAAGAGTTTATACAAGTTTTGTACAAAAGAAAATAAACAGCTGTGTGAAATATGAATGATCCACTGGGTTTCAACTCCGCTATTGCCTTTATACTCCGTGCGTCTCATCACTTGATGACCTTGTCTGAAAGTGAAGCTGACTGATCGATGCCGTCTTGTAGATACCGGATTCTGGATGCAAAGTGATCCAATGAGACATAGTATTACGCTTTTATCCCTAATTTTTGCCTGGACTGCCCTTTCGGGTTTTCAGTCCACCGGGATACCCATTTTTGCCCAAGCCGCCTTTTCAGGTTTTCGACTTGCCGGGTGTACAGATTTTTTCATTTTCATCCCTTCATTTTGCCCGAACCCTTTTGGTTCGACGGGAAGCCCTAACTTTTGCCTAGGCATGTCAGCCTAGCGGGTCTTTTTCATGCGTAGTATTTTTTAACTATGTCTGCATTGGCGGGGTGAGGAAGGTCGTCACCATCCATGTTGGTTAGTATCATTGCCCCTCCTGAGAACACATGCTTAACCACAAATGGCCCTTCGTACGTAGGGGTCCATTTGCCCCTTGGATCACTCTGAGGAAGGATGATTCGCTTGATCACCAGATCCCCGACTTGATATTCCTGTGGTCTGACCTTTTTGTTAAATGCCCTGATCATTCGTTTCTGATACGTCTGACCATGACAGATAGCAGCAAGTCTCTTTTCGTCAATAAGGTTGAGCTGATCAAGTCGTGTCTGGATCCAATCATCTTCGTTCAGATTTGCATCCTTCATTATCCGGAGAGAAGGAATTTGTACTTCGATTGGCAATACTGCCTCCATGCCATAAACCAGAGAGAAAGGAGTTGCCCCGGTTGACGTCCTAGCTGATGTACGGTATCCATGTAGAGCGAATGGTAACATCTCGTGCCAATCTTTATACGTTACTGTCATCTTCTGCACGATCTTCTTGATGTTCTTATTTGCTGCTTCTACAGCCCCATTCATCTTCGGTCTGTAAGGAGAAGAATTGTGGTGCTGTATCTTGAACTGTTCGCAGAGCTCAGCGATCATCTTATTGTTCAGATTGGTACCGTTATCTGTAATAATCCGCTCAGGGACACCGTACCGACAGATCAGATTGTGCCGAATGAACCGTGCCACAACGGTCTTGGTTACCGTAGCGTAGGATGCTGCTTCAACCCACTTTGTAAAATAATCAATCGCCACTAGGATGAAGCGATGTCCATTGGACGCCGTAGGTCTTATCTCACCGATCATGTCTATGCCCCACATTGCAAATGGCCAAGGCGCAGTCAGAACATTCAGGGGAACCGGAGGAACATGCACCTTGTCTGCGTAGATCTGGCATTTATGGCATGTCCTAGAATGTTGGTAACAGTCAGCTTCCATTGTAGACCAGTAATACCCTGCCCGTAGGATCTTCTTTGCCATGGTATGTCCACTGGAGTGTGTACCAAAGGTCCCTTCATGTAGCTCTTCCACGATTCTTTCTGCCTCAGTCTTATCTACACAACGCAGTAGGGTCGAATCCTGGTTTCGCTTGTACAAGATGCCGTTGCTAAGAAAGAACTTGGCTGCAAACCTCCTCAGGAATTTCTTATCATTGACAGATGCTCCTTCAGGGTATTCCTGTGCTTCTAGATATCTCTTCACTTCGTGGTACCAAGGCTTCTCAGTTACCAATTCAGTTTCGAGATCACAACAGTATGCCGGTTCGTCCAGTTTCCAGATGATGATCCGGGGAGCTTCATTATCCCATTTAACCTTGAACATTGAAGACATTGTAGCTAACGCGTCCGCCAACTGATTCTCTTCTCTTGGAAAGTGCTCAAGTGTTATCTCTGTGAAGTGGGGGATCAGGGCCAACACACATTCTTTGTAAGGAATCAAGTTTGGGTGTTTCGTATCCCACTCTCCTTTGATCTGATTGATCACAAGAGCGGAATCTCCGAAGACACTCAGAAATTTGATCCTCAGGTCGATCGCAGCTTGAAGACCCATAATACACGCTTCATACTCCGCCATGTTGTTGGTACAGTTGAAACACAGCCGGGCGGTGAGTGGAGTATGAGTACCTTGTGGAGATACGATTATGGCGCCGATACCATTTCCCAAAGCATTGGAGGCTCCGTCGAAGTGCATAGACCATCGGGATCCTGGTTCAGGTCCTTCATCCGGTCCCGGTATTTCACAGTCAGTTACTATCATAATGCTTTCGTCTGGAAACTCGAAGTTCATTGATTGGTAGTCATCCACAGCTTGATATGCTAGGTGGTCTGCCAATACACTTCCCTTGATGGCTTTTTGGGTCGTATACTGAATGTCGTATTCCGTCAAGATCATTTGCCATCTTGCAATTCTCCCAGACAGAGCAGGCTTTTCGAATATGTACTTTATAGGATCCATTTTTGAGATTAATAAGGTAGTGTGAGTCAGCATATACTGTCTCAGCCGGCGAGCAGCCCATACCAAAGCGCAGCAAGTTTTCTCAAGCAGTGAGTATCGGGTCTCACAGTCGGTAAACTTTTTGCTAAGGTAATAAATGGCATGCTCTTTTCGGCCAGACTCGTCATGCTGCCCCAGCACACACCCCATTGCATTATCAAGCACTGTCAGGTAAAGTATCAAAGGTCTCCCTTCAACTGGTGGCATAAGGATGGGTGGTTCTTGGAGATACTCTTTGATTCTGTCGAAGGCAGCCTGACATTCATCGTTCCAACGTACTACCTGATCCTTCTTCAACAGCTTGAAGATGGGCTCACAGGTGGCAGTCAGATGAGAGATGAAGCGAGCAATGTAATTCAGACGTCCTAAAAAGCCTCTGACTTCCTTCTCTGTCTTAGGAACTGGCATCTCTTGAATGGCTTTGACCTTAGCAGGGTCCACTTGAATTCCTTTATCACTGACCACGAAGCCTAGCAACTTCCCAGATCTTACCCCGAAGGTGCACTTGTTCGGGTTCAATCTCAGCTTGTACAGTTTCAACCGGTCAAACAATTTCTGCAGATGATCAAGGTGTTCTTCCTCAGTCTGGGACCTAGCGATCATGTCGTCCACATATACTTCTATCTCATGATGGATCATGTCATGAAATAAGGTAACCATGGCACGTTGGTAGGTTGCCCCAGCATTCTTTAACCCGAACGGCATGACCTTGTAACAGAAGGTGCCCCACTGAGTAACAAAGGTAGTCTTTTCCATGTCTTCAGGTGCCATCTTGATCTGATTGTAGCCTGAAAAGCCATCCATGAAAGAGAACACTTTATGCTGAGCTGTATTATCAACAAGGACATCAATGTGAGGTAAGGGGAAGTCATCTTTGGGGCTGGCCCTGTTCAGATCCCGGTAGTCGACACACATCCTGACTTTGCCGTCCTTCTTAGGTACCGGCACCACGTTAGCAACCCACTGAGGGTAAGAAGTCACTGCAAGAAACCCGGCATCAAATTGCTTCATAACCTCGGCTTTAATCTTCTCAGACATCTCTGGACGCATACGGCGGACCTTTTGCTTAACCGGAAGGCAATCTTCTTTAGTTGGTAAGTGATGGACCACAATGTCGGTATCTAATCCGGGCATATCTTCGTAGGACCAGGCAAAGATTTCTTTATAGTCATGCAGCATCTGAGTCAACCGTTGCTTCACGCTGAGCTCTAGGTTGGCACCAATCTTCACCTCTTTCTTGTCTTCCTCAGTACCCAAGTTTATTATTTCCACTGGCTCTTCATGGGGTTGAATTGCCCTCTCCTCCTGTTGTAACAGTCTTGCAAGTTCACCAGGCACTTCGCAATCATCTTCACCTTCGTCTGCGGCTAAGTTGATCGGATTCTCGAAGTCATAACTGGCAGTAGCAGAGTCGTTACCAGTGAGATCCAGAGTGGATTGAAACCTGTATGAGTGAGTGTGTGTGTAAATACAGCTGTTTTGCAATATGTAAAGAAAGGAAAGAAAAGGAGCGCAAAATTTGAAATGTGAAAAACGTCCAATGCTTTTATTCATGATATATGATAGTGACAAACAAAAGCCCTCACAAATAAAACCACGGTGCCCCGGGTAAGACACCGGGCCATATAGTCTCAAATTATTGTTTATTACAAATCAAAAACAAAGAAATTCATTACTGGGGAACAAAAGTTATGGGAGTAAAATCTTTAGCAGTCCAATTGGTCAATCCACCGTCGGCCGTTGGGTAGATCCAGCTATCGAACTCTGACTCTCCCACTTCATCTTCCTCTCCAATAGCATTCACTCCATGCTGAGTGATGAGCACCGGAGGTCTTCCAATTCTTGCCTTGCGCACCGCTTTCTGAGCTTCTGTGGTGAAACCCAGCCCAAACTTGTTAGTCTTAGGAGTAAGATCAGGGAGCTTGCCCCAGTTTGCACATTCGCCTTTTTCGATCACAGCCCGGGCGTCCTTTAAGGAGGCCATCTTCATAGGAGAAACCTCTTCATCTTCTGCTGCTGCCAAGGTTTGTGGTACTTCCTCAAAATGTTGAAAGGGGGTTTCAATGAACTCCCCATCCATTTCTACATATCTGAAGGAGTTGAGGTGGCTGACCATGTACTCTTCTTCCCCTTGCACTGTTACGATCTTCCCCCTGACCGGGTACTTGAGCTTCTGATGTAATGTGGAGGTTACAGCTCCAGCCATGTGGATCCACGGGCGACCCAGCAAACACGAATAGGACGGATGGATGTCCATCACATAGAACTTTGAATCAAATACCTGTGACCCAACCCTGATTGGGATGTCCACTTCACCATGTACCATTCTTTTGGACCCGTCAAAGGCCCGGACAACAATGCTACTTGGTCTGAGCTCTAGACCCTCACAATCCAGCCTATCCAGAGCCTTCTTGGGCAGCACGTTTAATGAAGAACCTGTGTCAACCAGCACATGAGCAAGAGTAGTGCCCCTGCATTCAATGGAGACATGCAAGGCATCATTATGGTTCTTCCCCTTTGCTGTCAGATCGGCATCAGAGAAACCCAGGCCATTATCAGCAGTTAGGTTGGCCACACAGTCGGTGAACTGGTCAACAGTTGTCTCTTGGGGTACGTGGGCAGTCTTTAAGAAAGCAATCAGAGCCTTTGCATGGGCCTCTGAACACAGCAGCAGTGACAACATGGAGATTTTAGAGGGGGTGTGCCCCAGCTGTTCTACAACGTTGAAATCACTTTTCTTTATTATCTTGAGGATTTCTTCCATTTCCTGCTTGGAAGCCTCAACAATGGTCTTTGGTGCCTCCGTCCTGGCAGGCACATCAGCAGCAATTCCCTTGCCCCGAGTATCAGATGACTCAGCAGCAGGGGTGGATACTTGATCAGGGGGAGAAACAGGCACTCTGGCAGGTGTGAAGATCAAAGGCCTATGAATTGCTGGAGGAGCAATGTCTGGCGAGAACAGTCTTCCACTACGAGTGACCTTAGCAGGACCGGTGATGTTGGAGACACCAGTATCAACGTTGCACTCTTGTTTCACACCCAGAACATAAACATCCGCCCCATAGTGCCATGGGACAGCCTTATCAGATTTGTAGGGTATAGGCCCCGGAACAGTAATGGTGATGGGAACATTCTTGTGAACTGACAAAATTTGTATAGGTTTCTTTGAAGGAGCCTCGGAATAGTTGTTGAAGATGGTAACGATCGACACTTCTTCAACAGGAGCAGCAGGAACAATAGTCTTTTCGAACAAAATCTCTCTACTATCTATCAGGTTTTGGATGCCTGACTTCAACAGAGAACAACCAGCAGGGGAAGCAACACATAGAGGGCAACTTTCGCTACATCCCGGAAATAAACCGGCTAGCAACAGATTCCTCTTGACCATCAACAACGGAGTAGCAACATCATCCACCAAAGCTACATACAAATTCTCCTCAACAGCATTCACTCCATGCTGGGGCATGGGAGCATTTACAACATTCGGCCTCTCGGGCGCCTCAAACTGTATCTCCTTGGCATCAATGAGGTCTTGAACCTTAGTTCTTAGGGCCCAACAGTCATCTGTGTTATGCCCCGGGCTATCAGAGTGATAAGCACAGCGAGCATTTGGATTGAACTTGGGAGATGCAGTGTTGGGAAACTTTGGAGCCTCCTTGACAGTCACTAAATTGGTGGATAACAACTGTGGCAGGATTTGTGATAAGGTCATGCTTAACCGGGTGAACTCTCTCCGGGGTTTTTCAAACTTTTGAGGATTAGTTGGCCGAGGAGCGGCAGCAGGTTTGGCAATCATTACCGCGTTGACAGATTGGCGGTGTTCAGGTCGCTCTGTTCTCCGGGAGCCATATACAGCACTAGCCTCCTTTTTGAAGGGTTTCTTCTCAGTACTGGAGGAGGCAACTTTCTGTATCTTCCCTGATTTTATACCAGCCTCGATCCTTTCACCAGTCAGGATCAGATCAGTAAACCCAGCAGAGGAATTACCAATGAGATGATTGAAAAATGGACCAGATAGGGTCCCCAAGAACATATCTACCAGCTCCCGATCCGTCAATGGTGGCTGCACCCTGCCAGCCAGGTCTCTCCATTTCTGGGCGTACTCCTTAAAACCTTCACCCGACCCTAGCGACATACCCTGGAGCTGGGTACGCGTAGGAGCGAGGTCGGCATTATACTGATACTGCTTGTAAAAAGCAGTGGCCAGATCCTCCCAGTTACGAATGCTGATTCCATCTAGCTGATAGAACCAATCGAGGTGAGTCCCTGAAAGACTCTCCTGGAAGAAGTGGATCCAAAGGTTCTTGTCTGCTGTGTAAGGCTGGATCTTCCTTACGTAAGAACGGAGGTGCATCTTGGGACAGGAAGCCCCATCATACTTCACGAAGGCAGGTGTTTTGAACTTGTGGGGGATCACCACTCCAGTAGATAACCCCAAGCCTCCGAAATCCAATCCAGGTACGCGTTGAACTTCCACAACCTTTAATCTGTCTTCCAGCTGTTTGTACCGGTCTTCAGCAGGAGGGTACTGGTCGTCATTGAAGTCTGTTTCAGTATCAGAGCCCACAGGAGTAGTGGCCTCCCTTTCTTGGTGACTACCTTCCGTCACAGATGGAGGAGTCCTTTCAGCTTCAACAACCAAAGTGTTCCCGAGTCTGCGCCCAGTGTTAAATAGCACAGTCCTCCTCTTCTTCTTAGTCTTCTTCAGAAGCATGGTCTTCAACTCTTGTTGACCCTGGGCCAAGCCCTTGATCAGCTCCTGAAATTGGGCGTTCTGCGCCTGAAATTGGACGTTCTGCGCCTGAAGAGCCTTGATAGCTGCATCGGTTGATGATTCAGGATTCATGATGCTGAAATAAACAGCGAAGAACGGTAAACAACCTGAAAAGAAAAGTACCCATGATGCACATGATGAATGATATGTGTTTATGCAATGCATTCAAGAGTTCGAAAATTCAAATTTGTTATAGACCAAAAGGAGCACACGTTATTATTAAGAAAATCATTGTTTGATACATCAAAGCCTCATGGGAAAAAGTACAAAAAGATCAAATCACATCCAAAATATGTTGCGCATCTTCTTCGGAGCTATGTAAGTGTTAAGACTCCTTTCCTCGTGCAACAGGCGAGTGAGCTCCAAGACCTTCTTTTCACTGGCATGCAAACTAGTCTCAAGAGAATTCCGCTCTTCCTTAAGCTGGATCCAGCTCTTCTGCATCTCTTCCCAGGATGTGGGCATATCAGGGTGCTGAATAACATGAGACACCTCTCCCTCCAAGGCAGGTTCTTTGATTACTGGAAGCATGTGCGGATAAGGCATTACTAACTTCTGAGAGCGGGCTCGTACCCATTTGAGGTAAGGCTCCAAAGGGATGGAGTTCCTGTGCCCCAGTGTCTTGCTGTCTATCCTACTAGGTATTCTCCAAGCTCTGATAAATCTCTGGCGAAGTCCTTGAGTATCATTGTCGAAGTCAAAAACTATGTCAGGAATCAACATGTCATGAGGACCATCCCTCCGAGCATAACCAAATTGTCTCCAAGCCAGGCATGGACTATAAGTAATACCCCCTCTGATTCCAAGTAAAGGAACATTAGGATACTCCCCGCAACGATCAATGATAGTGACATCTTCTCTGGACCTAGGGCACCAATGTATATCTGCATGTGTAAGAGTCATCAACCGTTGTGACCATCTCAAACCCCGCTCGTTCTTCAGGACTGATTGTGGAAGGTGCGAAATAAACCACTTTCCCAGGAGAGGAGTGCAACACATAAGGACACCTCTTTTTCTCATGGTTCGAGTGTAACATGAGTGAAGGAGGTCCCCCAGCAACGTAGGTATAGGATTCCTGGACATAAAGATCTGGACAACACTGATATCAATGAGATGATCTGGGTTAGGGAACAACACCAAACCATAAACCAGAAGGGCCACAACCTCTTCAAAAGCTTGTAAGTCAAGGGAGTTCCAACAATCATAGGCCTTTTCAAACAGAAACCTGGCTAAGAACCCTTTGATACCACTTCTAACTTCCCAATGTCCCTTGAGGTCAGATGATTGTAGGTGCAAGGCTTTAGCAATCTCTTCAAGCTTAGGTTCCTTTTCTGTACCGTTGAAGGGTAGCTGATCAAGGATAGGGATCTTCAGGAGCCGGGAGAACTCCTCCAATGTAGGTACCAACTGATAGTCCAAGAAGGTGAAACAGTGATGCAGAGGGTCAAAGAATTGGAACAGGACCTTTATCATATCTTCCTCAATGTTGGTGTTGACCAAGCTGATGAGGCTTCCATGCCTTTCACTGAATGAAGAGTTCTCGGGAATTCTGGATATAAGCTCCTTAAGCTGAGGAGGGATCCTTACAAGACTGATTGGAATTGTCTTTCTACGAACAGTTTCCATGTCCTACAAAACAAGAACAAAGATGAAAATTCGAACCCCTGAAATGGTTAGTCAATGCATATGATGCTGGATGATGTCATGATGTTATGATTAAATACAGATATTTACAAAGACAAACATGTAAGGCACACAAGGCACACAAGACAAGCCCTTAAGGTTTAAGGCCAGCATGAGGTCTGGGTAGTACCCTCTTGAAGTTGGTGGGTTCAACCTGTCCTAATCAAAGTAACCGGGTTCTAAGGTTCCCAATATCACGGGATTGCTTTCATTGTTCATCGTTTCGATTTAGCCACTGAACTGGCGACCGAAATATTCCAGGAAAGCAACCCTCAATTGAGTGTAGTATCGAGTATCAACCAACCTCGGACTGCACCAAAGTCAGTTATCTCACTACCCTAAAGAGGCCAAGATGGTTCAATTAAGGTTCCTAAGGTCTGTTGATGCTTCATGACACCACATGGAGGCCCCGTACTCTCCTTGACTGACTCAAGGGTTACCGGTACACACCAAAGTGCCACATCAACGTAGCAGACTGTTTCAACCATGTCGGTATACCCCGCACAGTTCCCTCACAGCCTTGTTGCTACTTTCTAAGAAGGTATCCCCCAGATCCGGGTTAGGATCTATAGAACTCCCAAGACAGTCCCACAATTTAAAGCAAACAAAGCAATACAATTGAAAACACAGTTGTAACTAGTCCTAAGGTACACCTCACTTTAAGTGTGTCCCCAGCAGAGTCGCCAGTTCTGTGATCGGTGGATCTGGAACTGACTGTTTTAAAGCTGGTTCGCGAAAATGTCGCGGAAGCAAGAGTCGCCACCGTCTTTTATTTTCTCCAAATGGAAAGGACAAAAGCACAGAAAAATTCCTTTAAAGAGATTGCTCTCGGTTCGGGAGGTAGGTTATAGAAAGGGAAGGTATTAGCACCCTTTCTATCCATGGTTATCAATGGGCTCTTAGGTACTTGCTCAATGTGTTTTCAAAATGTGTGTTTGCTTTTCAATGTGGGTTTTAAAAAGTTTCTTTGAAAAATTTCAGTTCGACTCGTACGTCAGAGTGTTTGAAAAATTTGCTTTGAAAGCTTTTGAAAGTGTGTTGGTGAAAAGTGTTATTTGTTTTGTTTTTGAAGAGAGCAAGTATCCTTGAGAACCTACCTACCCTAAGGAATTCGTCTGTGTAAATGTCCTTTAAAGTAGTGCCATCCCACCATTGAGAGGTAGGTAGCACCACCGTTGGAGGTGTTCGGGTCAATTCGAGTTTTAGGGACGTGGTGGTCACCAGAGCAACAGTAGGACACCTTAGAAGCTACCCTTATGCCATTGATCCTTTATTTTTCGAGGCAACCGTTTCGAGGCAACTGGATCATGTCATGGACATAAGGACTTACTAAAACGTCCTATACTCGACGACCACCTTTCGAAAGGCAATAGTGAGGCGTACCCTAGGGGTGGTGTGTGCGAATTGTGTGTCATTTTCAGTTCATTGTTTGACTTGTCATGCAATGGTGATCTAACGATTCGATTTTATTTTTGGGCATTCATTCTTTCATGCATATTTATTAACAGTTATATATTTGCGAGAAAATAAATCTAAATTATTACAACCGGCGCGGGTCCACATCGCCAAAAAAACCGAACCCGATTTGACTGAAAATAAATAAAGCGAATAAATAAAAGTGCGAGAATTTTAAATTACATGGCTTTGGGGCATATACAGAATTATTTAAACAATATAAAATAAATGCGCGAAATAAAGAGATTAAACAAAGCTAGGGCGTTGGACCCTTTTACAAACAATTAAAATTAATCAAGGAATCTAAAATTAAAATTAAATGAAAAATGGTATTTTTGTGTTTTTTAGATTTAAAAGAAAAAAGAAAAATTAATTAATTAAAATTAAAGTGCTAAACCCTAGTTCTAATGTTTTTTAAGTTACTAAGAAAAAGATTTAATTTCTAACCTAATTTAATTCTAAATTGATTTATGTACAATTTTTAATTTATGAAAGAAAAAAATAAATAAATAATATTATTATTCTGAAAAAAAAGGGAAAATTAAAAAAAGAAAAAAAGTTATTAAACCTAAATTCTATTTCTTTTGGATTTTTATTATGAAAAATATTTAATAAACCTAAATTAAAGCTAAATAATTTACACATAATTTATTTATGGAAATAATGAAATAAAAATTATATTTTTTATTCTTTTCTGATTTTTGAATGTTTTTTATATTTTGATTGAAAATTAAATAAAACAATAAAACATAACAATTGAAATAATAAATAAAAAGATAAAAAAAATAATCAAAGTTGGCAAACCAGGGTGGGGTATAGCCCAGATTTGTGAGGTGCAAGCCTGAAAAGCCTGGCCCATTTGCTGGCAATTTGTTGACTTTTCCAATCATATGCACGCCTGTTGACTTGTCCTCATGATATACTTTCAAGCTGAACCCTTGATCAGATCTCCTGGGGACGCGTGGACAATGCATTCTGAGTGTGTATGGTGTACCCCTATAGTAACGCTGCATGGGAATTAGGATAGAAAAACATTATGGAAATTGTTCTGACCTGGGACTCGAACCCAGGTCAAGGACGTGAACAATCTCTTTGCTTACCAATTGAGCTGAAGCGCGCGTGTTAATATATTACAACAAACAAATAATAAAAACAAAACAAATTGTTAATGGATGACTTGGCGCGAACTTTCAAACACGCCAATCGCTGCGTGACACGAGACCTTCTTCTTCCTCCTCCTGTAAAACAAAACCCTATGGCCACAGTTTTTCATGCGTGGTTTAAAGCTAGCTACAGAAAAATAGCGATTAGCTTATTTCCTAATATAAATTAGGCGCGAGTATGTAGATCTTTTCGTCCAGATGCATGGAGTGTGATGGTGTTGCTCTGAAGTTCTAATTTTACCTGGGGTGGAAAACCCCAATTTGAGAAAACTGTAACCCTAGAATTCGAAAATGGTAGAATCTTGTATGGCTTATGAAAATGCAATTAAATACCATGAACAGCTTAGAAACCTTGTAAGGAATAAGAATTTATCAACAAAAATGCAAGAGGACGCGTAAATTATGCTATGCGATTTGAAATTTTTCACGACACAGTTGGACTTGTAGCTACCGTTTCAAGGTGTTTTGGTTGATGATAGTGATTGAGATTTGCTCAGAATTGCCTCAGGATGCTAATGGTATATGAATCAAGGCTTGAAAAGATCCCTAGTAGTGATTTCAGTTTTGCATTATATGGCCAAAATTTCAAATTGTCCAATGGCTTTTGAGCGAGCCTTTTGCTATGTTATGGTTAGGGTTGGACTCAGTGCATCTCATGGAAGGGAATTGGTTTGTTTTTTGACCTAGATTCAAGCTTGGGAAAGAATTGGTCTTAGGGTTTCTTCCATTAACCATTTTCCTTCTTTTTATCCAAAACCTAGACCTAGTATGCAAATGAACCCTAGCCTGATTTCTTGAGTTGGTTCATGATACATAGGAATTGTCCAAGTTCACATGACACTATTCCATTGGTTTTTAAATTTTATTTGAATTTTCAAAGAATTAAAATGAATTAAATCATCAAAAATTAAATAAAATAAAAAAATCAATATTTGGTCTTGAAATTAACCATGGGACACGTGTGTGGCATGACAAGGATGAACCAAGTGGAAAAAATGGGGCCCTTTTGTCAAAATTGGATTTTCAAAGATAGTTGACTTTTGCCATTTCACAAATATTTCCCAACTTCTACAAGGCATAACCTGCTCAATTTTTAAGCTTTTCACATGTTCTTGGACATTTTGGAAAGGTCTTTGAGTCCTTTAACCAATGCCTTTGGTCCCATGTCATTTTGATTTACCAATCTCAAGTTATGGTCTTTGACTTAAAGTCCCTTTTTGTTGACTTTTGAAAATGACCTGTAATGTTGAAATTGATAACTTTTTGTGAGAGCATTTCTTGGACTTGAAGTATGAAGATGAGTTGTAGGAAATGTCTTTCTCTTCAAAATGAGCTTTGGATGGAATTTTTCTGATAATCCATGTGAAAGTTATGCCCTGGTCAATTTCAGTTGACTTTTTCAGCTGTCCAAATATAGCAACTTTTGCATCTTTGATGATTTCTGAGCCAAATTTTGAGAATCATGATCAAGCATTGATCAAATGATGTTTGTGGCTTCAAAATGATATGTTGACCAAAAATTTGAACTTTTGACTGCCAAATGACCATTTTGCCCCTACAGTTGACTGTAGTGCAATTTAGGGTTTTGACTGTGCAATCTTGAGCTGAATGCCTTGAAACTTGATATGAGGATGCTTGACCATGTTTGTAAGCATATGAGACTTGATTGAGCCTTTGAAAACTTCCTTTTCTTGATCAGACTCAAAACCCTAATTTTGACTGTATGTGAGACTGTTGCACTGCACAACCCTTGGGGAATTTTGTGACCTGGCTTGGCAATTTCTTGAGGAATATGGGAGGGCAAATTTTGGGGTATAACAAATGCTAATAACAAGCTTTCCTTTTTGAGCAGATCTTGTCTGGAATGAGGCCGTTGGAATTGATTAGCGTTCAATGCACAGTACCGTTGCTTCTTCAATGCACGATCTGGCTTGGCTCATTCTGATTCTGCTTCGCTGCTGATGAACTATTTGATTCTGTATCAGAGTGTTTTACGCGCAGTTCTGTTCATCAAGCTTCAGCATGTGCAAGCGTTGATCATCTGATCTTCACGTTCTGATTCAGCAACTTCTGATGCTGGTGTATCAAATCAAGTTCTGATGCTGAATGAGTGATCTTGCTTATTTTAATCAGCATATCTGCAAGTCAGAGCATAGTAATTTTAGGCAGCATATAATTCAATCATGAAATGTTTAACTACTATATCTTTTCACTTTGTTATCATCAAAACTGAAATATAGGGTACTAGATTCAAACATTGTTCTAACAGGGTCCAACCACCTTTAATTGATAGGGAACATATTAATATGTTTATGGGTATGTTATCTAGTACATTTTTCAACTTATTGGTTGGTTGCTCGTCATCCGGTTTCACCGAGCTGATCCTGACCGGTGAAAGGGTCGAAAGTGGTATCAAAAGTGGGAAAATCCCCATGGCATCTGCTTCCAACTCCAATCTCATAAAGAAACCCTTCATTGGGAAGAAAGAAACGAATGTTGTGTATGGGGAAAGGGCCCGTACCAAGAAGGATAATCGTCTGTCCATTAATGTTGTTCTAATTTCTAACCCTACTCCTGTTCAAAGACAATCTTCCAATCATCAATGATTTGAGGCTCCACGAAGACAATACACAAGGATAAGCATGCCTCTATCCCAAGCCTTACAACACCTGTTAAAGGATAATTTGGTGACACTGCATGATCCTCCGGCTAATCAAGATACCTCCTCACCTAAATACAATCCAAATACCAAGTGTGCATATCACTCGAATAGTCCCGGGCATGAGACCGACCAATGTTGGGCACTGAAGAATAAAATTCAAGACTTAATAGACAACTAGATGATCGAATTTTATCCGCCTCCAATTCCCAATGTGATAACGGCACCAATGCAAAACCATGGCAAAGGTGTTAACACAATTGAAGACACCATTTTTGTTTCCTCCGTCGAAGACTTGACCACTCCGTTAACCATTGTCAAAAGGAACTTGCTGAAAGCCGGGATTTTCCCTGGTTGTTTGAAGGACTGTGATTGATGCACCAAATAACTCAATGGATGCAAATGACTTAAGGAAGGCATTCAACGCCCGATGAATAGGCATGAGATCCTATTTGAGAAGACTTTGTCCGCCAAAATTTTGACCAATAAGATTGAAGACCTCTCCATCATAACGATTTCAAACAAGCCTCTTAGGATCTCCTCCAAGGGTCCTATTAGGATTTCAAATGAACCGACTGTTTCTCCTCTGATAATTACCGCCCCGAGCTAATTTCATACTCTTCCAACAAAGCAGTGCCATAGAACTACGGTGCTGAGGTGTTTTACCATGGAATAAAGCAAGATGCTTGGATTGAAGAAAGCAAAGTTGATGACATTGGTAACATTACTGGCTCTAGTAAGGTGACCAGAACTGGGAGAATCTTTTCGCCCAACATTTCACCCCCAATTTCTATAACGACATCTGTATGCATCACTGCTGCTAAGCCTAGCGCTGACACAAGGGGAAAAGAGAAAGTAGTTGATCCTGCTGAGACATAAATACCCGCAAAAGACATTGTTGCTGAGGAACCTTCTGCTCAAGAAATGGATGAGATCTTGAAAATTATAAAGAGGAGTGGTTTCAAGATGGTGGAGCAGCTGGGGCAAACCCCTTCCAAGATTTCCATGTTATCTTTGCTACTTTGTTCTGATGCTCATGCTCGAGCGTTAATCAAATTCCTGAAGAAGGCTCATGTCCCTCATGAGACTACAACTGACCAGTTTGAAAATTGTGTGGCAAGCTTGATGGTCGATAATGGTTTGGGATTCTTGGATGATGATCTAACACCACTTGGAAAAACCATAACAAAGCTCTACATGTTTCTGTTGAATGTAAGGGGATTACCCTAGCACATGTTCTGGTTGACACTGGATCTTCCTTAAACGTACTACCCAAGGGCGCTTTGGACCGGTTAGACTGCGAAGGACTGGTGTTGAAGTTGACTGATATTATTGTGAGGGCTTTCGATGGTTCCATAAGGACAATTCATGGAGAGGTGGATCTCCCGATCAAGGTGGGCTCACAGATTTTCAACTCTACTTTCTACATCATGGATATCCGTCCTGCTTACTCCTGTTTGCTGGGTCGCCCTTGGATCCACGGAGCAGGGGCAATAACATCAACCTTTCATCAAAAGCTCAAGTACCCGGTCAAGGGAAGGACCGTAATTGTTTGTGGTGAGGAGGAGGTCATGGTAAGCCACCTCAATTCTTTTAAATATGTGGAGATGGATGGCGAATTTATAGAAACCCCATGCCAGGCTTTTAAAGTTGTTCCTCCTATGATTGCTACTGCCAAAGTCTCCTCCGACCTTCCCAAAGATGATAAGGTCGTGCCAAGGATGGTTTCATTTAAAGATGCTCGTGCCACAGTCGAAGAAGGAAGTTGTGATACTTGTGGGCAACTCACCGAGATCCCATTCAAAGCAGACAAATGTGGTTTGGGTTTCACTATCAAGGCTCAGAAATAAGTGAGGCGTACTCGTGAAGGGAAACCCCCTCTCCGTATTGGAAGTTACGAAGTAAACGCCGTGGAGGATTCTGATGATGAATGTGCATTTGAAGAATGGGTATACCCTACTACAACATAGCTCAACAATTGGCACGCAAAGGACTTCGTTCCCATCTCCTTCATTGAGCAGTAATTACTTGTTTATTACTTTCTATCAATTCAAGAACCTTTTGTTTGTAATATTAAACAATGACTTTTAAGCCATATGCCTGGACCGGGGCACTATGGTCCATTTGTCAAGGGTTTTATTTATGTTCATTTTATCATATGATCATTAAATACAAATCATTGGACTTTTGCATTCAAATCTTTGTGCTCATTGTCTTTCTTTTTCTTCAAATGCATTTTTCAAAATAGCCATGTATCTTACATGCACACACACACTCTTGCAGGTCCTCATCCACTCCGGATCTCATTGCCAATGACTCTACTATTGACAACTATGATTTTGAACATCCAATTAACCAAGCCAAAGACGAAGGTGAGGAAGATTGTGAAATACCAGAAGAATTAGCCAGACTTCTAATGCAAGAGGAAAAAGGTATTCAGCCGCATGAAGAGTCAGTTGAGGTCATCAACCTAGGTATCGGGACAAACAAGAAAGAGGTCAAGATCGGTGCCAACCTAGGAAGCAGTGTCAAAAGCAGATTGGTTCAGATGTTTCAAGACTACGTGGAAGTGTTTGCTTGGTCATATGAAGATATTCCAAGGTAGATATCGACATTGTAGTTCATCTTCTGCCGATAAAGGAAGACTGTCCTCCTGTCAAGCAAAAAGTTCGCCGCATGCGGCCTGACATGTCTGAAAAGATAAAAGCTGAAGTGATGAAACAATTTGATGCATGATTCCTAGCTGTGACGTCTTATCCCCAATGGGTTGCAAATGTGGTGCCCGTATCGAAGAAAGACGGAAAAGTTCGTATGTGCGTAGATTATAGGGATCTGAATAGGGTAAGTCCCATGGATGACTTCCCTCTACCATATATTGATGTCTTGGTCGATAACACTGCTCATTATAAAGTCTTCTCTTTCATGGATGGTTTCTCCGACTATAACCAAATTAGGATGGCTCCCGAAGACATGGAGAAGACCACTTTCGTTATGCAATGGGGTACCTTTTGTTACAAGGTCATGCCATTCGGATTGAAGAATGTAGGGGCAACATATCAAAGGGTTATGGTGGCTTTGTTTCATGATATGATCCATCATGAAATAGAGGTCTATGTGGATGATATGATTGCAAGGTCACAAACCAAATAGGAACAACTCAATCACCTATGCAAACTATTCGAGAGGTTGAAAAAGTACAAGCTGAGGTTGAACCCTAATAAGTGGACATTCGGAGTATGATCTGGAAAACTTCTAGGTTTTGTTGTCAGTAGTAAAGGCATCGAAGTCAATCCTGCCAAGGTAAAGGCCATCCAAGAAATTCCAGTCCCCCACTCTAAAAAGGAGGTTAGAGGATTCTTGGGTCGTCTTAACTACATCGCCCACTTCATATCTCACTTAACTGCTACTTGTGAACCAATCTTCAAACTTTTGAAGAAATATCAAGTAGTCGAATGGAATGATGAATGTCAGGCTGCCTTCGACAAAATCAAAGAATATATGCAAGAACCTCCTATCCTCAGGCCTCCAGTTGAAGGAAGACCCTTGATCATGTACTTGACGGTGCTAGAGAATTCTATGGGATGTGTGTTGGGCTAACATGACGAGTCTGGCCGAAAAGAGCATGTTATATAAAACCTGAGCAAAAAGTTTACCGACTGTGAAACTAGATATTCACTGCTCGAGAAAACTTGTTACGCTCTGGCATGGGCTGCTCGCCGGCTAAGACAATATATGTTGACTCATACCACTCCATTGATTTCTAAGATGGACCCTATCAAGTACATCTTCGAGAAACCCACTCTTTCCGGACGAATATCTAGATGGAAGATGATTTTGACTGAGTATGATATTTAATACACAATGCAAAAGGCCATCAAAGGAAGTGTATTAGCAGATCATTTGGCCCATCAAGTTGTTGATGATTATCAGTCTATGAACTTTGACTTCCCAGATGAGAATATCATGCTAGTGACCGACTACGCGAAACTTGGACCGTATGACGGACCTGAACAAGGATCCCGATGGACTATGGTCTTCGATGGGGATTCTAATGCTCTGGGTAACGGAATTGGTGTTGTGATAATCTTCCCTGAAGGTTTCCACACTACTTTCACTGCCAGACTGTGCTTCGATTGTATAAACAACATGGCTGAGTACGGAGATGCATTTTGGGTCTGAAGGCTGCCATTGATTTGAGGATCAAGCATTTGAATATGTTCGGGGATTCCGCTCTAGTGATTAGCCAAGTAAAAGTAGATTGTAACACTAAGCACCCTAATCTCATTACTTACAAGGAGCTTGTTCTATCTCTGATTCCTTACTTCAAAGAGATCACCTTTGAACACTTCCCCAGAGAAGAAAATCAATTAGTCGATGCTTTGGCCATAATGTCTTCAAAGTTCAAGGTCAAATGGGACAACGAAGCTCCTATGATTGCAATTGAGAGATTCGACGAACCTTCACACTGCTATGAGCTTGACATTGACATAGAAAAGCCATGGTACCATGAAGTGAAGAGATACCTTGAAGCACAAGAGTATCCCGAAGGAGCTTCCATCAATGATAAAAAGTTATTACGAAGATTCTCATCAAAATTCTTCCTAAGCAATGGAACCCTATACAAACGCAACCATGATTCTACTCTACTCTGATGTGTGGACAAGAAGGAGGCAGGGGAAATTATGGAAGACACACATAACGGTCTCTTTGGAACTCACTCTAGCGGACATACTATGGCCAAGAAAATCCTGAGAGCTGGTTACTATTGGTCAACGATGGAGACTGATTGCCATCAACACTCAAGGACTTGCCACAAGGGCCAAATCTATGCTGACAAGGTCCATGTACCTCCTATTCCTCTAAACGTCATGACCGCTCCGTGGCCATTTGCAATGTGGGGCATTGACATGATTGGAGAGATCAAACCTACTGCTTCCAATGGACATCACTTCATTCTAGGCGCTATTGATTATTTCACCAACTAGGTTGAAGCCACCTCATTTTCCTCAGTCACCAAGAATATGGTAGCCAGATTCATCAAACATAACCTCATCTGCCACTATGGTGTCCCCGAAAGGATCATCACTGACAACGAGACCAATCTTAACAATGCTATGATTATTGAACTTTGCACTCAGTTCAAAATCAAGCATCACAATTCTTCTCCTTATAGACCTAAGATGAATGGCACAGTGGAAGCGGCCAACAAAAACATTAAGAAGATTGTGCAGAAGATGGTAGTAACATACAAAGACTGGCATGAGATGCTACCATTTCTCTTCATGGCTACCGTACTTCAGCTTGGACATCTATTAGGGCAACTCCATTTTCTTTAGTTTATTGCATGGAAGTTGTCTTACCAGTGGAAGTTCAGATCCCCTCACTAAGGATTATGAATGAAGCAGGCTTAGCAAAGACGAATGGATTCAGACAAGATTGGATCAGTGGAACTTGATCGATGAGAAGCGACTGGCTGCTGTTTGTCATGGTCAGATGTACCAAAAACGTATGATCAAGGCTTTCAACAAAAAGATTAGGCCTCGAGTATATCAAGCTGGTGACTTGGTAATAAAGCGCATCATTCTTCCACAAGGCGACCCCAGGGTCAAATGGACTCCCACTTACGAAGGGCCATTTGTTGTCAAGAAAGTTTTCTCTGGTGGTGCCATGATGCTGACTACCATGGACGGTGAAGATCTCCCACATCCTGTGAATGCGAACATAGTTAAAAAATACAACGCATAAGAGACCCGCTAGGTTGACACACCTAGGCAAGATAAGGGCATCCCGGCAAACCAAAGGTTTGGGCAAAAATTAGGGATATATGCAAAACTTTGTACACCCGACAAGTTGAAAACCCGAAAGGGAGACTTGGGCAAAAATGGGTATCCTGGTGGGCTGAAAACCCGAAAGGGAGGTCCAGGAAAAAATTAAGGATTGAAAGCGTATGACTATGTCTCTTTGGAATCACCACAGTCGACTTTATTACCCAGGTTCGAGTTCAAACGGTCCAAGATCAATACAATAAACTTCTGTCAACGGCAAGGGACATTCGAAGACATTGGGGAAATAGTAGAGTTGGAACATAATGAGATCATTTCCACATGGCTATTATATTTGTTTTCAATTTTGTTTTCCTTTCGACGATTTCCTCTTACTAGGATCTCTGTCTCTTTGTACAAAAACGCATATTCATGGGAAAAATATCAATACAAATATACTTTGAAGTGTAAAATTTCTGTTTTTGTTTTGAATGCAAAGATGTCCAATGACTAAAATTGAACGAACATATGCATGTGAACATAATTAAAACTATTTAGCACATGTGTCCTGCCAAGCAGCAACAAGCATCTCTTTATGCATTTGGGATGTCCCCATAGAGTTATTCCATTAACATTATCCCCATAAAGTCCTTTTCATAGGGTAGTCCCCATCCAGAGTCTCAATCTCTTGACAACCCTCTCCCCAGCTGAGTTGGTCTTAAAAGAAGAAGCCTTGTGGATCTCTTCCTAAAAGAACTCACCTTGTCAGCAGTTCGTCAAATATTCCCCAACAGAGTTTATTTCCCCAACAAACAACAAAATTCCCCAGCTGAGTCTATCCTCTCCAGTTTGAGTTTTCCTCTTAGACTATTACAAATTAGAGGGCCAAGACCCCTGATCCCCAGTGAAGTTTCTAACAAGGTCATTGTTATCCTCGAAAGTTGTTGTAAAGCCTGGAGCCCGACCAGATAACAGTTAACTTCATTCTTTTAAACAAGTTACTATGAAGCCTGGACCCGACCAGATAATAGTATAACTTTCAGTTACTATGAAGCCTGGACTCGACCAGATAATAGTGTAACTTCTCAAAATATTATGAAGCATGGACCCGACCAGATAATAGTGTAACTTCTCAAAATACTATAAAGCCTGGACCCGACCAGATAATAATTTAACTCCAGTAACTATGAAGCCTAGACCCGACCAGATAATAGTTAACTTCTCAAGACAATATGAAGCCTGGACCCGACCAGATAATAGTTTAACTCTTCGAGATATTGAAAAACCTGGACTCAACTAGACAAGGGTTTAACTTCTTTTCCCTAGTAGAGTTTTCCTCTACCCCAACAAGTTACTGTGAAGCCTGGACCCGACCAGATATCAGTTTAACTTTATCTTTTCAAGCGAGTTATTGTGAAGCCTGGAATACGATCAAATAGCAATTAACTTTATTCCCTCAAAAATTTGTTGTGAAGCCTGGAATCTGACCAGATAACAACTAATTTCAAGCAAGTTACTGTGAAGCCTGGATCCGACCAGATATCAGTTCAACTTCATATATTCAAGCAAGAAATTATGAAGCATGGAGTCCAACAAGATAGCAATTAACTTCATCCACCTCAGAAATTATGAAGCCTGGAGTCTGACCAGATAGCAATTAACTTCATCCACCTCAGAAATATGTGAAACCTGGAATCCAACCAGATAGCAGTTTAATGTTAGTAAGTTTATGCGAAGCCTGGAACCCGACCAGATAACAGTTTAACTTCATCCTCCCAAGAAATTTTCTGTGAAGCCTGGAATCCGACCAGATAACAGTTAACTTAATCTTCCCCAGTAAGTCATTGTGAAGACTGGAACCCGACTAGATAACAGTTCAACTTCAAGCAATTTTCTGCGAAGCCTGGATTTCGACCAGATAACAGTTAATTCAGATCTTCCCCTGCAAGTCACTATGAAGCCTGGAATATGACCAGATAGCAGTCAACTTCATTATCCCCAATAAATTGCTGCCAAGCCTGGATTTCGACCAGATAACTACCAACTTTCGATGCTCTCCAGTCAGGAATAATTCCCCAGTAAGAGCATTGGACAATCAAAACTCCTAAACTCTTTTCCCCAAGCAGAGATCAACACTCTCCACAGAGTCTCCTTAAACAAGCCAGTATTCCACAGTGGAGTTTCTCCTCAAATAACAGAATAGGAATTCCCAGCGGAAATAGTCTAAACAAAGTTGAAGATACGCCTACTCTCCAACAATAGTTCAGGATTTAGCCTCCCAAGAATCCCCGGAATGTTGTCAAGGATTTATCTTCCTAGACAAAGACATGCTGTAATAATTTCATCACATTCATAAATCTTAACACATACATGACAAATGCATACGACATAATCTCACTTATTTTGAGAATATCATTACGCCATACATACATCTGCATGCAACTAATCCTTTTCCTTACAGGAAAAATCATCAGGCAAAAGACATCTACTATTTTTGTATAAATCAACCAAAATATTTATCCTAATACCATACATCATCCCTCCAAATGGAATCTTTAAGTCCATTCCCTACACAGTCAGCTAATATATCATCGAGTGCAAATTTCTGGGCACTTTAGTGTTCAATCATCTTCCCCCTTCAAGTCACGAATGGCAGGCTTGCAAATCTAACTCTTCAGGTTTAAGAAGATTGAACAGGGGCAGCTGTTGTACTCCAAAATTTGCCCTCTCATATTTCAAGGCCTTTCCCACAAGTATTCTCAAGGTTCAAGCTTGCACAAGTACATTGGGATTTTCCAGTACCAACATTAAAAGGAAACTGTCAAAAAGGGAGAAAACAAATAAAAATAATATTTTGAAAAAATTTGGAGAAAAACAAGTGTTCTTCGATTCAGCTCCTTCGATTGGCCTTTTGGCCTCTTTCGATGCAAGTTTGGCTTGCATCCTTCGAATGGGCGTGGGCCTCTGGAACATTGTTTTGGATTCACCAGGCACAAATCCCCTTGTAGTCTCCTTCGTTTCCAAGGCAAAAGGCTCCCTTTTAGCATCTTTCGATTTTCACTTTTTTCCCCCTATACGCCTCTTTCGAATTTGGACATTTTGGCCTCCTACATCACACCTTTCGTTTGGGCATGTGGTTCCTTCAGTACAAGCTACTGGTCACACCTTTCGTTTGGGCATGTTGGTTCCATTCATGCAAGTTTCGTTCGAACAGATCTTTTACATGTTGGCATGAAGTCACAAGGCAAAAAGCCTCATGTAGCCTCCTTCGATTCCAAGGTAAAAGGCCTCCTTTTGGCATCCTTCGATTGCACATTTAAACTTCCTGCATGCATCTTTCGTTTGGCTTTGTGGCCTCCTTCGAATGAAAGCTGGGGTTACGTACTTCATTTGGGCAGGGAATCTCCTTCGATGCAAGTTTAATCCATAAGCTTCGTTTGGGCATTTTGCTCCCTTCGAAGCAGCCTTCTTTAGTACATTTCTAGAACCCTTCAACACAAGTGGAAAATAGGATTTTGAAAGAACACTGATCAAATATTTGGGCCATGCTACATGATCTTACTTTGCAGACCTTAATGCTTGTATTTCACTCCATAATTAATTGCTTACATTTTGGATTAAGCTATTGTCCAGGTGATTAAGCATTTGTCCATAAATTTTTTTTATGAAAGTGAACTTGCTAGTACAAATCATGTCCCAAGCCCATGCTTTGCTTAAATCCTGTTTGTACTTCACCATAAGTCAGGGAAGTCAGCCCCTTTTAACCAACAACTTTAGTACTTCACCTTGGGATCTTGAAAAATCTGACATAGCTCAATATTCACGTTTCAGCCAAGCCATATTTTTGTTTAAACTCCTAAACCTTTTCTCTATAAATAGAGAAACCATTAACAAAGAAAAGGGCCAGATTTTTGCTAGAGAGAAAAATCATAAAAATCCTCCAGCACCCAAACTCTCCAATATTCTCAAACTCTCCAACATTCTCAAACCTTCAAAACTCTAATACTTTTTTTCTCTCACAAAAAACCCTCAGTAGTGTACCTTTCGATTCACTTCCCCTAAATTGTAGCGTAATAACCTTTAATTCACTCATCACCATCATATACTCTCTTTCGATTCAGTGACTGCCCAAACCCAATTGTAACTGAACTAGCTTCAGGAAGATTCCCGTGAAGCTCCCTCCACCACAAAAGAAGTCACCTACAGCTCTTTCGATTAAGCACTTCAAGAGGTAAGTTCTCTCTAAACTTGGAACTCTTTCATTTAAATATCATGTGCACATGCCAATAAAGAAAAATGCAGATATTTCTAAACCATGTTTTAGCTTTCGATTATGACTGCCCATATGCTGAAAACTCAACCTTAATTAGTTATGCTTTAGAATTTGAGCCCATTTGGTTTTTGTGTTGACCCCTGGACTGTAGTTATGTTTGGATGTTGCATTTTTAAGAACTTAAGACAGGTTTGTTATACCCTTCGATTGGCTAGCTGCACAAGCCTTTCGAATCACAATCTGAGGGCCTAATATGCTTACAAGGAGTCAGCAAGGAGCATGTGGCAAAGCCAGAACCTTGTTGTTTCCAAGCCTCAGACGAAAGACATAATCTTGTTGCCTCCAAGCCTCAAACGAAAGACAGAACTATGGTGACTTCCAGGCCCATACGAAAGGCGTGCCCACACTGATTCCAACCCCCAGTCAAAGGAGATAGAAAGGAAAATCGAAGGGCATGACTCCACTGACTCCAGACCCCAAATCGAAGGAAGCCAAAAAATGCAGAATGGAAGGGCATTTCTGCCTGAATCGAAAGATCCATTTTTCTTGATTTTATTTTATTTTTGCCTTTATATTTTCATGTTATTCAATATGATTGTAATAATGTAGGATTTTATCTTTTTGCATTTTATTACTTTTGTATGCTTGCTAGTAAAATAGGGAATGTATGGCAAGATAAAATCAACAAGTAGACAACCCCTAATCAAAGATTAAATGCATGCAAATCAAACACACTATTCACACATGCACCCCTAGGGTTAACCCCACTTGTTGCCTATAAATGGTCATGTTATGCATGTGAGATGTCTTAGCAAAACAATAAAAAATACAAGATCATAGTCCCCCGATGACGCTTCGAATGTTACCTTACAAATGATCTTAGTCCCTCAAGATAAATGCTAAGATAGCTTACAGCATTGCTATCATGACTATACGATGACCCACGCCCGTCCGTTTTACATCCAAAGATAAGGCTTCTTACCAATCAATGGTGAGATAGCAATATCAAAGGAGGAGAAGAACAAAAGACTTTTGAGTAGGTAGAAACATTCTTAGTTGCTTGCTCATCTTCAAAACATAAACACTTTTTTCAAATACACCAACACTTTCCATTGAAATATTTTCAAAAGTTCAACACTTTGTATACATTCTTATAAAGACGAGAATCATTACAAATTTTGTCTAAACGAAGGCGTTTTTCAAAAATACTTTCAAAAACCACCACAAAGCACACTTTCAAGCAAAAGCAAGTGTTCTAGAAAGCAACTAAGAGCCCATAGATAACCATGGATGAAAAGGGTGTTAATACCTTCCCTTTTCATAATCTACCCCCGAACTCAAGAAATAATCTCGAAAGGTCTTTCCTGTTCTTTTCAACCTTTCCTTTTGGATAAAAGAAAAGTCGGTGGCGACTCTTGCTATCCGCAACAATTGCGATCAAATGCAAAACACCCAAGTCAGTTCTCCCACCGCGTTACACATAGCATATTTCCACTGAGAAATAACCAAACCATATTTAGATTGGGCTACCTCAATGACCAATAAATAACAGAGTTTACCAAGACCTTTTGTCTGAAATTGATTGGAGAGATGTTATTTCAACTGGAGTATTCTCCGCTGATCACTATTGGTTATGACAATATCATTTACATACACAATAAGATAAATACACCCTTGGGCTAAGTGACAATAAAAAATTGTATGGTCAGCTTCACTATGGACCATACCAAATTGTTGTACAACAGTGCTGAATCTTCCAAACCAAGCTATCGGAGATTACTTAAGACCATAAAGAGACCAGTGTAGCCTACACACCATATTTGATGGCTTCCCTGAGCAACAAACTCATGCAGTTGCTCAATATAAACTTCCTCTTCAAAATCACCATGTAAAAATGCATTTTTGATTTCAAGTTAATGAAGAGGCCAATGTCGAATAGTTGTAATGTCTAGAAGAAGTCTAACAGATGCCATCTTGGCTACAGGCGAGAAGGTATCACTATAATCCAACACAAAAATTTGAGTGTACCCTTTGGCTATTAAGCGAGCTTTAAATCGACTAATCTTACCATCTGGACCAACCTTCACTATATAAAGCCAACGAAAACCTACTAAAGATTTCCCAAGGGGTAGAGGAACCAGTTCCTAGGTACCACTGCTTTGAAGAGCACATATTTCATCAATCATTGCCTGCCTCCACTCAGGGTGAGATAATGCTTCACTTGGAGCTTTAGAAATAGAAACAGAAGACAACAAAGACAAACAAGTATATTGCAAGGGGGAGAAATGATGATAACATACATCAATATAATGTGGAGAAGGATTTCGTGTTTGACGTATACCTTTTCGAAGGGAAATCAAAACATCAGATTCAGGTTGCAGGATCAGATTCGGGGATGGCGACAGAGTCGAAGGATAGTCTGCAATGACCTCAGGGACATGTACGACCTCAGAGACAGGTACACCAAATGTTGGTTGATGAAGTTGACATGTTTGAAGTGGGAGAGAAGTGGGGAGGGGTCAACTGTTGGAGTATCTAGTGGGATATTTTCCATATAATGATGAAGGATAATGGCAGATGGGACTTCCGGAAGAGGTGTGAGAGTATTTTCATGAAGGGGTTCCTTAGTTACTTGGCTGGACTTGAAATATGGAACAATCTCAAAGAAGGTAACATCGGCCGATACGAGGTATCATTGTAGAGTATGTGAATAACAATGATTATCTTTTTGGAATGGATGATAACTAAGAAAGACACACTTTAGTGATCGAGCTGATAGTTTATCAAGACCAGGAGAGAGAGATCATGTACAAAACATGTGGAACCAAAGACTTGGGGAGAAATTGGAGAATTGGGAAAAATGATGGAATGAAGGATTTTATTGTTAAGGACAAATGATGACATGTGATTTATAAGATGATATGTGTTAGCACGACATCCTCCCAAAACCTAAGTGGAACATTACCATGGAGAATTATGGTTCGAGTGGTTTCTACGAGATGCTGATTTTGCGCTCGGCTACCCCATTTTGTTGAGTGTATGAGGGAAAGATGTTTGGTGGAGAATACCATTGGTAGACATAAAAGTTTGAAATTTTTGGGATAAGTATTCACGAGTATTATCATTTCTTAAGGCACGAATAAACACACTAAACTGAGTTTTTATTTCTTTATAAAATCATTCAAAAATAGAAAATAATTCAAATCTAATTGTCATTAAAAATAACCACGTGCAACATGAAAAATCATCAATATAGGTGACAAAATACCTAGACTCAAGAGTAGAGACAATACGCGAGGGACCCCAAACATCAGAGTGAACTAAAGCAAAAGGGGATGAAGCTCGTTATCGACTCGATTGGGAAATCGACTACGAATGTGTTTCCCTAGCTGACACGACTAACAATGTAAATTAGACACCTTCAATAAATTTGGCACCAACTTTTGTAGTTTGGAAAGACTGAGATGACCTAATTGAGCATGGATAATGAGTGGAAAATATTTGTCTGAGCATGTCTGAGATGACACTAAGAGGTAATAAAGGCCTTGAGACTCACATCCCACACAATCGTTCGTCGCAAACTCCGATCTCTGCAGAGTAACATTACTGTTAGTGAAGATGACAATACAATCAAGAGAACGAATTAAATGACTGACTAAATTAAATTAAATGGACAATTAGGTACATAGAGAACAAAAGTAACAGAGAGAAGGTATAAATTGAACAGTACCAATCCCTTCAGATCGGGTTTGAGAATCATTGGAATAAATTATAGTAGGTAAGAACCTGAGGTAGAGAGGGAAGGGAAAAGGTTTTTATTACCAGTAACATGATCAGACGCACTAGAATCAAGGACCCAAGGTCCAAAAGAAGATGATTGAGAGAGGCAACAGATTAATTACCAGTGTGTGCAACTAAAGCAGTAGAATCTGAGTTCTGATAATTTTGATACCAAGTTTGGCGTAAAGTTATGAGGAGTAGCCATGGGTATCTGAAAAGAGAAAATATCACACGAACCAGGTGAAAAAGGATTTGTTTGAACTAGATCATAGTTTTCCGTGAGTGGAAAATAAATATGAGACCAAATCTGAAACAGTTGCACGGTGGTGAGTGAGGCGGTGGAAAAATAGTCAGGATTGTCCGGATCAGAGGAGGTGATTCTGCCGATAGAGTTAGTTTGTCGGAAGGTAGCCAAAAAAATAGCGGTGGCGGATGCAACGACAGTCCTGTGGTAGCTAGAGAAATTCGAAAATTGATGTTGTATGAGTCACGACAGTGTATGGAAGACAACCCAGAGTTATGACACGGTTTGCCAAAAATTTCTCACCGGAAGACAGTGGGTCAACCAGATAAAGCACGGTGAAGGATTGTCTCTCAGTGGACTCTAGATACCATATTAAAATACGAGAGACTAAGAGACATTTGAATAAACTGTGTGTCTGAATAGCACATCGAAAAATACATTATATAGGAGAAAATACAAATCCTAATATTAATTACATAGATATTTTATCCTATTCTAGAATACACTAAAGAATGTTTAAAATATATTATAGAGAATATTCTCTTTATATCCATATACAATTATCAATAATTTCTCTAGTTTAGTTTTGGCCTCATTTGCAAACATCATATAGTCAAAGTACTCCATATTCCACTAATCAACCTGCTCTTGACAAAGATAGAAAGGACGTT